>CM022299.1:661765584-662096739 GCA_011799875.1 Thinopyrum elongatum | reverse complement strand
CCATTGCTCACCGTGAGTCTAGACTAGTCACGACTAGTCTAGAGTCACCCCACCCACCACCCCCCCCCCCCCCCCCCCCCGAGCGACCCGTCGACTCATCGACTCGAAAACCTTGACTTGTACATTTCATTACTTAACTTAAAGCAATTCGTCATCACCAGAAATAAACAATGGGAGGAAACAGTGCAGATCACGATAAACACATCATCTATGTGTTGTGTGCTCCTACTGCTCCACTTATGAAAACCTGAAACTATCGACACACACATATGTTTGGCCATTAACAAGTGACAAAGCAAGCTGAGGTGTCCTCTTCCTGATAAGGAGAAATCTGCTCCTAAAGTAACATGCGGAGTGATTTGCTTGAGTACTCCCTCCGTCCAGAATTACTTGTCTCTCAAACGGATGTATCTAGCACTAAAATATGTCTAGTTACAACATCCATTTCAGCAACAACTAATTACGGACGGATGTAGTACACAAGTCAGTTTACCTAGCTAGAATGGTTCCAGAGGAATACCAAGTTATTTAACTGGCTAACAGCAAGCATTACCGAGCCCAATTGGGGACATCAAGGCCAAACAGAAAACCAAACTAGCAAAGGCACGAACGCCATGACCCAGAGCTATACCGTGGCTAGATAAACATGTGCCCAGAGCAAGGGGAAGGGCAGAGGAGGATATACCTTTCAATGTTTGGAGCCGAGGCCAAAGCACGCCGTTGCCGGTAACGATGGAGATGAGAGCTGGCCATCAACCTCGGGCACCAACCGATCCAGCAGGCATGGCCGCGTCATATGTTTCCCACCCGTGTGCAAAGCTCGATGGCTTACAGCCAAATAAAGAAGAATCTTATTAAAAGTTCCAACCGGCAAGTGAGTGAGTTTAAGAACATTATAATGATCTCACGTGCCAATAAAAGACAATAATGTATTGAATTAAATCAAAATTGTGGTGCAGACCCGCAATAGTCCAACGCAACAACTTTGTAAGATAGCTAATGAATCACTGGTAAGAAAACCTGACTTGTTTAGTAATCCATCCGTCCCAAAATATAGGACCATTTTCGACACTATTTTAGACACTATGATAGTGTCAAAAATGGTCTTGTATTTTGGGACGGAGGGAGTAGTTCACAACTCCACATGGCAAGTAGCAATGCACAAGATTGACTAGGCAGAACCGAGACCAGGCAGCAGGCACTACCACAGGCACATAGATAAAACTGGAAAACAGAGGAGCTACAGGAAGTTTGAATCAAATTTAAAATGAGGTGCAGACCAACAATAGTCCAATGCAACAACTTTTATAAGATAGCAAATCAATCACTAATAACAAAGCCTGACTTGTTTAATACTCCCTCCGTCAATTCTAGCAATGAGCAAGATTAGGCACTAGGGGAGCAGGCAGCAGCCACTACTATCACTACCACATGGAAAAAAGACATGCACTGCAGTGCAGTAGCACTAGACATGGTGCAGTAAGTACATCATGTCCAGAACAGAGGGGGTTTGCTTGCTGAGAAGAGAAACAAAGCACACACAGAGGTCACCACAAGATTTGTGTTTGTGCAAATAAATAAATATATAAACTATTGCTGACCGATATGGACTGACAGCTTGTTCAGATGGCATAGCAGCACACACACAAAGTGGTTAACGGAGAAGGCTAGCTTGTCACTAATATTTTATTATTTTCAGAAGAAGATAGAAAAAACATCAACCTCTACTTTCAAAAGAAGAGAAAAAAATATCAACCTCTAGCTAGACCGTGGTTGATCATCTTGCTGCTGAGAGGCACAAGTAGCCATTCACCATAGTTGCAACCATCGCCTGCTGTCCTGCTGGTCAAAAAACGCCCCTAAGGTAAGTTAAAAGAAACATTTTAGCTTACTACTCAAAGAAAAAATAGTAAACAAAGCATGCGCGCAATCACACCCTGAAATTCTATCCTATCCGTCCATAAGTGTGGACTACTGTGCTGACTAGTGACTAAGACAGCAGTTCCGAAGTATAAGCTAGCTCCAATAATTTGCAGATGCGCATGAGCTAGCTAGGATAGGATCTCTCCTCTTGTCTCTGAAGGAAGAAAGTTTCAGTTTTCACACACATAATTAACATGGTGACACCCAGAGCAGAGAGCATGAGGGAGAGCTTCAAGTAAACTTGATATGGGTTTGTGGCTTGTCCCACTCCCACGCAATAATTGTACAACACATGACAGGTTTGGCAAAGCCAGGGGAAGTGCTTATGGATATAGAAATTTCAATACTCCCTCCGATCCATATTAGTACTTGTAGCAGTTTTAGTACAACTTTGTACTGAAGTAGTACTAAAGCTGCGACAAGTAATATGGACTGGAGGGAGTAGTTAAGTTAAAGCCAGGAACGCCAAGAATTGAAGTTTTGAAATACATAATCCCCTTCAAATGGTTGATTAGCCAGAGATGTTACACTAGGTGCAGCAGATGACCCAGTACTGAATTTCTTGCGATCCAAAAAATAACAAACAGCAAGAAGATGGTTGCATGAACACAAATCCATTCATTCATAAACATGGAGTGCTAATGCTGCATGCAGGAGGAACTGGACCTCATTGATATGCATGGAGTGTTTTTTTTTTCTGAAGATGGTTGCATACATATACAGCAGCAGACCGGACCTCAACTTGTCTCTCTGTTTGGTAACCAAACCAACAAGCTTGATAACTCGAGCACAAAAAAAGGAATTTTTATTCATATATAATACATAGACAGAGTGGTAATGCCCATGAGAGAGATAGAGTGCTGATGCAAACGACGAAATAAACCGACCACAAAAAATGAGGCATGATGCTGCTGGTCTGCGTGAGAAGAAGATGAGGACGGGGAGGGGAGAAGGGATGTGCAAACCTTGGGGATGCGCTGCACCTCGCTGCTGCAGAGGCTAGGGTTCATCCCTGCTCCAGGGCGTCCAGGCGAAGAAGCACACCATGGAGGTCAAAGATGCCCTTGACGATGGCAGACAGGGGCATGCTCCATCTGCAACAAAGGATGAGAAGAGAAGTGAGGAAACCGCATCACCAAAACAAACAGGAGAGAGGGGGAGGGAGGGAGAGAGAGACCTTCATGGCGTCGGTTGCTCTGGTCCATGGAGCAGAGAAAGGGCTCGGCGGTGCCATGTCTGATCTGGGCGCGCCGCCTCACCTGCTCGGCCGCGGGAACGGTGGATCTGAACAGAGTGAACAAGCCCATCAGTTAGCAGGTGAGTGCTCTAAACATAGCACCAAAATTCATCACAGATTCATTCATCACCTGACATAAAAATCGTACTTAACCCACAGCCCACCAGCTAGCAGGTATTCCCTCCGTAAAGAAATATAAGAGCGTTTATAGATCACTAAAATAGTGATATAAGCACTCTTATATTTGTTTACAGAGGGAGTACCAACCAAAAGAAAGAAACAGTTGCAGCAGATCGTTGAAGATAGACTAGTCAAAATGGTCCATTACTAACCAGATCATTACTTAATCCACAGCCCTTGAAATGGTTGATTAGTCAGTCAGAGATGTTACACTAGTTGCATCAGCTCACACAGTACAGTAGTGAATTTCTTGCAATCCAAACAATAACAAACAGCAAGAAGATGCTTGCATGAACACAATCCCATTCATCCATATATACACGGAGTGCTAATGCTATATAGAGCAGGAACTGGACCTCATTGATATACACGGAGGTTTTTTTTTTGGGGGTTCTTTTCTGAAGACGGTTGCATACATACAGAGCAAAATTAAGCAAACCAGAACCCCTCTCTCTCTCTCTCTCTCTCTCTCTCTCTCTCTTCTCTCTCTCTCTCTCTCTCTCTGGTTAGTAACCAACAAACCTGATGACTCGAGCACAAAAAAAAAAAAACTGGACTTTTTCGTTCGTTCATATATAGAGTAATGCATAGACGGAGTGGTAATGGTAATGAGAGAGATAGAGTGGCAATGATAACGACTAGTGTAAATAAATCGAGCACAAGAAAATGAGGCGTCATGCCGCTGGCCTGCGCGAGAAGAAGATGCGGAAGGGGAGGGGGAGAAGGGATGTGCAAACCTTGAGGGTGTGCTGCGCCTCGCTGGCTGCCGGAGAGGCGTCATGCCTGGCTAGGGTTCGTCGCTACTCCATGGCGTCCAGGCGAATCTTGGTGAAGAAGCACAGCGTGGAGGCCGAAGACGCCCTTGACGATGGCGGATTCCTCTCCTCTCCCCTCCTACGAGAAAACAAAACTTGGTGCACCTCACGCGGATCGATCCATCCAAACCGACCGACCTGATTGGTCGGTCCACACCTCCCACGGATCGAGCAGCTCCGCCGTCGGATGAAGATACATCATCGTTTCCCACGGATCTCTCGCTCACACTCACACAAGAAACACACAAAGTTTTGCGTAGAGGTGGATGGATCGGAACTCCCACGGATCGATCTCGTGGCAGCACCGGGTCGTTTCCTGTCCCACGGATTGCTGACATGGATGGTGCGGACGGCCCCATTCACGCATCGATGTATGTACCTACGGCCCCATTCACGCATCGATGTATGTACCTATCTAACACTTACTAGTAGTGTAGTAGGCACTACTACATGTTTGGTTACGTTGAGTTCTACTTAAGATCAACTCTAGCATATGTGCTAAATTAATTTCAACAACGAAAAAGCATATGTGCTAAACTCCTGACCAGCAAAATCGTTTTATGGGCAGTTCATCCAAGGCGCATCACAGCTACCGCAGCACAATACCAAGGCACGAGGACGCATCCTCCGCTGGCTTGGAGGCGGCGGCCCCTTGGGCTCGAGGGTCGTCATGTCCGAGGAGGAGCGGGCGGCGACCGGTCACCAACACCGCTTGTCGCTCCGTGTTCCCCAAGTCAGACGAGACGTTGGAATGGCCGTCGTGTGGGCCCTCGATCGTTCCGTGCCCACCGCCAAGCGACGTTGCCGCCTTGACAGTGAGCTCGTCAAGATCGGTGAAAAGTGGTCGCTTAGCAACTCCTTCACCAACGTCGGCAAGGGAAGGCCGCCGCCAGGCGCTGTTGCCGCCTTGACAGTGAGCTCATCAAGATCGGTGAGAAAGTGGTTGCTTAGCGACTCCTTCACCAACGTTGGCAAGGGAAGGCCACTGCCAGAGCTCCACAGGAGTTGTCGGCAATGGCCGTGGTGGCCCACCGCACCTAGCAGGAGGAGGCGGAGCGGCTCCGCCAACCGCTGGCAATGGCCGGCAAGTCTACCGCGGCGGACCGGCGCCCTAGAACTGCTGGAGGGACGACGACGACGACACGAGCTGCAACGACGACACGGCCGAGCAAGGCGGCCACGCGTACGAGCTGGTCATCCGGCAGAAGTTGTAGGAATTTTGTTTTATTTTTCAGTAAAACCGTCGAGATATCGGTTGTTTATGTAAATTATGACCGAACATCAATGAACTTTGTTCAGTTTGATTAAAATGCCATCTCGCATGTTGCAATGCGGTTTGAATTGTCTGCGGCTAGCTTTGGATGGCCACCTCCCACATCTGTCTCCGTGGACTGGTCCCCCCGCTCCACGGATGGATGCGGGAGCCGATTTGTGAGTCAGCGTTTGAGATGCCATAACATGCATGTCTTAGTTGAGGAAGTAGATGTATCATCAACATTGTCATCGATGCCAAGCATGCATGTGATGACAGACATCATCACATGTGGCCATTCAATTAAGGCTGAACCAAGATTCATTATCACGCGAGCATACTTTTTTTCCAAACTTTTCATCCCAATCACATGAACATACTCAGGTCATATGTGATAGTATATTCGAGTCACCTATCTTGGAAAGAACACAACGCCATTCAAGATAGGCTTATGAAGATAGATCGGATGGCCACGGGGGAAGATACACATATGAATCACCAGACTATACTCAAGGCCTTCATGTCTGAGTTCATGTACTAGGAATTTACAAGTTGAATAAAACTTACAAGAGAGTCATGGGCGGAGCTTCCCTATGGCCAAGCGAGTCATGATCAATTTATTTTTTCATTATTACCAAAATTTCAACATAACTAAACATGCATATCTTAATTGTTGTCATCAATATGAGGCATGCATGTGATGACATAGGTCATCACATGTGGCCATTGGATTAAGTCCGAAACAAAAATTCATTATCACATGTGCCTTTTTATTTCGAACTTTTCATCAAGTCACATGAACTTCCTCGTGCCATGTGCGATAGTATATATTCGAGTCACCTATCTTGGAAAGAACACGGTCCATTGAAGATAGACTTGTGAAGATAAATCGGCTGGACGCCGGGGGACGATAAACCTATGATACAATAGACTATCCCCGAGTGACAGTGTCCTGGACTAGGGGGTACTCACCACGTCATCTCCCGACCAAGTGGATCGGGCCGAGTACCCCCATGGAGGTTCACTATTGGGCTACTTCGGGCAGCCCATGACTATATACGAGGAAGACTCCACAAGACTTGGTGATCAAGACAAGGACTCCTTTCCACCGACGTATTCAACTAGGACTCTTGTTATCCTAGGCCTCCTATATATTATATAAGCCGAGGCCAGGCTAGTCGATAGAGGATATTCATAGACATCAACACAATCTCATTCTCCTAGCCCCAGAGTTAGAACACATTTAAGGATCTCGACGTAGATCAACTATGTACTTGTAACATCTCCATCAATATAAATAAGAGCAGGATGTAGGGTTTTACCTCAATTACGAGGGTCCAAACCTGGGTAAACATCGTCTCCCTGTTCCTGTTACCATCTGTTCAAAGATCCACAGCTCGTGACCCCCTACCCCGAGGTCTGCCGGTTTTTACACCGACACTGGTGCTTTCATCGAGAGTTCCGCTGTGAGATCAACAGAAGGATCGATGGCTCGTCTGCAGACAACAGTTTTTTCTGGACAGCGGAATCGTGTTCGCCGTTCCCACCTCCTCGAGCGTCAGTTTGACGATTGCTTTGGTGGAATTGCGCGGAACTGAGTCTAGAACAACCCTGTAAAATTTCATCGCGTTCCGATGGAGGAATCTCCGGCAAACTCCGGTCTACCGGAGCCCTGTCGAATCCGTCCGCTACGAGATGTTGGAGCGGCAAAAAGATGAGTTAGCGGCGGCGGAGGCGGAGGTGGACGTCGGCACCGAGGCTGCCTACGCGGCGACGATGGCACCTCCTTGATCGGGAAGCATGTTGCTGGGATGGGCGGTCCGACAGGGCAGTAATGCACGGACTGCCAGAATGATATTCTTTTGGATTCGGGCATGTAAAAACCAAGCAAATTTGCCTCCTTTTGGTTGCGATCGGGGATGCGATCCGGCGCGGGTGTGATCCGGCGCGTTGTGTGGACCAGCGTACATTTGAATTTGAATTTGCTGGCGGACAAAACGCGGCTACGGTTGGATGGCTGCCTCCCGCATCCGTGTACGGTGTGCCCGCCCGTACGTCAACTAGCTAGCGTGGTGTCCAGCCAGCCGACGACGCATACGTACATACGCGCGCGTTGCTCCCTCCTTTTCTTTCTTTCTTTCGCGTGCGTGCGTGCAAATCCTTTCTTGTTTCTTTTGCGACCGCGCTCCTCCGTCCTTACCCATGTTTGACCTAACTAACTGTAAACAATGATCTGGGGTGCTAGACCGCACGCCCCAGCCTCCATATATATATGTACAGCACATGAGTTACAATTAGGGTACAACACGTATACAACTAGGACTCAATATCCATTGCTTGACGTATACTCCAAGTCGGCTGGGCTACCGCCGTGTCCTTCTCCAACACGCCCCCGCAGTCTGAACCAGGGAGAGGATCGACGTGAAGACTGGACCTGAATTCTCTGAACACTAGAGTCGGCAGCCCCTTGGTGAATATATCAGCAAACTGCGATGATGAAGGAACATGGAGAACTCGTACAGCACCAAGGGCAACTTTCTCATGGACAAAATGAATATCCAGCTCTATATGTTTAGTACGACGGTGATGCACTGGGTTGGCGGTCATGTAAACAGCGCTGACATTGTCACAATAGATAATGGTGGCTGTATGAATAGGGTGATGGAGTTCCTGCAGTAGTTGTCGAACCCAACAAGTTTCAGCAACACATGTAGCCACAGCACGGTATTCAGCTTCAGCACTATATCGGGACACAGTTGTTTGACGGCGAGAAGACCAGCTGATAAGGTTGTCTCCAAGATACACACAAAACCCGGAAGTAGAACGTCTGGTGTCTGGGCAACCAGCCCAATCGGCATCCGAATAGGCCACTAAGGAATGTGTAGAGGATCGGTGGAGAACAAGACCGTGATCAAGAGTACCTTTAAGGTAACGGAGTACACGTTTGATAAGAGAGAAGTGAGAGTCACGGGGGTCATGCATATGAAGGCAAATCTGTTGAACCGCATAGGCGATCTCAGGTCTAGTTAAGGTGACATACTGAACGGCGCCGGCAAGGCTGCGATATAAGGAAGGGTCAGAAAAGGGAGAGCCTGCAGTGGCAGAAAGCTTGGACTGGGTGTCAATTGGAGTGGAAACAGGATGACAGTCACGCATGCCGGCTCGGGAAAGAACATCCAAGATATATTGTTTTTGAGAGAGATGAAGACTAGTGAGTGTGTGGGTAACAGAGATACCAAGGAAATGATGAAGAGGACCGAGATCCTTCATGGCAAATTCATGACTAAGAGCATTAGTGATGGTGGTAAGGAAGGTGGTAGAGGAGGCTGTGAGGATAATATCATCGACGTATAGAAGAAGGTAGGCCATATCTGAACCACGACGAAGAATAAAGAGGGAGGCATCAGACTTAGATTCGACAAAGCCAAGAGAACATGCATGCGAAGAAAAACGTTTGGAACCAAGCTCAAGGAGCTTGTTTAAGACCATATAGAGATTTAAGGAGACGACAAACATGAGTAGGTCGTTGAGGATCAATGAACCCAGAAGGTTGTTGGCTGTAGACCACCTCATCTAGGTTACCATGAAGGAAAGCGTTTTTGACATCGAGTTGATGAATAGGCCAGTTGTTAGTTAGGGATAGAGAGAGAACGATACAGATGGTGGCAGGTTTCACAACAGGGCTGAAGGTTTCATCAAAGTCTATGCCAGGTTGTTGTGAGAAACCTCGGACAACCCAACGAGCTTTGTGGCGAGAGAGAGAGCCATCAGAATTGAATTTGTGACGGAAAATCCATTTGCCACTAACTATGTTGGTACCAGGAGGGGGCGGGACAAGAGTCCAGGTCTGGTTGAGAGTGAGAGCATCAAATTCTTCCTGCATGGCATGGCGCCAATTAGGATCACGAAGAGCGGTAAGATAATTGTGAGGAAGGGGGGAGGAGGCTATAGCTGAGAGGTTAAGTTTGTTGGGACGGCCGGGAAGACGACCGGTTACTGACCGAGTTCGGTGTGGAGGAGGAGGTGGTGGTGTTGGATATGGTTCAGGGGAGGGTGGCGGGCTTGGGTGGTGGTGTTGGTCGGCCGGTTCAGGGGAGGGTGGCGGACTGGGTTGGTGGTGTGGGTCTGCCGGTGCAGGGGAGGGTGCAGGAGAGGGTGGGGGGCTGGCTTGGTGGTGATGATCTGTCGGGGCAGATTGGGATGCGTGGTGTAGAGGGGCAGGAAGGACAGGGTCGAACAAGTCAGGTTCAGGGGGTGTAGGTGGAGTTGTAGGAGGGGTCGAGGCATAAGGGAAGGTGTTCTCGTCAAAGATGACATGTCTAGAGATAATAACACGTCGTGTAGCGAGGTCAAGACATCTATATCCTTTGTGGCGAGGAGGGTAACCAAGGAAGACACATTTGGTGGAGCGAGGAGATAGTTTGTTGGGTGAGGTGGCAATGGTGTTGGGGTAGCATAGGCAGCCGAAAACTCGAAGAGTGTCATAGGGAGGAGTGGTGCCATATAGGTTTTCGAAAGGTGTAGAGAATGAGGTGGCTGAGGTAGGTCGGGTGTTGAGAAGAAAAATTGCGGTGCCAGAACGATGGTGGCATGGAGGCTTGAAAGAGAAGTGTGCGAATAACATTATTGGTGGTACGGATTGCACGCTCGGCTTTGCCGTTTTGTTGGGAGATATATGGGCAAGAAAAACGGAGGAGGATGCCATTGGTGGAGCAAAAGAGATCAAGTTTGGTGTTGTTAAATTCTCGGCCATTGTCACATTGGATAGAAAGGATACTAAGATTGAACTGAGTTTTGTGCATAGGCGTGGAAGGCGAGGAAGGTAGCATGGACATCGGATTTTTTGCGTAAAGGAAAGCTCCAAAAGTAATGCGTATAATCGTCAACAATAATAAGATAGTAACAAAAACTCGAAGGACTGGGAATTGGAGATGTCCATAGATCACAGTGTAATAGTTGAAAAGGTTTAATACTAGATGACATCGAAGAGTAAAACGGTAATCTAACATGGCGGCCTAATTGACAAGCATGACAAAGTGTTGATGATGATTTATTGTGTGGTATGTGTTGACGTTGCTGAAGGCGGGACATGGTATGATGGCCAGGATGTCCAAGACGGCGATGCCAAAGGTCGGTGAGGGTGGCGGCGAGTAGGGCTTGAGCTTGGGTTGGACTGCAGAGTGTGTAGAGGGAGCCGGAGCTATTGCATCGAAGAATCACGGTCTTGGTGAGAAGATCCTTCACAGAAAAACCAAACGGATCAAACTCGATAGAACAAAGGTTATCCATGGTGAATTGTCTAACAGATATAAGGTTTTTGATAATATGGGGAACAACGAGAATATTATGAAGATAAAAGGGTTTAGAGGAGGAGGAGAAAAGGGTGGATGAACCGGTGTGAGTAGCAGGGAGAGATGCGCCGTTGCCGACTGTTATTTTATGGGAGGAAGTGGGAGTAATAGAGGAGAGTGTACCATAGTCGGATGCCATATGAGATGAGGCGCGAGTGTCCATGACCCATTCTTGATTTCCGTGGAGCTGCAGGTTCTGGAGAGCAGTTAGCACAGCAGGGTCCAGATTCTGGTGAGGCGTGCCGGTGGAGCTGGAGGGCGCGCCATGAGGAAGCTGCGGATGCCCATATGCCGTGTATGCTTGGAAGGGGGTAGCGCCAGGACGGGGACCCAGGACACCAGGAGCGCGCCAACGTGGCTGCCATGGTGCGGTGGGAGGCTGCTGCCATGGTGGTGGTGAGGACTGCTGCTGCTGTTGGCCGGCCCAAGTTGGGAGACCAGTCCAAGGATTGAACATCCAGGGGTTGTTGTTGTCGCGTCCTCGGCCACGGCCACCGCCGCGTCCACGTCGGCCTCCGTAGCCACCGCCACGGCCAGAGTTGAAGTAGGGCATGGTGGCTGTGTTGGAGTTGGAGCCACGGCCAGCGGGAGGCAGAGGTGGTGGTGCCGATGCTCCGCCATGAGGGAGGATGCTGTTGCCACTTGCCCAGAGCGCCGTGGCGGACGCGTGCTTCGCGTCGGTCTTCTTCTGGGTTTCCTTGAGGACGAGTGCGGAGCGAGTCTGCAGGAAGGAAGGGAACGGGACCTGATATGGCAGGAAGGAGCGAAGATGGCTGTACTGCTCGTTGAGGCCGTGAAGCACCGTCAGGACGAGTGTCTCGTCGGAAACCTTCTCACCAACGTCGCCCAGAGCGTCGGCGAGAGACTTGAGCTTGGCGCAGTAATCATGGACTGATATGTCGCCTTGAGGTGTGTTGCAGAATTCCGCATCCAGAGCAAGGGCGCGGCTTTTCTTGTTGTCGTGGAAGAGGTTGGCGATGGAGTCCCAGATCTGCCGCGCCGTAGACCCGGGTGCCATGATGATGCCGAAGAGCTCGGGGGAGATCAAGCCATAGATCCACGAGAGGACAGTGAAGTCGTCACGTGCCCAATCAGAGGTGGGCGTGTATTATATCTCTGAAGTTTTGACTCCGTCCAAGCAGAGGTATCCTCACTATCAGAAGCTTGTCTATGGCATTTACCTGACTGCGAAGAAAGTTGCACATTATTTCCAAGAACACTCTCAGTCGTCAGTGATTCCCCGCTGTCTGAAATGATGAACAATCGGGATGCAACTGGTCGAGTGGCTAAATGGGCCATCGAGCTCCTCCCTTTTGACATTAAGTTTGAAGCGAAGAAGGTGATCAAGTCTCAAGCACTCGGAGATTTCTTAGCCGAGTGGATAGAACAGCAACAGCCGACTCAGATTCACTCGGAGCACTGGACTATGTTCTTCGATGGGTCTAAAATGCTGAATGGTTCCGGTGCCGGAGTGGTCCTGGTGTCTCCAAGAGGTGATCAACTCAGTTATGTCCTCCAGATTCACTTCGATTCCTCCAATAACGAGGCCGAGTACGAAGCACTCCTCTACCGGTTGCGTATGGCCATCTCACTCGGCATCCGTCGCCTGATGGTCTACGGTGACTCGGATTTAGTGGTCAATCAAGTGATGAAGGAGTGGGATGTCAGAAACCCTGCTATGACAGGATACTGCAATGCAGTGAGGAAGCTAGAGAAAAAGTTCGAGGGTTAGGAGCTTCACCACATTCCCCGAATCAAAAATCAAGCAGCCGACGATCTGGCAAAAATTGGTTCTACTCGGAAGCCTATCCCCAGCAATGTGTTTCTTGAGCACCTCCATTCCCCGTCAGTGCAGGAGGACCCTTTCACTGAAGAGCCTCCCCAAGCGATAAGTCCTACCGATCCGACTGAAATCGAGATCCCTGCAGTCATTGACCTGGTAATGGAGATTCGGGTAATTACCCCCGACTGGACAGTGCCATACATTACATATTTGCTCAGGCAAGAACCCCCAGAGGATGAAGTCGAGGCACGTCAGATTGTTCGGAGGTCCAAAGCTTTCACAGTGATAAATGGACAGCTTTACAGAGAGAGTGTCACTGGCGTAGCTCAACGATGTATTTCTCCAGAAGAGGGTCGACTGATTTTGGAAGAGATCCACTCGGGGACCTGTGGTCATCATGCGTCCTCTCGGACAATTGTGGCCAAAGCATACCGAGCCGGATTTTACTGGCCGCGTGCCAATGAAGCTGCTAAGGAGATCGTTCAGCATTGCGAAGGATGTCAGTTCTATGCGAACAAGTCCCATAAGCCCGCGTCTGCCTTGAATACCATACCACTCGTCTGGCCGTTTGCTGTGTGGGGACTGGACATGGTTGGACCACTCAGGGCCGGCATAAGCGGTTTCACTCATCTGCTCATAGCAGTCGACAAATTCACCAAGTGGATTGAAGCCAAGCCTATTAAGAAGTTAGATTCAAGAACAACCATTAGGTTCTTGAAAGAGTTAATATTCAGATATGGAGTCCCACACAGTATCATTACAGATAATGGCTCAAACTTGGATTCGGAAGAATTCAGAAACTTCTGCGCCACCGAAGGCACTCGGGTAGATTACGCATCCGTTACGCACCCGCAGTCGAATGGTCAAGCTGAGACAGCAAATGGTCTTATCCTTCAGGGGTTGAAGCCACGGCTCATGCGTGATCTCGAGCATGCAGCTAGAGCCTGGGTGACCGAACTGCCGTCTATCCTGTGGGGTTTAAGGACGACTCCTAACCTGTCCACTGACCGGACCCCTTTCTTCATGGTGTATGGGGCCGAAGCCGTGCTGCCTAGTGATCTTTTCCACAATTCACCCCGAGTAGAACTCTATTTGGAGGCTGAGGCTGAACAGGCACGGCAGGACGCCGTCGGCCTTTTGGAAGAAGAACGAGAGATGGCCCTGATATGATCGACTGTTTATCAGCAAGACCTTCGTCGATTTCATGCCAGGAACGTCAGAGGTCGAGCATTTCAAGAAGGAGATCTCATGCTCCGAGTGGACCAACAACAACCACACAAACTCGCCCCCGCGTGGCAAGGCCCCTTCATCGTCACCAAGGTGCTACATAGTGGGGCCTACCACCTCTACAACCTCGCGAAGAAGATTGACGAGCCGCACGCCTGGAACGCAGATCTTCTTCATCGATTCTACACTTAACAATCGGAATGTCGAGATGTAATAAGAGTACTTTTAGATTGTTTATCAAAGACATGACTCCTGCAGTCCTATGATGATTTCTCTCGCATAAGCGCATGTTCAAAACCCCAGTGGGTGGCTTAGCCGCGAACCGGTTTTCGCCTAAGTTAAAAATACACTCCGAGTGAGAGCATCCCTCCCACTCGGGGGCTTAGCCACGAGCCAGTCCTCGCCTAAGTTAAAAATCTACTCGGAGTGAGAGCATCCCTCCCACTCGGGGGCTTAGCTGCGAGCCAGTCCTCGCCTAAGTTAAAAATCTACTCCGAGTGAGAGAATCCCTCCCACTAGAGGGCTTAGCCGCGAGCCAGTCCTCGCCTAAGTTAAAAAACCACTCCGAGTGAGAGCATACCTCCCACTCAGAGGCTTAGCCACGAGCCAGTCCTCACCTAAGTTAAAAACCCACTCTGAGTGAGAGCATCCCTCCCACTCAGAGGCTTAGCCGCGAGCCAGTCCTCGCCTAAGTTAAAATTCCACTCCGAGTGAGAGCATCCCTCCCACTCGGGCACTACTAGGGAAAAGCTTATAGGCAGACACTTACTAGTAGCGTGGGTTTATACCCCTCGCTACTGCTACTTACTAGTAGCGCGGGTTTATAACCCCCGCTACTACTAAGTTGATAGTAGTAGCGTCGTTTATAACCCTCGCTACTACTAAGTGGTCTCTACCGTGCCCCCCCCGGGACATGCCATAGTAGCAGCGAGGGGTATAAACCCGCGCTACTACTAAGTTGATAGTAGTAGCACGGGTTTATAACCCTCGCTACTACTAAGTGGTCTCTACCGTGCCCACCCGGGACATGCCATAGTAGTAGCGAGGGGTATAAACCCGCGCTACTACTATCGACCCACCAAGACATGTGTACACATAGCGTGCGGAGGCCCAAATCCAAACCCACACTCTTCTGATTCCCCTTCTTCTCCCACCCGCGATTCCCTTCCTCACCCACCGCCACTGCCGGCCTCGCACCTCGGCGCCACTCACAAATCCGGCGACCTCCTCTCGCACTGCAGACCCCTCCCCTCCCCCTCCATCCTCCTTCTTCTCCGCTGTTGGAAGGAGAGGGAAACTAGCAGAGCGTCGTCCATGGCGGCGGCCAGATCCGCCATGGACACAGCCACTTGCACCTCCTCGCCGGGTCAAGGGTCCCACGAAGCAGCAGCAGGTCATCGGGCTTCATCTAGGGTTTCGGGCATCGGCTCCAACTCCGGCGGCCACCGGTGAGTTCCTCCTCCTACTGCTCTCTATCTCTCTCTTCCTCTTTGTAATAATTTTCTCTTCTTTTGTAGAAGCAGTAGACGAGAGGTGCGGGCACAAGTTGGGTGGGGAAGCACCATCACCATGGACAACTTCATCCCCTCCAGGTCCAGTAGCAGCCATGGATGGAGAGGACGATGACGCCCAGCAGAAGCAGCCGCCATGGATGGAATTTATTTTTTTAATTCTCAATTAGTTAGTAGTAGCGCGGGGCCCTGACCCGCGCTACAAATAAGTAGTAGTAGCGCGGGTGGCAATCGCGCTACTACTACTAGAAGTAGCAGTAGCGCGGGTACCACCCGCGCTACTGCTAAAAGTTAGCTGTAGCGCCCTAGCAGTAGCGCAGGCCCCCGCGCTACTACTAGGCAATTACCCCGCGCTACTACTAGGGTTTTCCCTAGTAGTGGGGAGCTTAGCCACGAGCCAGTCCTCGCCTAAGTTAAAAATCCACTCCGAGTGAGAGCATCCCTCCCACTCGGGGGCTTAGCCGCGAGCCAGTCCTCGCCTAAGTTAAAAATCCACTTCGAGTGAGAGCATCCCTCCCACTCAGGGGCTTAGCCGCGAGCCAGTCCTCGCCTAAGTTAAAAATCCACTCCGAGTGAGAGCATCCCTCCCACTCGGGGGCTTAGCCGCAAGCCAGTCCTCGCCTAAGTTAAAAAACTACTCCGAGTGAGAGCATCCCTCCCACTCGGGGGAAATCCACTCCGAGTGAGAGCATCCCTCCCACTCGGGGGCTTAGCCACGAGCCAGTCCTCGCCTAAGTTAAAAATCTACTCCGAGTGAGAGCATCCCTCCCACTCGGGGGTTTAGCTGCGAGCCAGTCCTCACCTATGTTAAAAATCCACTCCGAGTGAGAGCATCCTTCCCACTCGGGGGCTTAGCCGCGAGCCAGTCCTCGCCTAAGTTAAAAAACTACACCGAGTGAGAGCATCTCTCCCACTCGGGGGCTTAGCCGCGAGCCAATCCTCGCCTAAGTTAAAAATCCACTCCGAGTGAGAGCATCCCTCCCACTCAGGGGCTTAGCCGCGAGCCAGTCCTCGCCTAAGTTAAAAATCCACTCCGAGTGAGAGCACCCCTCCCACTCGGGGGCTTAGCGGCGAGCCAGTCCTTGCCTACGTTAAAAATCCACTCCGAGTGAGAGCATCCCTCCCACTCGGGAGCTTAGCCGCGAGCCAGTCCTCGCCTAAGTTAAAAACCCACTCCGAGTGAGAGCATCCCTCCCACTCGGGGGCTTAGCCGTGAGCCAGTCCTCGCCTAAGTTAAAAATCCACTCCGAGTGGGAGCATCCCTCCCACTCGGGGGCTTAGCCGCGAGCCAGTCCTCGCCTAAGTTAAAAATCTACTTCGAGTGAGAGCATCCGTCCCACTCGGGGGCTTAGCCATGAGCCAGTCATCGCCTAAGTTAAAAGTCTACTTCGAGTGAAACATCACTCTCATTCGAAGGCTGAGTTGCAAACCAGTCGGTATAAATTATGCAAGCAGCTGGAAAACAATATTCAGATAAATCCATCAAGTTCGGAAACGCAAGCAAAAGTACTCAAGCAGCAAGCCCGAATGATTTTAATGGTTACAAGACCACTCGGCATTCTGAGGCAAATGAGTGCGAATCATAAAGTTTTTCCTTCACGCACTGGGGGGACTCGCTGGCTCGACGAAGGTGTCCAGGTCAATGCCGTCAGCTATCCGAGTGGCGGCTTCGATGAAGGTCTCCATGAAATCTTCAAACTGGAGCTTCTTCGTATTGGCCACCTGAAGAGCCTTCAGCTTGTCTTCCTTGGCATCCTTGCAATGGACACGAACAAGTGAGAGCGCCACGTCAGCTCCGCAGCGAGCAGCAGATTTCTTCCACGCCTGCACTCGACCAGGGACCTCGTTGAGTCGAGTCATTATAGACTCGAGATCAGTCTAGAGTGTATCCTCAGGCCACAGTTCTTTATCTATCTTCGCCAGCGCGGCCTTCAGATGAGTGGTATACCCTCGAACTTCTTCAAGACGAGCTTCGAGTCGCAGCATGTTCAGAGCCACTGCGTCCTTTACAAGCGACTTGGTGGGATCTAGATCCGTCTCGATCCGATCAATCTCCTCCTCAAAGTTCTGACAGAATTCTACACAAGAGAGAAAGGAAAAATCAGCTATGCCGTCACTTTTAAAAGTTCGCAGAGATTCACTCGACCAAAGAAAGGTACCTTCAAGCATGCTGTACATCTTCTTCGCGAAACCTCCCAGATATTTTTCCAGTGCATCCCTCTTCTGGGTGAGCTGGTCCACTTTTTCGCTCAGAGCCGTCTTCTCAGACTCAAAGGAATTCGCTTGATCTTCCATTTTCTTGGCCCACTCGGCCCATTCTTTCTTAAGGTCTTCGACAATAGTCTTCAGTGATTCATTTTCTTCTTCTAGCTTTCCGACTGAAGCCAATTTTGCTTCAGCGGCACCTTCTGGGCTCCCGCGAGTTCTTCATCCTTCCTTTCCAAGGCCTGCTTCATGGTGTTTAAAGAAATAACATTCTTGAGTCGCGCTTGAAGTCGACGGTTTTCATTACGCACATCTGTTCGAGTGAAACTACTCGGCTCAAAGGACGGAGAGGAAGAATAACAGTGTTCTCATTCGACAAGATTTACCTCCTAGAGTCTTCGCCTCTGTCTGAGCTCGTTCCAAGTTCCTCTTCGCCAGCTCCAAGTCCAGAGAGAGTTGGATCTTCTCCTTCTCCAGAGCAGCATATTGAGCCCCGAGCTCACAAGTTTTCTAGGATCAACAAAGAAACAATTCAGATGACAACGACCAAGATTTCCAAGTATTCCTCCACTTTCGAGTGGAAAGAAGCAAATTCAGTCGCTACAAGCAAACGGTTCTAAGACCCCCGCCGAATCAGACATTCGACGGCAGTCTCGAGGACTACACCCAGTGGGTGCACTCAACGTGCCCCCACTGGATCTGTTTCCGCTCGGTACGGCCTGGCCAGCCCGACCGAAGAGCTACAGAAAAAAGCGTTCTAAGACCCCCGCCGAATCAGACATTCGACGGCGGTCTCGGGGACTACACCCAGTGGGTGCACTCAGCGTGTCCACACTGGATCAATTTCCCCACTCGGCACGGCCTGACTGGTCCGAGTGGAAGAGCTTCAGACCAAAAAACTACAGAGTGAATGCCGATATTTTACGTCAAAAGAAAACACCCAGTGGGTGTACAGAATCAAGACGGAATAAACCCAATCGGAAATCAACTTACGATCGCACTTACACGAACATTCGCCTGGAGAGCTGCGTTGGCGTCATAAGCCAGCTTGCTGCCTTCATACGCTTCCTTCAAACACTGCATCGTAAGATTGGCTTGAATCATGGCTTCCTTGCTGGCCCCAGTCTGGTCTTCAGGAATGTGATGCCCCCGGCTTAATCATGCACTAATCATACACGCAAATGCACATGATCAAGCCTAAGGACTCACTTGAAGATATCACAACACAACTCTAGACACAAATTAAAATAATACAAGCTTTATATTACAAGCCAGGGGCCTCGAGGGCTCGAATACATAACCTCGCGTACAAGCGTCAGCGGAAGCATCAGATATCTGAGTACAGATATAAAAGAAAGACAGATAGGCCTTTAAAAGGCGAGGCAAAAGAAAACACTACGATCAAAAAGGCGCAGGCCTCCTGCCTGGGACCCTCCAAACCTACTCCTGGTCGTCAGGCAACTCGTAGTAGTAACCACCCTCGGGGTGGTAGTAGTAGTCGTCGGCGGGGGCAGCTGTCTCCGGGGCTCCGTCATCTGGTCGCATCAAACGGATATGGGGAGAAAAAGAAAGCAAAGCAACCGTGAGTACTCATCCGAAGTACTCAGCAAGCAAGGATCTACACTACGTATGCAACATTATCAAAGGGAGGCTGTATATGTGGACTGGGCTGCAGAAATGCCAGAATAGAGAGAAGGCTTAGTCCTATCGAAGACTAGCATCTTCAGCAGTCTTGCAGCAATAGAAGAGAGTAGATCATCACAGTATAATGTAGTAGTGGTTGTGTCAAGTAACAGTCTCGCCCAGAGATCCTTCCTCAACTCCCTGCGAGAAAGCGATCCCGGAGCCATACTATCCATTAGCATCACAGGTATTCAGTTCTAGTTGTATCGATCGGGATACAACTCCGAGTGTCCTTTACCGTGGGACCGGCTATCGATAGATGTTTTCTTCCCTGCAGGGTGCACCAACTTACCCACCACGCTCGCTTAACTCCAGCCGGACACACTTTCCTGGGTCATGCCCGGCCTCGGCAAACGATACACCGCAACCCTACCTACAGCTCAGCAGAGAGGTCCCCGTCGGTCTACCTCCTAAGCGCAAGGGGGTCTTGGGCCATCGCCCCTCGCCCAGGTCAACCCGTCTTCACATTACTCGCAGGTACCCCTCAGGGTCGACCCGCCTTTCTAAGTAACAGCAGTAAAGTCCAAGTATCCGTGTGTCCATAACATCAGGGGAATCCGAGGTATCACCCTCATTGGATTCCTACTCGATGTATCCGTCAAGGTGCACTTGGAGGAATCACCCTCGATGGGTTCACACTTGAGGTGTCGCACGACAGCGTCGTTATCGGAAGTGGTGAAGGAGGAATCACCCTCGATGACCATGACCGAGTAACTACTCCACAGAGTTAACATCGGAAGTGCTGACGAGGTATCACCCTCGACACTCGATAGTAAGGCTGCAGTGTCGTACAGATAAAGGGAATGTTATGTGCGGTGCTGCGGCCTGGTTGTCGAGTCTTCTGATAATCCAGCGGGGCAATCGGGACAAGTGGGGTCACTGGGGTCTCTAACCATCCTATTCTAAGCAGTTTAGGATAAGCAGGTAATCATCAAAAGCAGGTTACAAAAATCAGGCTATGCATCAGAATAGGTAAAGCAGTAGTAGCAGCAATTCTAATGCAAGCACAAGAGAGAAGAGAATAGGCGATATAGGCATGCTCAAAGGGGGGTGCTTGCCTGGAAGCTCTGCTGCAAAGGAATGGTTGTCAGTGACGTAGTCGATCACAGGGGCATCAGCAGCAGTCGCAGGGTCTATCGGAGAAGAAAGAGGAGGGAGAAACAAATAAATAATGGGCAAACAATGTACACAAAGCATGACATGGCAATGCATGGTGCTAGGGTTGACCTAACGCAATGCTACACGTTGCAGACGAAGAGGGAAAACATCCGGGAATGTTTTCCCAGCGTTTGGCATTTTCTGGACAGATGAAAGAGAGGGGATGGTTCCATGTTCATCATGCTAGGGGCATGTGATAGATGAACGTATAGCATATTCTGATCCGTTGCATTTTTTTGAGCAAATTTCATATATAAAACTTTTTCATCCGAGCTACGGTTATTTTTCTATGAATTATCAAAGATTTAAACATTTTCTCAAATATTATTAATTCGAATTTTATAAAGCAGAATTACTTTTGTCACCTAGTACTCCTCTAGTCCAAGTCTATTACATGTGGGGCCAGGGGGTCAGTCAACAGTTGACCAGTCAAGGTTGATTGGTCAACAGGGTCAATATGGGGCCCAACTGTCAAAGACACAGACTTTACATTTTCTTTTAATTGGATAATTAGAGGTGGAGGCCACATGTCATAGGGCATTTAGACTAATTGGGAGGGGGTTATCTAATAGGGGATTAGGACAAATAATCCAGGGGTCTAATTGCAAAAAGGGGGGTTAGCCCCTGATCTAACAGGGTCGGCCTCTCTGGCAGAGAGCCACCCGGCTGGGTACGCAGAGACAACGGCCAGGAGTTGTGCGGCCGGCAGCAGCCGGCGCCGATGGAGGGCGGCGCCGACGCGGGCGGTCGACAGTGGCATGGCGGGCGGAGGCGGGACCAAGGCAACGGCGACAGGAGGGGCGGAGGTGGTCTGGTGCGTCGGCAACGACGACGCTTGGCGACGGCTGACGGCGTCGCTCGACAGGTACGAGCAGGCGAGCACGAAGGAGGGCAGCAGCAGCGGCCGGGCTTCGCGGGCGTGGGTGGCTGCAGGACGGCTGCGGAGGTGAGGCGAGGGCGCGGCCGGACGGCAGCGGCGGCGGAGCAGCGCGACAACGGGCGGAGGTTCGGGAGAGGCAGGCTAGAGGGCGCGGTCCGGGCGCGCCGCACGTGCAGGCGGTTACAGCCAGGCCGGCTTGGGCGCGCGGGCATGGTGCGCGTACGGGGCTCCGGAGGTCCGGCCATGGCGGCGACAGTCGGGCATGGGGCACGGTTCTACAGCGACGGATCGACAGCGGGGCGAGAGGAAGACAAAGGAGGAGCTCACAGGGATCACGAAGAGGAGGTTAGCTTGCTCGGGGAGGCTCTGGTGATCGCGAATCGAAGGAGGCAGTGGTAGGCTCCCGAGGTTGAAGACGGTGATGTAGGCGGCGTTCCGGTGCTTCCGAGCTTGCATGCTTCGATGGAGGGGAAGAGGGAGTCAATGCGCAGCTCCGGGGGCACGTCGGCGAGGCACGGTGAGGAGAGTGGCCGCGAGCTTCATGAGGCAGCGGGCATGGCGGCGCTCTGGCGAGGTGGGGAAGGGCGAGGGAGAGCGGCGGACGAGTCGAAGGGGGAATATGGTCTAGGGTTTGTCCGGGGGGGTCGAGGATGCTCTTAACCCGCGAGGAGGGTCGCCGGATGACGGACGCGTGTGGTAGCCGTGCCATGGACGGCGCATAGGCGTCCAACGTGCTCCTGTCAGCAGTAGGAAGGAGAAACAGAGGGGGGTGTTGGGCTGGGCTGCACTGTGCACTTGCGGCCCAGTCCAACAGTGGGGTTTTCTCTTTTCTTTTTGTTTAGTTTTTTTACACTGCTTTGCATTAAGTAGAGCCACCAATTGATTTTGGTAAAAAGTGTAACTTGCCATATAATTCAAATTACATTAAATGGCACTGCCTTAAAAAGTTTGAACCCCATTCGAAAACATTTGACTTTTGGTTTGAATTTAAATGTGATGGAAGGGTGTTGTTGGGTCATTCAAAAAAAGCTAGGGGCATTTTGGAGTCTCAAATAATGTTGGTTTTATTTTTATAATAGCTTTGGGAATTTTTGCAATATTATGAATACTTTAGTTTTTTTTTTATTTTTGAGGAAAATAATAACTTGACTTGTCTTTTAAATTTGAAATTGAGGTCGGTTTGGAACGAAGTGATGATTAGCAAAAATTTACTATGATGATGTGGCACCATTAACAGGAGTTTACTGTAGCATGACACCCGGGGGTGTTACAAATCTCCTCCACTACAAGAAATCTCGTCCCGAGATTTAAGAGGTGGAGTAAGGGGGAAAGTTCTGGTTACGAAATTCTAACGAGTCTTCTCGGTCTTGGTTGCTCTTCTCAAAGAAGTTGCTCCCTCTCATTGATGTCTTCGTTTCTCTACTTCAGGTCATCATGAAGAAGTCATCATCCTTTCTTCGGGGTCTTCATCGTACTTATGGAAGGACAAGGGGTAACTTCGGAAGAACGGTCCTCTACCAGGTTGCTTATCTGGTAGATAACAACAGGGAAGGTGGCGGAAAGTAACTCTCGAATCGAAACTTAAGAAAATATCGAGAGCAAAGTAAGAAGGTACCACGAGAAGTTTCGAGCGGGCAAGCAATCGTTTGATGCCTAAACAGAAGGTGAAAGGGGTTCAGAGAAACAAGGAAGGTGGCTCACGAATTACATACGAAGCCAGTGTGAGGAATAACTTTTGGAAACAGGGACATACAGGAGAGTCAGGTTTCAATCCTGTGGAACTGTGGGTTATGGGCCCACCATGTTGGTTAAAAGTAGAAAGGGGGTTGACATCTTGCACGGTCATGATAGCAAGGCATGTCAGAGGATAGCCTGTCAGTTATGTTGGCAACAACGTTGGTACAAAGGGTGAGGGACGAATAGAACCATTTTCCTGCTCGTTGAACGACGTGGACCAATAGGCAAAGTTCTCGTCCACCGGCGGTTACCGGAATGTCATCAACAATAGTAAGAGGGTTATACTTGATAGGGTTGTAGACCGAGGTGTTTACCTAAGCAGGGAATTACCTCTGCTCAGATAAGTTAGATTACGAGAAAGGTTAAACAAAACAATGAAAAGGAAAAGGTGATTATTAATTTAACCAGAACAATGGAAAGGAAAATGTGTTTAAACACAAATATCAGGAGAATATCCTTCCCAAGGACAAGCAGAGGATGATATCCATGACAGGATAGTAAGTAGATTACCATTTAGGTAATGGGGAGAGGAATGTTCATGACGTTACCCATACAACAGTGTTTGGATAAGTGATCAAGAAACATTTAGCATTGCGCCTCAATGTTCTTAATGATGTTCGGAGTACCACAGTCATGCTTCGGGGTAGCATTGACATGGTGTTTCAAGCAAGATTGAAACTGAAAGTCACAAGAAGTACAAAGGAGCAATTCCAAGAATGTCGAGGAACGTAAGATATACCCAAAACATGACCAAGTCTGTATTGACAGGAAGTCAAGGATGTTATCGATGATAACACAAATCATCGAGGGGCAAGGATGGTATTTCACATCATGAATTCAATTGATATCCTAGAACAAGTCAGTATATTGATGGTGAGCACGACTAATTTGTCGAGAGGCTCTATGAAGATGCCATCGAGCAGCAACGACATCAAGCAAAAGGAATGATGAAGCGAAGGCTATTGGAACCACGAATACGACACAAGCTCGAAATCAAGCTTGTTGTTCGAGGTGAAATGATAAGATGAGGAAGATCGACGTAAGCTTAGCTCATCGTCGGAAGTTGCTCCGGTCATAAGGACCAGGTATCGCGGTTAAAATTGGCACGATAATGATATAGCCGACCAGGCTAGGAATGATGGGATGGAGTATCATTCCAATAAGAATTCACAAGAGGTAGTGCAATGACACAATATCATTGAGATATCATTGGGCAATACTTAAAGGTACATCTGAATAGAGGTTGAACAGGTGAAATGATCTGCAGAAGACAAGTATTTTAACTTGTCCTAGAAATGGAGTCAAGGAGAAAATATGGTTGGAACCACAATTGCAAAGGATCAATTCACAGATACAAGATAAACTCATACCAAGGGAACAATTGAATTTAAGAGAAGCTTCCATGATAAGATTTGCATCGTGTCTACGGGCATGAACACAAAGTTCAAGGTCGACTCCCACTTCTCCAATGCATAACCTTTCATTCACTCCTCGTTTTCGAAGAAATTATAGTGTGGAAGATTTATCTGGTGAAGCACCAGAAGAGTATGACTCGCATAACTTTCGAGTTCACATGGATTAGGGAAAGCATAGGTTCAACCCTGTAACACCCCAAAAATTTAATCATGTTTTTACTAAATAAAAATTTGGCTAGAAATAAAATTTTGAATTATGTTAAGTCTTTTGTTATTTTCAGAGTATTTTCTGTTTCTGTTTTCCAAAATTCTTCCCTCCATATAGAAATTTTTGGACATAATATTGTGGCTTTGGTAGTTTTCTTAAAACTTTTCAATTATAGTAAGAATAATTTCATAATAAAATTTGCCTCTAAATAATTATTTTAATAGCATTTTCAATTCTTAAAATAACTATGTTGCACAGCAACCACTTCAAATAATTCTTTCAAAATTCCACAAAAATTATGGGAGGTCATATGATGCCTACATATCACTTTTATGCAAAAACCTAACTTGGTCTTTTGTAAATTTTGAGCAAAACAATCTCTTTTCATTTCTGTCCCATTTCTGAGTTATAACTACAACCCTAATTTTTCTTGCTCCAAAAATTCTGAAATTTTTCCCACCTACAGTCCTTCCAACCAAACCCTTAAGTCCAAAATTTTAGCTCCATTGGAATCAATTTAGTTCACCAAATATTCCTCTGAAGTTTCTGTACAGAACTGAAATTCTTCTAAACTTGCACTAACAAGTTTTCACTTTCCACAAACCAACTCCACTGTCATCTCTACCATCTAGAGATACACCATCATGCCAAAATTTAAATCCATCAGAGCCACCTAGATCACCAAAGCATTTTATCGAGCACATTGTGTGCATGACAGAAATTCTGCTCCTTCCCAAAAATTTCGCTGATTAATCGGTCATTTGGCCAAACCAACTTGTCCACAACCTCTAACACTCCCAGGAGCATCACTCTACCAAACTCATTCCACCAAAAATTTCTTGACCTCAAGTTCAAAATTCTCA
The DNA here is from genome assembly GCA_011799875.1 of Thinopyrum elongatum. NCBI lineage: Eukaryota > Viridiplantae > Streptophyta > Magnoliopsida > Poales > Poaceae > Thinopyrum > Thinopyrum elongatum. The sequence continues at coordinate 662,071,311 of CM022299.1, read as the reverse complement.
AAATTCAATTTGAATTTTGGGGTAACTTTGCAGTTTGTGAAGAAACTTCATTTTCTACAATTCCAAAAATTCTGAAACTTTGCTAGCACCTCAGTTTTGATCCAAACCATCACCACAAAAATCTTATAATTCAAATAAATTGCCTAGACCTGGTTGGCATTTGCACGAACACCTTGCAGGCAGGAATTTGGTTAACTAAATTTTGGCAGAAGCTGAACTTCCTTGTCCCTCACTCCACCTGGTTCTTCAATGCTCTCATCTGGACCCCTCCCGCCAGTCCCATGCCTCCGCCAGCACAGTACCAGGCCGGTGCAATGGCCGCCGGCCAAATTCATGGCGGATCGATGGTTGACCACGGATCCTGACACGCCCGCACACGGTTGCACCGCCCACGGTACTCCCTCCTCCACGCGTCACCCCTTCGAGCTGTCTGTGCACCGTCCAAATTCCTTGTGGCCGTTCGTCAGTCGCCGGAGAAATAGAAAAGTGCGCCGCTGCCGTCGGGAAGCTTCACTGCCGATAGAAGGATCGAGCTTATCCCCAGCTCAGCCAGCACCCCTGGGAGGTTTCTTCGACTTCAATGAAGCCCACCGTCCCCGCCAATTGCCACCAACAACCTCCACCGGCCATCTTCATTTCGCCGTGATCCGAGATCATCGGCCACCTTGTCCGCAGCTATTTAAGGCCACCCCGGGCTCTTCTTTGCATCCAAGTCATCCACACACATACTCAATTGATCGCCCGACCACTCAATTGAGCTTGAGAGGGTCTTCTTCCCAGTCTCAGGTAATACTCACCACCGCCACATCCCGGAAGAGATCAAGCAAACCAGTAGCTCAAACTCTGAACTCTTTTCATCCACAGCTTTCTCAAGACACCACCTACAAATAGCGCACTCCAATTTCATCTAGAAAACTCTATGACCGGAGATCAAATTTCCACTGCTACGGCCATCCGCCAAGTTCTAGACCGCCGGAGCTCCACGGCTCCCCGGTGATCGTGCCATGCACCATAAGAAGCGCATCATCGTCCCGAGCTCGTCCATATCCCCAACGCAGTAAAAGGTGGTCGGAGCCGCCGGTAATCGCCGTCGGCGTCGACGCGGATGTCCTGCGCGCGAGGTAGAAGACGGCTCCATTGAACCCGACAAGTGGGGCCTGCCCGTCAGCCTCACAAGTCGCGGGCTCCGCCGCTTAAGTGGAGACGGATTTTCCCGAACCTATGTTCGCGCGGAGAAGGCGTATTCCTCGGAATACGCCATTGATGCCGTCGGTCCTCCCGCACAGCTGAGTGGCTGGGCTTGGCCCAGTAGCGCCAGTCGGCTATACAGCGCTCATGGCGCAACTCTGTCCCTTTTCTTTTTTTTTCCCTTTTTCAGTAGTATTCTATTAATTCCACAGCCACCTTTTCAACTCCAAATCCAGTCATCCAAATTTCTAAATACTCCTAAAATCATGCTCTTTTATTCCAGCCTAGGTGAACATTTTTCCTAAACTCTGTTTTCACTGGACACTTTAAATAGTCTATTTCTTTAATTATTTCAACTTAGAAACTCCCTAAGTAAATCATATGAACTCCAAATAAATTGTTTCCTTTTCTGTTATTTTTCATTTTGCATCTAGTTTATTTTAGTATTTATTTCAAAAATATTTGAAACAATTTTTGGCACTGTTTTTACTATATGTGGTAATTCAAATATTTTTTGAAAATAGGAAAATGGAGGGAAGATAAATATTCAAACTTTTGGAGTACACCCAACACATCTGCATGCTCAAGGCAAGCATCTTGATCACTTGATATGGTGGATTGCATGTTTATATTGTTTGCAAGAATAAATGAAGTTATCCATAGGTTGAGTTCGAATAAAATTTGCATGCATGTAGTGATGGCATGTTTCCTCGTACCATGCATCATGTGCTTGTCATGACTAACTTGCAGGAGCAGGCCTAAGAGAAATACCATTACCGGCAGAAGGGTGATCACGTTGGAGCATGATCGTGCCTTGGTTGTTATGCATGTTGGAACATGCAAGGGTTGTGGCCCTGTTTGGTATTGCTGTTGAAAGAATACCTTGTTGTGCTAACCGTTGCAGGAAACTTAAGCCTCCTGAGTCGACCATAGATCGAGTCTTGTTCCGGTAACCCCCATACTTGATTCGTGCTGCCACTTGTCCCTGCCATAGGTGGGGTATGGTTTAGTAAGTTGTTAACCCCTTTCCGTGCACACACCACATAGAGGGCCACGATGAGGGTTTCCACGGCCATGGCCTAAATCCTGTCATCGGGTCAGGGGGCATGGGTGTATCCGGTTGTAAACGAGAGGGGGCACCCCTTGGAATCCGCGCGTATTAATAGTGATCCCATGCAGGACGTTGGTCTCTCCGTCTTAGAGTTTTTCTTGAACGATGTTTTGGGTGATTCCTGGCATCCGAAAAGTTAATCTGGTGTGTGCTGGTCAGGTGTGTTTTCAACCCAAAGACCGTAATGGGAATTAGTCAGTGTCACGGTACTGACTAAAGAAGTCCTTTACTTGTGGGTAAAGAGTACACTCTCTGCAGAGTTTTAAACCTATTCGAATAGCCGTGTCCGCGGTTAAGGGCTACAGTCTGGGTTGTTCAAGTGTCGGTCTTCAGAGGAAAATAATTAAATTGAGCCTGAATTATTTTGCAGGATAATTATTGACACCCTGATGCTACCATGAATATTTTTATGCATTTTATTATGGTTATGCATATTATTGACGACTAACCCGTTTCTCTTATTTTTGTATTTCCTGAGTGTCTCAGGGGCTGGCTAGACTACCCCGGGCACTCAATTTTATTTTCAAGACCTCTCGTGGCGTCTCTCAAGTTAACAGGCGGTTCCGCCACTACTCTTGTGGACACCCGACTGGCATTTCTCTTCAAGTCCGACCATGGCGTCACTTGACACCCGACTGGCATTTCTCTTTAACACCTTTTCGTGACGTCTCTCGAGTTAACAAGCGGTCCCGCCACTACTCTTGTGGACACCCGATTGGCATTTCTTTCATTTTGCTGAATGTCACTTGGGCTGGCTAGACTACCCGTGGCATTCATTTGCTTTATTTCTAATAAGTTTGATCATGACTAACATGCTATGTTCACGTTCATATCATTTTATTGTCATGATTTAAATTTCAGTCAGCATGAGCATATGCATATAGTTTGGCTCATCATGATCATATATTTTTATCTGCTGTATTCGGTATATCTTTTGCTCATGATGTTTGCGAGTACATTCAAACGTACTCACAGGCTTGTCCCTGGCTATTTACGTGGCCAGGTCAGGAGTTCTACGAGGAGTACCACAGCGACGTCCGTGCGGAGCCTAGGATGGTAGCCACGCAGGATAGGAATTATCCAGGTCAGTCGTTCCTGTGGGAATGGAGCCCCATCGACGTTGGTGAACCACAAGTCGCTTCCATCACCCGTCACCAGATATCATTGTTGTATCATTAGACCTTTATGGTCTTGTATCCAATTGTTGTAATAGCTTGGTAATCTGTAACAAGGACGTGTCCACCAGTAACAGTAATCCTGGGCTGGTGGTAACACGAGGGGTTAAATTTCTGGGATATTTTGTGTCCCCGAAATCCGGCCCCGATAGCCTTGGTGTCAGAGCCAGGCTGACCATTGGATAATCCTATCTTAGCCTGGTCACTATCCCTAGGTTTCCACGTCGTCCACACCCTTCTGTGTCCATAGTCAGGCCCGTCCTATCCAACAACCTGCAGTGGCCGGCCGACACCTTTCAGCAGTCGGTGCCCAACCTATCTCCCTAACCGACAACCACAGTAATACGTCACATTTTGTGATTTGTATCCGTGACTTTGACCCCGACCACTCTAGAGCAGAGCCGATACCCAGAAATCGTACCCACACTGAAATATGCTCCCTAGCTAGGCACTATATAGGAGACCACTCACGCAACCATAATTTGCATCCCTCACTTTGTACACTGCCAACATAACCATTATCCCCATGTCGCACCTTGGGATTCATCTGAGAACCCCAGATGCAACCCCGGGCAGTTTTGTCAAGATATTGTGGGATTTCACCCGCAACACTCTTGGTTCCACTCAACCACCCCAGTACGAGCTGTTCAAATCGAGGATCAACCACAACGCCTTGAAATATTGGGCAGTTGCACACATCCCACCAGTAGACCCAAACCAAGGCCCTACAAGTGTCGTCTTCATCGGGAAATCTATGCCAACCTCAGAAATGGCAATAGAAGTTGCTGCCTACGAAGCAATTACCCGTCTCCGGTTCACAGTGCCTCGTGCTGGCGAAAGGGGGTATTACTACTTCCCGAGCCGCCAGCATCCGGAGAAGAAGCATCTTTTCCCTGCAGACAATCAGAGAGAGATCCAATGCTAGCCAACCTTGTTCAATATGTCATCGCGCAGGAGCGTCTGACCCAGCAAGTGATGGACTTCCTCCAGACTCTTGCTATTCTGAATCCTCAGATCGCCATCGGCGGACCACTGTTGCCAGACCAAGGAGGGAACGTTCTCCGACTCCTCCATCCACTTTTCCTAGGAGAAGAAGAATGTGTTCCGATGCCGGAGATATTTCCTCAGGACCCTATCGATTTTACCTTTGTACCGTAGACACCTTGGTTGTGTTCGTTCGTTTAGCTTTTAAATTGCGTGATTTGATATCTGTGTTGCATCTTAGGATTTACCCTATGAGTGAATTGTTTGGTTGCAGTTGCGTATGAGTAGTTTGGTTACCATAGTTTATAATGGATTTTTCACCCTTAGCAAATCTCGGGTTGAGATTTTATTAAGAATCGCTGCGACTGATAATTTTCGCAAACACAGAATTAATTCACGCACCACCACGACATCCGGCTTACAGTCACACTCACTCCACTACATGCACTAAGTGCAGAACCACACACACACACTTAGCACCTAATCAACCGCCTCACACACCAAACCACTCTCATCACACCACAAGTTTTTCTGAAGAAAAATTTGTGGGTTTTCTTTTATTTCTACGGAGCTGCTGCAGAGCGCACTAACACTCACTCGTAACCACCACCGATGCCTAATCCTCACGATCACCGCCGCCTCGAAGAGCCACCACTCGAGCTGCGGCATCATGGCGATCGTCAAGGATCATCACGCATAGGAGCAGCGAGAACCCGAGCAACGCCGCCACTGCTCCGGACATGAGAATCATAAACCACCCCGGAAGCACGTCCTCCATTGGAGCCTCGTCCGAACTCCTGCGATTAGAAAAGGAGGAGGAGGAAGAAGTGAGGCAAGGTGTGATGAAGAAGAGAGTAACACTGCATTCGTTTTATAGCCCGGGCTCGGTGCATGGTGGACGAGGTCCACCAGCGCCGCTCGTCGCCTGATCACCAGTGTTCGGAGACAAACCCGCGAGCAGTGCCGACAAGGTGCTGGCCCGCGAGGTGAGTGCACGCTGCACCGGTAGCTTGCACGCCGCGCACTACCACAGTACGGCCCTAGATACCCTACGTGCTAGATGCCACAGGTGGAGAAAGCGCGCGAGAGGGAGAAGGAGAAGAGAGCCGGAGGAAGAAGAAGAGACTGACAGTGGGCCCTGGGTCCACCTGTCAGCCGGAGAGAGCACTGTGCACTGGAGTACGGCAAGCGAATTTTGGAATTTACACTTTTTCCAAATTTGTCGTAACAGTCACAGTAGAACCACAGCACCAGTGCCCCACTGTAGTTACACCAATTATCAGGAGCCCACGTCAACTGTGCCTAAATAGGTTATTTTAAATAGCTTAGAAAAATCTCCTCGAAAGGTGGGTTTAATTTTGGTGACCACCTAACAAATCTCGAGGACGAGATTTTGTTAAGGGGGGTAGAGTTTGTAACACCCCAAAAATTTAATCATGTTTTTACTAAATAAAAATTTGGCCAGAAATAAAATTTTGAATTATATTATGTCTTTTGTTATTTTCAGAGTATTTTCAGTTTCTGTTTTCCAAAATTCTTCCCTCCATATAGAAATTTTTGGACATAATATTGTGGCTTTGGTAGTTTTCTTAAAACTTTTCAATTATAGTAAGAATTAATTTCATAATAAAATTTGCCTCTAAGTAATTATTTATTAGCATTTTCAATTCTTAAAATAACTCTGTTGCACAGCAACCACTTCAAATAATTCTTTCAAAATTCCACAAAAATTATGGGAGGTCATATGATGCCTACATATCACTTTTATGCAAAAACCTAACTTGGTCTTTTGTAAATTTTGAGCAAAACAATCTCTTTTCATTTCTGTCCCATTTCTGAGTTATAACTACAACCCTAATTTTTCTTGCTCCAAATATTCTGAAATTTTTCCCACCTATAGTCCTTCCAACCATACCCTTAAGTCCAAAATTTTAGCTCCATTGGAATCTTTTTAGTTTGCCAAATATTCCTCTGAAGTTTCTATCTAGAACTGAAATTCTTCTAAACTTGCACTAACAAGTTTTCACTTTCCACAAACCAACTCCACTGTCATCTCTACCATCTAGAGAGACACCATCATGCCAAAATTCAAATCCATCAGAGCCACCTAGATCACCAAAGCATTTTATCGAGCACATTGTGTGCATGACAGAAATTCTGCTCCTTCCAAAAAATTTCGCTGTTTAATCGGTCATTTGGCCAAACCAGCTTGTCCACAACCTCTAACACTCCCAGGAGCATCACTCTACCAAACTCATTCCACCAAAAAAATTCTTGACCTCAAGTTCAAAATTCTCAAAATTCAATTTGAATTTTGGGGTAACTTTGCAGTTTGTGAAGAAACTTCATTTTCTACAATTCCAAAAATTCTGAAACTTTGCTAGCACCTCAGTTTTGATCCAAACCATCACCACAAAAATCTTATAATTCAAATAAATTTCCTAGACCTGGTTGGCATTTGCACGAACACCTTGCAGGCAGGAATTTGGTTAACCAAATTTTGGCAGAAGCTGAACTTCCTTGTCCCTCACTGCACCTGGTTCTTCAATGCTCTCATCTGGACCCCTCCCGCCTGTCCCATGCCGCCGCCAGCACAGTACCAGGCCGGTGCAACGGCCGCTAGCCAAATTCATGGCGGATCGATGGTTGACCACGGCAGCTGACACGCCCGCACACGGTTGCACCGCCCACGGTACTCCCTCCTCCACGCATCACCCCTTCGAGCTGTCTGTGCATCGTCCAAATTCCCTGTGGCCGTTCGTCAGTCGCCGGAGAAACAGAAAAGTGCGCCGCTGTAGTCGGGAAGCTTCACTGCCGATAGAAGGATCGAGCTTATCCCCAGCTCAGCCAGCACCCCGGGGAGGTTTCTTCGACTTCAATGAAGCCCACCGTCCCTGCCAATTGCCACCAACAACCTCCACCGGCCATCTTCATTTCGCCGTGATCCGAGATCATCGGCCACCTCGCCCGTGGCTATTTAAGGCCACCCCGGGCTCTTCTTTGCATCCAAGTCATCCACACACATACTCAATTGATCGCCCGACCACTCAATTGAGCTTGAGAGGGTCTTCTTCCCCGTCTCAGGTAATACTCACCGCCGCCACATACCGGAAGAGATCGAGCAAACCAGTAGCTCAAACTCTGAACTCTTTTCATCCACAGCTTTCTCAAGACACCACCTACAAATACCGCACTCCGATTTCATCTAGAAAACTCTATGACCGGAGATCAAATTTCCACTGCTACGGCCATCTGCCAAGTTCTAGACCGCCGGAGCTCCACGGCTCCCCGGTGATCGTGCCATGCACCATAAGAAGCGCATCATCATCCTGAGCTCGTCCATATGCCCAACGCAGTAAACGGTGGTCAGAGCCGCCGGCAATCGCCGTCGGCATCGACGCGGATGTCCTGCGCGGGAGGTAGAAGACGGCTCCATTGAACCCGACAAGTGGGGCCTGCCCGTCAGCCTCACAAGTCGCGGGCTCCGCCGCTTAAGTGGAGACGGTTTTTCACGAACCTGTGTTCCCACGGAGAAGGCTTATTCCTCGGAATACGCCATCGACGTCGTCGGTCCTCCCGCACAGCTGAGTGGCTGGGCTTGGCCCAGTAGCGCCAGTCGGCTATACAGCGCTCATGGCGCAGCTCTGTCCCTTTTCTTTTTTCCCTTTTTCAGTAGTATTCCATTAATTCCACAGCCACCTTTTCAACTCCAAATCCAGTGATTCGAATTTCTAAACACTCCTAAAATCATGCTCTTTTATTCCAGCCTAGGTGAATATTTTTCCTGAACTATGTTTTCACTGGACACTTTAAATAGTCCAATTCTTTAATTATTTCAACTTAGAAACTCCCTAAGTAAATCATATGAACTCCAATTAAATTGTTTCCTTTTCTGTTATTTTTCATTTTTCATCTAGTTTATTTTATTATTTATTTCAAAAATATTTGAAACAATTTTTGGCACTGTTTTTACTATATGTGGTAATTAATTTTTTTTGAAAATAGGAAAATGGAGGGAAGATAAATATTCAAACTTTTGGAGTACACCCAACACATCTACATGCTCAAGGCAAGCATCTTGAACACTTGATATGGTGGATTGCATGTTTATATTGTTTGCAAGAATAAATGAAGTCATCCATAGGTTGAGTTCGAATAAAATTTGCATGCATGTAGTGATGGCATGTTTCCTCGTACCATGCATCGTGTGCTTGTCATGACTAACTTGCAGGAGCAGGCCTAAGAGAAATACCATTACCGGCAGAAGGGTGATCACGTTGGAGCATGATCATGCCTTGGTTGTTATGCATGTTGGAGCATGCAAGGGTTGTGGCCCTGTTTGGTATTGCTGTTGAAAGAATACCTTGTTGTGCTAACCGTTGCAGGAAACTTAAGCCTCCTGAGTCGACCATAGATCGAGTCTTGTTCCGGTAATCCCCATACTTGATTCGTGCTGCCACTTGTCCCTGCCACAGGTGAGGTATGGTTTAGTAAGTTGTTAACCCCTTTCCGTGCACACACCACATAGAGGGCCACGATGAGGGTTTCTACGGCCATGGACTAAATCCTGTCATCGGGTCAGGGGGCATAGGTGTATCCGGTTGTAAACGAGAGGGGGGCACCCCTTGGAACCCGCACGTATTAATTGTGATCCCATACAGGACGTTGGTCTCTCCGTCTTAGAGTTTTTCTTCAACGATGCTTTGGGTGATTCCTGGCATCCGAAAAGTTAATCTGGTGTGTGCTGGTCAGGTGTGTTTTCAACCCAAAGACCGTAATGAGAATTAGTCAGTGTCACAGTACTGACTAAAGAAATCCTTTACTTGTGGGTAAAGAGTACACTCTCTGCAGAGTTTTAAACCTATTCGAATAGCCGTGTCCGCGGTTAAGGGCTACAGTCTGGGTTGGTCAAGTGTCAGTCTTAGTGTCGGTCTTCGGAGGAAAATAATTAAATTGAGCCTGAATTATTTTGCAGGATAATTATTGACACCCTGGTGCTACCATGAATATTTTTATGCATATTATTATGGTTATGCATATTATTGAGGACTGACCCGTTTCTCTTATTTTTGTATTTCCTGAGTGTCTCAGGGGCTGGCTAGACTACCCCGGGCACTCAATTTTATTTTCAAGACCTCTCGTGGCATCTCTCAAGTTAACAGGCGGTTCCGCCACTACTATTGTGGACACCCGACTGGCATTTCTCTTCAAGTCCGACCGTGGCGTCACTTGACACCCGACTGGCATTTCTCTTCAAGACCTTTTCGTGACGTCTCTCGAGTTAACAGGCGGTCCCGTCACTACTCTTGTGGACACCCGATTGGCATTTATTTTATTTTGCTGAATGTCACTTGGGCTGGCTAGACTACCCGTGGCATTCATTTGCTTTATTTCTAATAAGTTTGATTATGACTAACATGCTATGTTCATGTTCATATCATTTTATTGTCATGATTTAAATTTCAGTCAGCATGAGCATATGCATATAGTTTGGCTCATCATAATCATATATTTTTATCTGCTACATTCAGTATATCTTTTGCTCATGATGTTTGCGAGTACATTCAAATGTACTCACAGGCTTGTCCCTGGCTATTTACATGGCCAGGTCAGGAGTTCTACGAGGAGTACCACAGCGACGTCCGTGCGGAGCCTAGGATGGTACCCACGCAGGATAGGAATTATCCAGGTCATCCGTTCTAGTGGGAATGGAGCCCCATCGACGTTGGTGAACCACAAGCCGCTTCCGTCACCCGTCACCAGATATCATTGTTGTATCATTAGACCTTTATGGTCTTGTATCCAATTCTTGTAATAGCTTGGTAATCTGTAACAAGGACGTGTCCACCAGTAACAGTAATCCTGGGCTGGTGGTAACACGAGGGGTTAAACTTCTGGGATATTTTGTGTCCCCGAAATCCAGCCCCGACAAACCCGTAGGGGTATCTTAGGAACATATACCACGAACTTCAGGAGTAATTAACACAAGCTCGACAGCAGAGCATGGTTGACAAAAGGAGAGGATACAATTTACCAAAGGCATTATGTATCAGGGAAAAACTCTCAAGATTTCAGATGTTAAGGACACTGTCGGATAACAACCCAATAATGGATCTGGCGATTCACGACGGAGTTGATGTGAGTATCGGTAATCAGTCAGAGGGAGAAGGGATGCAAAGGCATCAGCTTATCAAAACATCTGAATAATTCGAGGCTTTAAATACAAAGAAACTTGATTTCTAGATCGGTGTATCAGAATCAGATGCTCTGATCGAAGATGGATAGGTTGAACAAACTTAGAAGCACACCGATCAAATCTTGATTGGGCAAGAACCAGCTCATATCCGGAACGATGTCTGAGCCAAAAAAAAATTTTCTAAGGATTAATTGATAATTGCGAGTATCCGCACATATGTTGACCCAATAGGATCAGAATGTCAATCACAAAGGATTATAGTAAATACTGCTAGTCATGTGGAAGTAACCATAATGAAGCAGGCATGGAGATTCAAGAGCAATAGGCTGCAAAGGATTTTTGGGAGATCGAATTGCATTCGAAGAATTTTGTGAGACATATGAACAACTGGGGATGAACGAATCCCCGATAAGTGTGAGAAATTATTCGTAGGGGTATTCAGGCGGAAAAGAACTGCAAGGCAGTCGGAAAAAGGATTCTCGAAAGTCAGAGAATACTTTCGGGTATCTTGTAATAACAAGAACAACTAGGGATGGAAGTATGAACAGCAAGGGTACGTAGTTATCCATAAGGATTCAACGGTGTTAAGGGATTGCAAAAGGAATGAACACAAGTTCTCGGGAGAAGATCGAAGAGTATCATCGAAGCCTTCTGGTGAAGCAGGCAACCATCCGGAATGAAGGGGCTCTCCAGGGAAAGCCGTTACGAGAACCTAATGTAGTTAGTAAATTCATTTAACCCGAATAGAAGAGAGATCAGAGTCCCAGAGTATAGACGAGGAATAAAAGATCCTAATACCACCAAATGGCGACGTGGGCCCGTTAGCCACACAGCCAAGTTAGTAAAACAGTTTTGGACCACTAGACTCAACTTCGGCCAAGGAGTTGGAACGGGGGGGGATCCTACAGGCAGTCGGCTCTGATACCAACCTGTGACGCCCCCGACTTAATCGTGCATTAATCATACACGCAAATGCACACGATCAAGCCTAAGGACTCACTTTAAGATATCACAACACAACTCTAGACACAAATTAAAATAATACAAGCTTTATATTACATGCCAGGGGCCTCGAGGGCTCAAATACATAAGCTCGCGTACAAGCGTCAGCGGAAGCATCAGATATCTGAGTACAGATAAAAAAAAGACAGATAGGCCTTTAAAAGGCGAGGCAAAAGAAAACACTACGATCGAAAAGGCACAGGCCTCCTGCCTGGGACCCTCCGAACCTACTCCTAGTCGTCAGCCAACTCATAGTAGTAACCACCCTCGGGGTGGTAGTAGTAGTCATCGGCGGGGCAGCTGTCTCAGGGGCTCCGTCATCTGGTCGCATCAAATGGATATGGGGAGAAAAAGAAAGCAAAGCAACCGTGAGTACTCATCTGAAGTACTCAGCAAGCAAGGATCTACACTACGTATGCAACATTATCAAAGGGAGGCTGTATATGTGGACTGGGCTGCAGAAATGCCAGAATAGAGAGAAGGCTTAGTCCTATCGAAGACTAGCATCTTCAGCGGTCTTGCAGCAATAGAAGAGAGTAGATCAGCATAGTATAATGTAGTAGTGGTTGTGTCAAGTAACAGTCTCGCCCAGAGATCCTTCCTCAACTCCCTGCGAGAAAGCGATCCCGGAGCCATACTATCCATTAGCATCACAGGTATCCAGTTCTAGTTGTATCGATCGGGATACAACTCCGAGTGTCCTTTACCGTGGGACCGGCTATCGATAGATGTTTTCTTCCCTGCAGGGGTGCACCAACTTACCCACCATGCTCGCTTAACTCCGGCCGGACACACTTTCCTGGGTCATGCCCGGCCTCGGCAAACGATACACCGCAACCCTACCTACAGCTCAGCAGAGAGGTCCCCGTCGGTCTACCTCCTAAGCGCAAGGGGGTCTTGGGCCATCGCCCCTCGCCCTCCAGGTCGTTGCGTACATGGCGAATCTCGGTACCACCACTACAGGATGGCGCCGGCCCAGCCGTGCCGCAATGCTGAACTGGACGTCTGACAGAGCTTTCGGCTGATGCTACGATGCAGAGTGCCCATAACTCTTCCCACGTGATGGTTAGTGCTATCAGGCCATAGGCCTGCTCGGATCAAATATTCAAATCGTTAGTGGATTAGGGGCTTGCGGAAACGAGCAGAGACTCATGATCGATGTGACCCCGTCACCCCGTCTCGAGGACTTGTGGCAAGGGCTAAGAATGCCCGGCCACGCCTCGTATTCATCTCTCGGGTAACCTTCAGGTCAACCCGTCTTCACATTACTCGCGGGTACCCCTCAGGGTCGACCCGCCTTTATAAGTAACAGCAGTAAAGTCCAAGTATCCGTGTGTCCATAACATCAGGGGAATCCGAGGTATCACCCTCATTGGATTCCTACTCGATGTATCCGTCAAGGTGAACTCGGAGGAATCACCCTCGATGGGTTCACACTTGAGGTGTCGCACGACAGCATCGTTGTCAGAAGTGGTGAAGGAGGAATCACCCTCGATGACCACTACCGAGTAACTACTCCACAAAGTTAACATCAGAAGTGCTGACGAGGTATCACCCTCGGCACTCGATAGTAAGGCTGCAGTGTCGTACAGATAAAGGGAATGTGATGTGCGGTGCTGGGGCCTGGTTGTCGAGTCTTCTGATAATCCAGCGGGGCAATCGGGACAAGTGGGGTCACTGGGGTCTCTAACCATCCTATTCTAAGCAGTTTAGGATAAGCAGGTTACAAAAATCAGGCTATGCATCAGAATAGGTAAAGCAGTAGCAGCAGCAATTCTAATGCAAGCACAAGAGAGAAGAGAATAGACGATATACGCATGCTCAAAGGGGGGTGCTTGCATAGAAGCTCTGCTGCAAAGGAATGGTTGTCAGTGACGTAGTCGATCACAGGGGCATCGGCAGCAGTCGCAGGGTCTATCGGAGAAGAAAGAGGAGGGAGAAACAAATAAATAACGGGCAAACAATGTACACAAAACATGACACGGCAATACATGGTGCTAGGGTTGACCTAACGCAATGCTACATGTTGCAGACGAAGAGGGAAAACATCCGGGAATGTTTTCCCTGTGTTTGGCATTTTCTGGACAGATGAAAGAGAGGGGATGGTTCCATGTTCATCATGCTAGGGGCATGTGATAGATGAACGTATAGCATATTCTGATTCGTTGCATTTTTCTGAGCAAATTCATATATAAAACTTTTTCATCCGAGCTACGATTATTTTTCTATGAATTATCAAAGATTTAAACATTTTCTCAAATATTATTAATTCGAATTTTATAAAGCAGAATTACTTTTGTCACCTAGTACTCCTCTAGTCCAAGTCTATTACATGTGGGGCCAGGGGGTCAGTCAACAGTTGACCAGTCAAGGTTGACTGGTCAACAAGGTCAATATGGGGCCCAACTGTCAAAGACACAGACTTTACATTTTCTTTTAATTGGATAATTAGAGGTGGAGGCCACATGTCATAGGGCATTTAGACTAATTGCGAGGGGGTTATCTAATAGGGGATTAGGACAAATAACCCAGGGGTCTAATTGCAAAAAGGGGGGTTAGCCCCTGACCTAACAGGGTCGGCCTCTCTGGCAGAGAGCCACCCGGCTGGGTACGCAGAGACAACGGCCGGGAGTTGTGCGGCCGGCAGCAGACGGCGCGGCGGAGGGCGGCGCCGGCGCGGGCGGTCGGCAGTGGCGGGGCGGCCGGAAGTGGCGGGTGGAGGCGGGACCAAGGCAACGGCGACAGGAGGGGCAGAGGTGGTCTGGTGCGTCGGCAACGACGACGCTTGGCGACGGCCGACGGCGTCGCTCGACAGGTACGAGCAGGCGAGCACGAAGGAGGGCAGCAGCAGTGGTCGGGCTTCGCGAGCGCGGGTGGCTGTAGGATGGCTGCCGAGGCAAGGCGAGGGCGCGGTCGGACGGCAGCGGCGGCGGAGCAGCGCGACAGCGGGTGGAGGTGCGGGAGAGGCAGGCTAGCGGGGCGCGGTCCGGGCGTGCCGCACGTGCAGGCGGTTACAGCCAGGCCGGCTTGGGCGCGCGGGCACGGAATACAGAAGGAGCAGGCGCGAACGGGGCTCCGGAGGTCCGGCCATGGCGGCGACAGTCGGGCATGGGGCACGGTTCTACAGCGACGGATCGACAGCGGGGCGAGAGGAAGACGAAGGAGGAGCTCACAGGGATCACGAAGAGGAGGTCAGCTTGCTCGGGGAGGCTCTGGTGGTCGCAAATTGAAGGCAACAGTGGTAGGCTCCCGAGGTTGAAGACGGTGATGTAGGCGGCGTTCCGGTGCTTTCGAGCTTGCGTGCGTCGATGGAGGGGAAGAGGGCGTCGATGCGCAGCTCCGGGGGCACGCCGGCGAGGCGCGGTGAGGAGAGTGGCCGCGAGCTTCATGAGGCAGCGGGCATGGCGGCGCTCTGGCGAGGTGAGGAAGGGCGAGGGAGAGCGGCGGACGAGGGAAAGGGGGAATATGATCTAGGGTTTGTCCGGGGGGGTCGAGGATGCTCTTAACCCGCGAGGAGGGTCGCCGGATGACGGACGCTTGCGCTAGCCGCGCCATGGACGGCGCACAGGCGTCCAACGTGCTGCTGTGAGTAGTAAGAAGGAGAAACAGAGGGGAGTGTTGGGCTGGGCTGCACTGTCCACTTGCGGCCCAGTCCAACAGTGGGGTTTTCTCTTTTCTTTTTGTTTAGTTTGTTTTTTTACACTGCTTTGCATTAAGTAGAGCCACCAATTGATTTTAGTAAAAAGTGTAACTTGCCACATAATTCAAATTACATTAAATGGCACTGCCTTAAAAAGTTTGAACCCCATTCGAAAACATTTGACGTTCGGTTTGAATTTAAAGTTGATGGAAGGGTGTTGTTGGGTCATTCAAAAAAAGCTAGGGGCATTTTGGAGTCTCAAATAATGTTGGTTTTATTTTTATAATAGCTTTGGGAATTTTTGCAATATTATGAACACTTTAGTTTTTTTTTTGTTTGAGGAAAATAATAACTTGACTTGTCTTTTAAATTTGAAATTGAGGTCGGTTTGGAACGAAGTGATGATTAGCAAAAATTTACTATGATGACGTGGCACCATTAACAGGAGTTTACTGTAGCATGACACCCGGGGGTGTTACAAGGAACGTCGTGCAGAGTGAACACAGTCGATGAGGGAGTCGGCGACCCAGTCAGAAGGATTGGCACTTGAGTTTGGCCTGTAGGTCCTGAAGCTGGAAGGGTCGACACCAAAGGCGAAGTGGTTGACGGCGGGGCAGTAGTGATGGTACCAACGCCAGACGAACCACCTGGCTCCTGAGGTGCGGTTACAGGCGCCGCACGAGGTGTTCGGCTCGACGGCACTCTTCGAGCAAGGCCTCGGGGAGCCGCCGAGGTCATACCTGCGTCACCTGCGTCCTTCTGAGGCTCGTCTTCATCGTCATCAGCCAGATGGATGATGTCTGTTGGCACTGCAACCACTCAACAATGGCAACCCATTCAATTGTAGAATCAACCACTGAAGCAAAACAGAGTGAAAGCTTGGCGTACCTCGCTGAGAAGTGGCCACATCCGCAGTGTCCACCTCCGCGTGCTCCTCATCAACTTGCATAGGCGACGTTACCGAAGTAGCAGCTCTGGCACAATTCTCACTCGGTCAACAAAAGCATGAAGGTCT
The DNA here is from genome assembly GCA_011799875.1 of Thinopyrum elongatum. Lineage (NCBI taxonomy): Eukaryota > Viridiplantae > Streptophyta > Magnoliopsida > Poales > Poaceae > Thinopyrum > Thinopyrum elongatum. The sequence continues at coordinate 662,055,000 of CM022299.1, read as the reverse complement.
GCAGCAATAAGATAGAAAGTGAAAAAGAAGAGCACTCACGTTGAAGCAATGGGCACAGTAACCTTTATCCTGGGAAAGGCCTTCCGAGGCTTCGGTGGAGCAGTCTTGGCTTGCTTTACAGTTTTCTCAGTCGGGTCTAGAGTTGGCGTCCGAGTGCGCTTTGGGTTCCTGACACTCGACACCGCGGCCTTGCCCTGGCTGGCCGCCGGATCTTGAGTTTGTTTGGTACGACGCTCGGTGCGTGGTGGTGACTCGACCTCTTCGCTGTCATCAGAGTCGTCACTGTCGTCCTCACTATCGTCAGCATAATCAATATTAGCACTTCCGCCCTCGCTTTCCACCCCTTTAGTGAGTTGTTCCCCGTTCGGCACGGGCGAGTGCATCTTCGTGAATTCCTGCAGAGCACAAACATCAAAGTCAGTCGGTATTCAGTTCAGTCGCATACCGAAAACAGAAGGTAATACACTCGACAAGTTATGTCTAACCTCTCCTAGAAGATGCTCGGAGTCGAAAGGGTGAATTCGTTTGGATCCACGCGGGTTGTCACGGGCCCCAGTGATGCTCCTGAGCCACTGTGCCATGGTCTCCTCCTTGACTTCCTCTGGATGGGTTCGAGCGGTGTCGTCTGCGCCCGAATACAGCCACATAGGGTGGTCGCGTGCTTGCAGAGGCTGGATGCGTCGACTGAGGAATACCTCCAACAGATCCAGGCCTGTCACCCCGCCCCGAATCAACTCAACTACAACTTCGACCAAGATCCCCACCTCAGCTTTCTCCTCCTCCTCCACAGTCAGCGAGCGGGGAGCACTAAGTCTAGCCAACGAGAAAGGGGGAAGGCCAGTCGACAAACCAGTGGTCGGAATGTCTTTGCAGTAGAACCAGGTCGACTGCCAACCCCTAACCAACTCGGGAAAGGTCATGGAAGGGAAAGCGCTTCTACCTCTCATCTGGACACCTAAGCCCTCACACAACTGGATCACGTGGGTCTTCGCATCACTCGAATTCGCTCTCTTAACCGACTGGGAGCGGCATGTGAAGATGTGTTTGAACAATCCCCAGTGGGGGCGACAACCCAAGAAGTTTTCACACATTGAAACGAATGCAGCAAGGTACGATATGGCATTCGGAGGAAGATGGTGGATTTGCGCACCAAAGAAGTTCAAGAAACCATAGAAGAATGGATGAGGAGGCAAGGAAAAACCTCTCTCCACGTGGGTGAGAAGAAGAACCCACTCTCCGTCGCGCGGCGCAGGCTCGATCTCCCCCTCCGGCAACCTCCAAGATCCGGGGGCCAGCAGGACATCGGCGGTGAGCCCCTCGAGGTCCTCCGTTGTGACCGTCGAGGGCAGCCAATCTCCCTGGATCCAACCCGGCGGCAGCGTGGCCCGAGAGCTCCCCGCTTTCTTCCCCTTGGCCACCTTCTTGGCACGCTCCAGCGCCTTCGTCTTGTCCTTCACCATCTCCCCAGAGGTCGTCGGAGCTGAGCGGGGCGGCGCGGCGCTGGGGCAGAAGAGGTGGAGAGCCAGGGTGGAGAGGGGAAAAGAGGAAGTACTGTTTCAACCCTCGGCCGCGTCGACCTTTATATCCGCGCGTCCGAGTCACTGACTTGTGGGCCAGCAGGATCTCAACGCATCCCGCAACCGACGCCTGCTCGATACGTGGTGAAAAAGGGGGAGCAAAAATCGAGGAGTCCCTCCCCACTTGCCCACTTACCGCGCGGCAGCCAGCCCGCGCGCTTCTCCAAAATTTCGAATCCCACAAATTTCGGGATCCAGCAGGGCAATCGATCGCATCAATAATACCCCTACTCATTCGGGTCAGATCCAGCATTCGACGACTCGTAGCTCATCTCACTCGGACACTTAACAAGCCAGAATCGATCGGGGCGATTGACAAAGGACTTGGCAGTTCATGAACCTTCAGACCTACGAAAAATGTCTCCGAGGCATTAAGTTGGGTCGAAATCAACTCCAAACCTTTCTCACTCGAACCCCAATCCATTCGGGGGCTAATGACGATGACATGTACCTGGGGTAGGGTCCTAGGTCTGACCTACATGCCCTACCCAAGGATACTACATAAAAGGATCCAAGACCTACAAAGTTAGAAAGGAGGTTCCGACTGGATTGACCACAGCGCGGAAGTCACTTGACAGAAGATCCACTCGGTTATCCCATCTCCACTCGACTGTCGTTATTCACTCGGAGTATCTGGTTTCACTCGAAGACAGAAGACTTAAGGCCACTCCGGGATGGCAATGGACAGGCGATCAGTTCATCGCTATAAAGATCATTAAATACGGGCGTTACCAGTAACGTTCTCACCTTGTACTGTCTCATTGAACCCTTGCGTAACTAAGGACGACGAGGAGCTAGCGGACTCTATATAAGCCGCCCCTCTCCTCCTGCACAAGGGTCCGTATCCCCTGTAACTCAACACTCAAAACAAACAAAGCTCCCGCAGCACCAAGACGTAGGACTATTACCTCCTCCGAGAGGGGCCTGAACTCGTAAATCCGAGTGTACAATCTCGCCGTAGCTAGCCTCTGCCCTCTCCTACGTACCCCCTACCTCTACTGTCAGATCCGTTCCCACGACAATCACTGCTACAGATGCAACGGACAGATCATCAATTTGATATCTGGGAACAAGAGAACCAACAAAATATGGGTGGTACTTCTGAATGGCTACACACTCGGACCATCGAGCTAAAACAACCTGAGGAGGATACTCTAGGAAGAGAGCTATGTTTATTGAGAGAGAAGTGTGGCATACTTCTCATCAATGATTGCCACGAGCGCATTTACACCGCCATCCTCGAAACCAGGAAGATAAAGATGATGGATTGGCCTCGCGAGCACTTCATCTACACATGGGGTTCCAGGTAGTAAAAGTTGGCCTTTTTTATATGTATGTATACACCTTTTTGGGTTACTTTGAAAAGTATAAGGGGGATAAATTATCTATGGGATCCATGGAACGCCTACATTATTGTTTAACTGTGCACAGGTATACTCCCTCCGTTCCAAAATAAATGTCTCAATCTTAGTGTAACTTTGTACTAAAGTTAGCATAAAATTGAGACACTTAATTTGAAACGGAGGGAATAATATATAGTCGTTAATCGTCTTTTATGGTTTTGTCAGGGACTCCATGCGCCCCCTCTAATCTCAGCGAGATATCTGCAATAAGGAATATGCTGTGTGGGAAAAGAAGTAGTGGGAACGATAAAGATCGACGTGGCACATCGAAGAAGATGGCAGAAGAAACTAGATTCGTCAAAGCAAAAGCACGGAACACTCGAGATACTTCTTTTTTTTAACAGATTTACTGGCATTTGTCTGCCAAGATTTAAACCTTGGGAACTAATCAACTGCACGTTTGTGAATGCAGAAACTACAATGTCAATCACCCGCAAAAAAGGAAAGAAACTACAATGTCAAAGATGCATTGTTTTATGGAATGGGTTATTTTTACCCCAGTTTGTAATAAGTTGTACTCACTTCTTTTCTTTTTACTCCGCATATAAGATTTGTTTGAAGTAAAATTTCGTAAAGTTTGACCCTTTATAGAAAAAAATATCCATATTCACAATATGAAATTGATAACATTAGATGCATCATCAAATTAATTTTCATAATGTTCAACTTAGTATTGTAGATGTTGATATTTTTTTATATAAATTTGATCAAACTTTACGAAATAGGACTTCAGATAAATCTTATATGCAGTGCAAGAAAAAAAGAAGGAAGTACTATAATAGATAACTAGTTGAGTTCCCGTGCATTGCCACGATTGCCAAAAAAATATTGATTAAAAAAAGTGTTCTACTACTCCAAGCTGTGTGTTAAACATGGCAACATGTGGTTTCCATTGGTATAGCAACAATATTGTTTATCTGTATCGCACTCGTCGTGTCTCTTGGACATCTCTCCCTCGAGTGGTAGCTTCCGCCCTGTCCACGACCCCCCCCCCCCCCCCCCCCCCCCCCCCCCCCAACCCACCCCACAGGTTCACCCCTCCCGCTCCAAAAGCACATGCCATTCAGTTTCATCCGTCCTTGATGTAGCATTGCTATCGTTTAAATAATCCGTCATCTGGCCCTGCCATCGGTTGCGAGTTTTCACTTTAACTTAAGCAATTCTATAGAATAAGCAAGTCTATAGTATGAATTTGACCGTGGATGCAATCATTCCTGAAATCCAACATGTTCTTCAGCTTGTGAGGTGCTGATTTAGCTGCACAAGAACAATGTTTAACCTTGACCTTCCCAATCATAGATGTCGTGTCTACACGTTCCACAAAGATTGCTGCTACTGTGTTCCCCCATTGTTTTTGCCAGATAAAGAAGTTGATCACATTTCATGTGAGCTAGTAAGAGATCCTCAAAGTGACAACCTTACTATTTGAACATGACAATGAGAAGGTGAACTCAGTTCTATACCTATGACATGGTACACAGTTCTCAGTTCAGTTTTATATAATATCTGGTCAATGGTCCAGAGCACAATCAAATGATAAACATGATCGAATGCTATATTTTAGATGCTTGTGCGCTTTCTATGGAATAAAATGGTTATCAAAGGTTTGCTCTATTTCACACACATTAGCGCCTTCTTCTACTTCATACTTATAGTGATATGTTTCCTTCTAATAGAGAGACTCTTTCGATATGTTCAATCAGTGATCACATTTACTTGAACTACTAACTGTGCCAACTAAAGATATATCTCAATGCTACTGAAATTTTTATGAACAAAGGTCAACCAAAACCAAATCTCTTAATATAATCCAACTTGATAATCCTTTCAACCCTGAAACTTCAGCAAAGGCAATAGATACTACTTCCTCCAATCCATATTAATTGTCGCTGATTTAGTACAAGTACATGAGAAAATGGCATGTGTGTCACGCTACTAGAGATTAGGCCAATAACGACCAAGAACTAATAATTCTCGATTGTTATCAGTAGGACGCGCTGTCCAAACTAACCTTACGAAACCTCCCTAATGAGGATGGGTCCGCCCGTCATTAATTTTGTTATGTTTTCGCCCCAAAAGCTCTCGCGGACGCCTCTCTTCCTTCCAGCCACCACCTCCACCTCCTCTCATTTCTGCTCTCCTATGCTCAAGCCGAACAATGACAGTGCACTTATATTAGCACTTGATATAACCCATCCCTCCTCCTCTCGTTTCTGCTCTCCTGTCTCCGATCTCGACTTGTGCGTCACTACCTTAAGGGCGAAGCAATTTCCCTCCGGGGACCGCATGACGGCCCAGCCCAACCCTGACAACATTAAATGTCTCTATTTCTCCAGGCGTGTTGTCATATCAGGGGTCTTCATGGCATCTGCTTGTGATTTAGGGCCCCGCCATTGAGACGTCCAATGAAATAGGACGTAAGACGCTACGAGACACGTAAAGGGGCATTATTAACCATCCCCTCAATCTCCGTGCATGCTCATTGCACGACGGGTGGGGAACATGCGGATTTACCGCTATAGGATTCAAGTATCCCATCATTGCACCGCAAGGAATCATCATAAAAGGCCACGTCTGCAGGGAAGAGAGATTTTACATCCCCCACTGGCTACCCTCCTCTGGTCTCGCGTGTTCTCCAATTTATTTGTCTATCTCGAGCGGCACTCCCAATTCGCCACCGCGCGAGAGAGCTTGCTGCCATGGACTCCGCCGCTGCCTCATCTTCGCGCTCACCGGCCTCCTTAAGGGAGACTGGAGAAGATGCTCCGTGACCCAAGATCAATTTGACTGGCTCACCGCATTAGAATATTTGCCTCAGCTAGAGATTGTGTTCGCCATCCCTGGAATGGTCGCTCTTGGCGGCAATTTTCTTCAAGATTCTTACCCCAAGCTGCAGGCGCACGAGCGGGTATGCTTCGTTCCTTTCCTTCTCAGGGGCTTAGACTTTCCAATCCATCATTCCTTGAGGGATCTATTACACTTTTACGACCTTCAGCTCCACCACCTATGACCCAATTCGATTCTCCCAATCGCCTGCTCCATCACTTTATGTGAAGCCTTCCTCGGATGACAACCATACTTTGAACTGTGGTGCAAATACTTCTGCATAGTCCCGTTGGTCAGGGGTGATTCATTATTTGTATCCCGAAGGAGTAAAACAAAAATTGGCGGGAGGAATGGTTCTACCCTCCCGATGTACTCCCTGAATATCCTCTTCCGCAAGGCCTTACCGCCTTCTCGCTTGCATTTCCATAGAAACGGTATAGTTGGCATCATAGGACCCAGGTTCCGAAGGGGACCTCGCCCGTAATCGTACTGGCTGCACAAGTGGCTTGCCTATGTCATCATGGGCTGACCCTTTTCAATGTTATGGCGGTGGCGCTTGCCCAAGGAATTCAGCCGCTACAACAGCACGTCCATCCCATGTGGGAATTCAACGGCATCGATGACTCGACTCACGCTCTCCGAGGGGAGTTTCATAATTGTCAGACACTTGCAAAAATGCTAGCATCGGTGTTTAAAGGCGAGGAGGCAGATTTCCTCACGCAGCCCTTGTACAATGGCTTTTCCTCTCACAAGCCCATCCAGGGAGTAAATTTTAACAACTAACCCTTTTCGTTGTCGAGCAGGGTATATAACTGCTTGATTAGACTTTTAATGCGTGCGAGCAGGGTTACAAACTATTGGAAACAGTGGACCTCTACGTTGGACTCCCCGGCTACTCAACCGGAGATCTAAGAGCGTGATTGTGACCTCGGACTTCATCTATCGCGATGGGGTGTTTTGCCTCGTGGCTGGTTGGATGCACACAAGAAGAAAATATTATGTGGATGTGCGCGGTCTAGCTAAGTTTCAGAGAACATAACGGATACACGTTTTGATAGACAGAATTGAATTAATGGTCTAATTTGCTACAAAATAACTTGACATGACAAAAATTAGAAACATAGGAGTGAAAATGATATCAAATGTTACGAAACTCATTGCAGTTAGAAGAACGAAATCTGGTAAGAAATTATTTTTTAAGGAAGCAATCGGACAGTTCCTAGAAATTCAGATTTGGTCCTACAAGGATTGAATTGGCTAACTGAAGGGTAAATATTTGACATACGACATCATGTATTGTAGGACAACAAAGAGTAGACAAAATAAGTGTAGGGAATATTCATGGGAAAAACGATGGAATGAAGTTGCGAAAGGACAGAACAGCATGAACTGATGAGTTTAAATTAGGTGACGAAAATAAATGGAACAGAAGGAAAACGATAGAGAGGATACAAGATTGAAAGGAAGAGCGCACATGATGTGAAAGAGAAGGGTAAGGAGATGTTGGAGTGGAAGAAGGGGAGCAAGGAAGAAGAATGTGAACATTGAAGAAAACGGTTAGAACATAACGAGGAGATGGAGCGTAAGGACAATACAGGAACATGGACATAGAAGTACACCTGGACGGCGTATTTGTAGAAGATAAACATACATATTGCCTTGTATTGAGAGCCTTTCAAATTTGCATCCATTTTTTCAACAAATTTCTGCTGCAACAACTTTTCTCATCACGACGCAGATTGACGGCTGCAGAAGGACACACGGGTGCGTGCCTCTTCGAATTTTCGCAGCATCAGAGTTGGTTTAAGGAATACGATGGTTGTGATATCGGTCATGGATAGCAACAACGCATATACTCCCTCCGTTTCTTTTTAGTCTGCATATAAGATTTGGTCAAAGTCAATTTGACCAACTTTGTAGAAAAAAATATCAACATCTACAATACTAAAGCTATATGGTATGAAAATTAATTTCATGATGCATCTAACAATATTGATTTCATATTGTGAATTTTGATATTTTTTTCTATAAACTTAGTCAAAGTTTAATAAAGTTTGACTTTGACCAAATCTTATATGCAGACTAAAAAGAAACAGAGGGAGTACATCTCGCATGTTGGTTTTCATTTTTCGCTGTTTTATCATTTGCAGTCAAACTGAAAACTGGAGCTGGCTCGTGAAACTTCCATCTTAATCAAAGCCATTTCTCCAGCACGTAGACAGACACTTACTCCACAAGTGGATGCCCCTGTCGTGCAGTAGAATAGTTTCTCCATCGAAAGATATGTGATACTCCTATTTAACAAGTAGAGTAGCCGAAAAAGGTGTCAGGCAGAATCGGTCGTCGTTTAAGAGGCTAGACAGAAAGATAGAGATAGATAGATAGGTAGAAAACGGCGAGTTGCATCGTCATGGTCCGTTGGTCGCACAGCCCCGCTTGCAGTTTCGCCGGAGATCCGGCCAAAAAGCCCCTCCCACTGCCACTGCTCGGGCAAGTGAAAGGGAAGTGAAACGGAAGCGCCGCTCCGGTGCCGCGCAGCCGCAGCCGCAGCCGCAGCCGCTCGCGCCCGGCACTCCACGTACGCCCTGTCCAGCTCTAGCACGAGCGTTACCGCTGCTCCGGGCTCGGCTCCGCCGCGACCCACGCCACGCGGCCCCCTGGCACGACATGTGTCCTACCGGGCGGCGTCCCGTGTCCGCGCTTCCGAAGATACCCCTCCCTCCGAGGGCAAAAGGGCGGAGCTGGGGGGCCCGGGGAGAGGGCAAATTATTTCAGTTGCAAGAGAGGAGAGCGTCTCCTTCCTCTCCGTCTCCGTGCGAGGCAGCGGCGAGCTGAGCCAGAATCAATGGCTTCCACCATCCTCGTAAGTCGTTTCTCCCTCGCTTCGTGCCGTGTATCATGGAGTTGCTGGCTGACCGGCCGGGCCTTAATTATGCTTGGTTCCTGTCCCTCCGGCAGGTTCTTCTCTGACGAGCGCCGGAGCACCAAGTGACGAACCAGTCCGTGCGGAAGCCACGCTCTGACCAAGTGACCACTTCGTGGTTTCGGTGGAGGCGATGGAGGCCTACTCCAAGGACCTGCTGCGCGGCATCGGCGGTGGAGACGACGGCGAGGAGAAGGTGCAGCGCCTGGATTCGCGGACGGAGGAGGTGGACCTTACCCTCGGGCTGTCGCCCGGTGCCGGGGATCGGTTCGACTACGGGGCGGAGAGGAGGAGCGGCAGCGGCGAGGGGCTCCTCGTCGGTCGCGCTGATCCAGGAGGTGGCGCCTCGGCGACCCTGCAGCCGCAGAGGAGTGGTAACAGCATCAAGGAGGAGCCCGCGGCACAAGGTGCGTCTGTCTTCGTGTTCCCATGCATAATGCTATCTCTACTTCTGTATTTTTTTATTTTTTTTGCATGGATCTCTCCTTCTGTATTTGTCTTTTGCTAAATATAAATGTACATGGTATAGTACTGGAGTAGTATTTAGAACAGCACGGGGCTCGTGCGTCGCGTGTGCATACATCTCACTGGGGTACATAAATTGTGCCAGTTAGGTCAGGTGTATGTATAACGGACATGATTGTTTTTATTTACTGGTATAGCTAGTGGACATGAATTGTTTAATTGTTCTCTTTTAGATGAATTGTTTAATTGTTTGTAAGACTGGTTTGAGATATGCAAGGAGTTAAATACAGTGTGAGTGCCCCAACTAGTTTGTCGCAGTCATTTTGGTAAATTTGTAAAATACATCAAATTGGTGTTGTGACTTGTCCAAACAGACAAATATGGTGCCTCCGTTCATATCTGAGTGTATGCCCTGTCCGTGTGGCGTGCCAGCATGGTAGTGGCCCACATGTTAGCGGCTGGGAGTGGGTGAGGCACTGGCTGACCCGTGTGCGATTTTTTTTTTATTTTTTTTTGCATATAACCTCCTGGATTTTAATGAGATACTGCTGCCCGGTTGGGGCTACCGTGAGTGAACAGTATAAATGACAAGGTGGGCCCCACCGCGTGTGCTAACCAACTGGCAAGATGCCATTTGATACCTTAATGAGACAATTTACTTTTTAAATGATTTACTAGTATTGAAGGGGATTTAGGGAATATGCTAGTGCATTTGGAAACAAATGTTCAACATGTTTTTGGAAAAAGCTTCACGTGTATTATAAAATTATAAACGTGTTTTTGAAAGATGTTTGTCATGCATTTAGAAAATTGACAACATGTATTAAAAATAGTGCGTAAAATTAACCTTACGTTTCTACAAACACCTTTAACATATTTTAACATATTTCTAGAATTTACTATTATTACACAATATTTTTAATACAACGCTGTCATTTTTTTTAATTATGTACTTTAATAAAAATACAATGAAGATACATACCAATTGTTCGTGCTTGTGGTCCTGAATGAAGATACACAAGTTTACACAATAATTTTTAATATAGTTTGAACTGTTTTAAATCCACATAAATTTTAGAAAAAAAATTCATGTTTACCTCTTCAAACTACATAGTCAAGGCATACGGGACTAGTTGAGGCACTCCCAGTGTATGTATTTATCTCGTGTGTGAGCATGGGGGGACCTACGGTGGGGGTCATGGGGGCAGAAACATTTTCCAGAGCTTCTTTTACTAGTGCATTCATAAGTATATTCAGTACTTTATTAACTATTTGTAATGTGTTTTGCAAAAAAAAATGCCACCCTTTGCAATGTTGCACCCATGTTGGTCAATTCTATATCCGCCACTGTGTGTGAGCATAGGTGCAATGCACATTAGGTAAGTGGAGTTGGGGGTTGCAATTTGCCATTTGCACCAGGCCGGCGGGGCCGGTGAATAAATTAGTACTCTGTGTGGAGTAAGGCTCTCCTGTTCTGGAGTATAGCCAGACCGCTGGATTTAGGTGTATTTGGCAAGCTAAGAGCCTAATATGATGTCTCATAATCGGTGTTTCCCACCTAGGAATTGTCTTACAGCTCAGTTGGCTTGCTTATTTGGCAACTTATACATCATAATGAAGTTGTCCTGTTTGTTTGCATGCCAGTGTCTACTAGGACATTGTCATGATTTCTTTATCATTTTAGGAAGATGGGAAAGTAAAGATAAAATCAGGGTGTAAGAGCTAGCTGCTTGGGCGGACATCCGCCAGCCTCAGCCTCACAAGCAATTATTAGCTTGCTAGGTTTTTTTTAGCAAAGAGGCCAAATCCATGTATTGAACTGAACCAACCCATATAGGACCATCCTTAAAGAAGCAGAAAATTACACACAGGTCCTTCATGAAATGGATGCCATGAGCAAAACTCAATACTGCTTCTAAACCTTCGAAACAACACCAAAGCTGTGGAAATTATTGATGTAGTGGCTGTGAACTTCTTGGTCGATGCCAGAAGATGTCGAGGAAAACAGATTGTCTCCCTAGAGTAGATAACGAAGAGGGCAGGACAACCATCTTAGATCCCGATGTATCAGTTCGGGGAGACCTCACCTCACTAGCTCATGACGAAACCGAATCTGGTCGAAGTTCATCGGTTGAAGAAGGAGCTAGAGGACCAAGACATGAAGCGCTTCGATGGTTGGCTGGTAGAAGAAGGAGCCAGAGGACCAAGAGATGAACCATGCCAACTATTCCACTCGATGACGCCTTCGAAGACCACCTGCAAAACACGTCGGGAGAGCAACGACCAGAACCGGCATCGAGATAGTCTCCAACGAGGTGGACCAGAAGCCGGGGAAATTTTATTCTTATCATGCACGACGCTGCCGCCACCACCATCGTCCTCGTCAAGGAAACAAACCTAAATACAACGTCAAAACATAGATCCGGGACCCCCCCCCCCCCCCCCCCCCCCCCCGCTCGGTAGAGCGATGGGTGGGGAAGCCTCGCCGATGGGTAGTAGGTGAAGCTGGTGCCTACCTATTGAGAGGAACAAAGCAGAAACAACTCGGTAGCATGTATATGTGATGTAAGAATGATTCTTAGCCGAATGTGATATCGGATTTTGGCGCCTTTCGTCATAGAAATTTGGGCACAAAGGATACCACTGTCGGACTACACAAATGAAGTTGGACACCTATTGAGGTCTATGTCATTGATGAACAATTTGGGCAGCTCCCATGATGCTCTCCATGTTGGTGTACCCATGCTACACATGTGTGCTTGCTAACCTAGTTTAACATTTGCTCAGACTTGCTATCAGATTTTGGTTCCCAATTCAGCATGTTATTTTTTACATGTCAAAATAACACCCCAATTACTCGAATCTGACATGGATTTGGGTGTCGGGCATGACAATCAAAATTGGACATCTATCGAGGTACACAAGATCCATGAACCAGCTGGACCCTTTTGGGCAGACTGGGCCCAATTCTTTCCATTTGTTTGTGTCTTGTGAATTGTGATACACATGACACTTACATCAACATTTATTTGAATGTGGCACATAACTCGGGTGCTTTATTTTGCATGATGTCATTGGACACGACAAATAGCACTCAACTTACATGAATTTCAGATGCCATATTCGACAACAAAAGTTGGAGACTTGCCGAGGTCCGTCGGTAATGAACGAAGTCGAAGTTGTTGCCCATCCTAGTCCTAATGCTCGCTATTCCAGCATACCTTGTGATGCCAATGTGGTTCCTTACCTAGTGTGACAATTTACTCATCTGTAGAGTAGCATCAATGGTCGTCATTTCGTTGTATCTCGTGAATCACATGACGCCCATGGATGTGGTGTATGATTTTGCCGACTTACTTGGCATGATATTGTCAAACATGAGATATAGCACTCAAATTCAAAACGAATCCGGGCAGTCATATTCGTAAACGAAAGCTTGAAACCGATCAAGGTCTATCACCAAGGAACAATTCGAAAGCTGCCGACCATCCTAGTGTGGATGTTTGTCGTTCTGGTAGTTCCGGCGTACCTTGCAATGTTGATGTGCTTTATAACTAGTGTAGCATTTTACTCGTCTGGCCAAATAGCATGAATGCTTTCAAATTATGTGTATCTTGCAAAGCACATGATACTTGGTCATGCATTTCTCTGGAGGCGATACATGGTTCCGGTGCCATATTCGGTGGTTAGACATGGCAAATAACGCTCAAATCTAATTGAAATTATGGCGTTCATATAAGGAATACAAAAGTTCAAAACCATTGAGGTCTATCGCTGAGAAACAAGTCAAAAGTCATTATCCATGCTAGTGCGGATGGTTGTCGTTTCGGCATACCTTGCAACTCCAATGTGCTTGTTTAACTAGTGTGACGTTATACTTATTTGGCGAAGTATCATGAATGATTGCCACATCTATGTATCTTCTGAAGCACATGATACATGGGCAAACATTTCTCCGAAGGTGGTACATGGTTCCAGTGCCTTATTTTTCATGAAATTGTCGGACAATGCAAATAAAGTCAAAACGAATCCAGGTGGTCCTATTTGGTAACCGAAGTAACCCATAAAGGTCTATCATTGAGGAACAAGTCGGAACACCACCACCCATCCTAGTACGGATGCTCGCCGTTCTAGCAAACCTTGTGATGGTGATGTGCTTGTTTACCTTGTATGACATTTAATCGTTTGACAAAGTAGCTCGAAACACATGCCATTTCTTTATATCTTGCGAAGCACGTGATAGTCGGTCAAACATTTCTCTAGAGTTGGTACACGATTTCAGTGCCTTATTTGACAAGAAATTGTTGGACATGGAAAATGGCACCCAGGTATGACAAAGATTTGGGTTGCCGCATTTGGCAACCGAAGTTGGAAACCTGTCGAGGTCTATTGTGGAGGTACAAGTCGAACATTGTCAACAATCCTAGCCCCGATGCTCGGTATTTTGGTGTACCTTGTATCACATATGTGCTTGTTTACCTAGTATAACGTTTTGCTAGTTTGGCAAAGTAGCATCAATGCTTTGCCATTTTTTTTCTCATGAAGCACATGATACCCATTCAAACATTTATCTGGATGTGGTACATGTCTTCAGCAACTTATTCGACATGATATTTTTAGACACGATGAATAACATCCAAATCGAACATGAAGCACATGATACCTAGTCAAACATTTATCCAAACATAGTACATGATTTCGTTGCCTTATACAGCATGATTGACTCCGCAAGTAACATTGAACTCAAATCCGACACAAATTTGGGCTATCATATTCAGGAAACCCATCGAGGTATGTCACTTAGGAACAGGTCGATTGTCGTCGACCATCCTAGTCCCGACGGTCGCCATTTCGGTGTATCTTAGTGATGCCGATGAGTTGTTTACCTACTCAACATTTACTCCGATATGATACTCGATTCAACAATCAAAGTTAGACAACCGTAGAGGTCTAAATCATCGCGGAACAAGTTTGACATTGTTGGGCAGGCTAGCTCCAATGGTCACTATTTCAGTAGACCTTGTGATGCCCATATGCTCGCTTACTAGTCCAACACTTACTAAGACGTGGTAGAGGATCTCAGTGCCTTATCTAGCATTTGTTGGATACGTCAAAAACACTCTAATCTGGCACGGCTTTAGAATTTCATACTCAACAAACAAATTTGGACTGTGTTAAAAAAAACAAATTTGGACACCCCAGAGGTCTATCGTCGAGGAACAAGCTAAATGACGTCCACCTCATGGCCTCGATGCTCAACATTACATTGTACACATATGTGCTCAACATGGACTCGGACACAGTATTTGGTTTTCGTGACAGATATGGTATGTGTATTTAAACAAAAAAACAACATGGATTTGGGGGGTGTTTACTTGGAAACCAAAGTTTGGCAAGGATGTCCGATCAACGTCGGAGAAGTTTGTTGTATGGTAGTACCGTGATTGTCTGGCGCACCAAGGACGCCATATCAAGCACGTTTTATGTTGTGATGCCTATGTGCTGGCTTAGCTAGTCTAATAGTAGTTTCTTGGAAGCGGCAAATAGCATTCGAATCCACACGGATTCGTAGTGTGGACATTGATGACAGAGCAACAATAAAAATGCCAAGTACACCGATATTATGATTGTTTGTGCACCAAGGAAGCCATTTCCAGCATGGATTTCGGCAACTCCTTTACCATCACCACGTGTAGTCGACGAGCGACCGAATCACACACGATTAGTTGCCAGAGTGCAAGTGAGCAAAGCAACCCAGCACCTTCTCTGCGACCAGATGCCCCCGAAACATGCTTCCATATGGCGCATATTTTCCATGTGCAACTCACAAGGATGGTATTTTGATCCAACAATACCACGTTCCTACTTTCATGATTAGCTCCTTGTGTTACTCCTTGATAAATTATGCCTGTTTAATCATGTAGCTAGTTAATTATCGGGATATCTTTAAGGTAATTGGCTTTATCGTTAGAACTACATACCAAGCCAACCAACATAGACCCAACAAATTAAGTTGTGGCTTAGATTCATCCTGGCCTTTGGACCAAAACCATGTAGTTACAGTATTTGTCCTGTTGAATGTGTCCTTGAACAGGAACTACATAGACATCAATAATTCAAATTGCTAACTAATCCTTGTTAAAAACAACTACCGATAGATTTGGACTGTTCTATAGATGCCTTTGTTCAGAGGCGGTTGGTTCTTATTCTATCATATTTGCTTCTGTTGATCCATATTGCATTGTTGGCATTTGATCTTACAGGAACTAGCGCTCAAGGGCGGAGCTTGTCATCAGCTGTTGTGTCCTCGTCTCAGGGTACAAATGGTGTGCACCAGGGCGAGGGTGCTAACAACACCGTCATGGCAACCTCTTCTTCTCCAGCACCAGCGGTAAGAGCGGCAGCCCTTGGTTCTGGGGGAGGGCAGCAAGATGATTCAGAGATGTCAAAGCTGCGGGAGATGCCATTGGTGTCGACCAGCGGGCTCCCCAATGGCAGGAGGATTGTAGGCTTACTGTACGAGTACAGTAAAGTTGATGAGGTGAGGATTTTGTGTATGTGCCATGGTAGCTTCCTAACTCCGGCGGACTTTGTGGAGCATGCTGGAGGCGGTCAAGTCGCCAACCCGCTGAGGAGCATCTTCGTCGCGCCCCGGCCTTGGCTTTGACCGGCGCCGCCCAAGTGTTCCGCGTGTGGCCTCAGCGTTAAGCTTAGCTTGGAACTAGAAATCTCATTGTGAGACTGTATCTGTGTTTCAGACTTTACATTACAATGCTTATTGCCCAGAACTGTAGACATGGTGGGAGATTTGGTCGTGCAGACAATTAAATAACAACATAAGACAGATTGAACATTACTTGTTGTTCTGGTCATCGCTTGTTTCCTATATTGTTTTCCTGTACTATTTTATCTTCCAGTCAGCAGCTTATCATGTAAGTAAGCCTACATGACACAAACACAAATTCGGATACCGAGCGGTTTCCGCGTTTCTCGCCACCCACGAGAAAGAAGTATGCCGAGCAAAAAAAAACCCGAATTTTTTGAATTAAACGCTCAAAGTATACTAAAATGGACATAGCATCTCGCATATGTAAATATTCATAATTGTGGCATGGTGGTAACCATCTATTGCTCGCCTTGAGAGGTAGCTGGTTCGAGTACCATTCACTGCACCTTTTTTTTAACTTCCCAGAATACATAACTCGTGACGACATATCACATAGCAGGCGCTAGACGTACCACTGAGCTAGTAGCACTTTTCTTGTAAATTGTTGTTCAAGTCTTATCTATATCCAGTTAAAAAAAATTGAATTCCAAATTCAATTATAAATTTCGTCTGAAATCTATTCGGTACTTCTCGGTAACCGTGGTAACCGAGAATCTTGCCCCTTCCCCCCCGCCGCGCGCAAGAAAATTTGTTTACTCGGAATCCAAAACCTAATTTAGAAGACACATGTTAGCCTCTTAATGTTAAGCGCTTGTAGTTGTTAGAACCAATGTGGCGGCATATACATATGAGGCTAGGGGAGGGTGGTGCGGCGAGGCGGTCGCAGGAGCGCAAACGGCCGCGGGTCGCGGCAGCAGGCGGCCCGGCTAGCGGTACATGGGGGAGGGAGAGGAATGTTTGTGTATTCAAAATATGATATGAAATCGAACAAATGTTTTTAAATTAATTTTTTTCATTAATTTGTAAAAATGTTCAGAAAATTCAAAAATGTTCAGGAATTACAAAGGCAGTTCATCGGTTCAACAACTATTCTATGATAAAAATATCATTTATTTCAGAAAAAATGTTCGTGAATTATAAACTATGTTCCCTCAATTTTTGGAAAAAAAACTCGTCGATTGAAAAAATGTACGCCAATTGAAAACAAATGTTCACCAATTCAAAAAAGATGTCACTTTTTTGAAAAATGTTTGCCATTCTGTAAACAATGTTTGTCACTAAAAAAACTAAAAGTTTATAAAAAATACGCACGAATTTGTAAAACAATGTTAACGTGTTTGAAAAGTTGTCCGCAATTACGAAAAATGTTCAAAAGTTCAAAAAATATTAATGGTTTCCAAAAAGTATTCACAACTTGGGAAAATATATTCACAAATTTGAAAGATTGCAACAAAAAAAGGAATGGAAAAATAATGAAAAAAGGAACCAAAAGAAAAACTAAAATATAGAACAGTAAAAAAATAAGAAAAAACGTTAACGAACAAAGAAAAAAGAAAAAAAATAGAAGAAAAAGAAAAGAAAAGACGAAAAAAAACGGTTCTGGGAAAGTTGTAGAACCTTCCCAAAACTGGGGGGGGGGGGGGGGTAAGGAATCCTCAAATAGGCCACCACAAAACGGGTAGGCAGCACGCACCAGATCGCTTTTTGGCGACTTACGCGCCAAATAGGAGTGGCAATCCCTATTTGACGCGCACGAGCATGAAAACGACCTGACTTGGCTGAAGCGAGGTGTCCCGACGAATAGTTTCGGCAAGCCCATGTCTCTCTGTTGTTTCTATCTCTCTTCTGTTTCTTTTTCTTTGTTTTTCTTTCTATTCCTGTTTCTATTTCTTTTATTTTCTTTTCTCTTCCATATTTCTGTTTCCTTTTTTTCTTTATCTTTGTTTCTTTTCTTTTATGTTTTTTTCCATGTTTTATACAAAGTTCATTGCATATTTATATACAAAAATCTTCAACGTATATTGACGGAAATGTTCACCCTATATTAAGTAAATGTTCAACAAATTTTTTTAAAAAAATTAATGTTTATACCACAAAAAATTCGATGTGTATTTTCAATATTGTTCATTATATATCACAAAAATTTTCATCATGTATCTAAATTTTTGTTCAGCGTATATCACAAAACATTTCAGTGTGTATTTTAATAATTGTTCAGTGTATATTAGAAATTTTTTAAATATATATTTACAAATTTTCATGTTATATAAAAAATCAATAAATGTTTGGAATTTCAAATGTTTGTTCGTGTTTTTCAAATATTTGCTCACTTTTTTCAAAAGAAAATGTGCACATTTTAGAAGTTAGTTTGAATTCGATTTTTTTTATAATTTTCAAACCTTATTTGCATTTTTTTAGAAAAAAATTCAATTTTTTTTCCAAGAAATAGATAAAACTGAAATAAAACAAAACTGCCGTTGTACTTAGTAATTTAGGTTTAGTGCTGCTATTTAGCAACAATTTGCTATCTTCTACTGGCTAGCAACGCAGGTGTCTATCGGAAGTTCGACTCCCACCCGTTTGTGCGCCGGCTTCAGCGATAGCTCGCCTATCGGCCCACCATGTGTCGTCAGGAACAACACACACCATTGACCATGGTTTCTTTATATAGCCGCACGGCAGTAGAGGCCAGGTGTTTGGTTCCACATGCTCCTGCCCAGCAGGCTTCACCGTTTCATGCCTTCCCCGACGAGCTCGCTTCTGCAATGGATGCCGGCGATCAACGCTGCGGTTCGTGCCGGTCTTCGCAAAGAGTTGAATGCGCTAATCTGTTGCACTCTACATATGATCTGGTTGGAGAGATATAGCAGATTCTTGGACAAGGTAGCTTCGATGCCATGTCAGGTGATTCTAAGAATCTGTGAGGAGTTCTCCAAGTGGACTCTAGCTAGAGCAGGTGAGGCGATGGATGTGGTGAGATAGCTTTCTGTGTGCGGGTGGAGACTGGAGAGCTTGTGGGTGCTGCGTTATCACCTCTTGTAATTAAACAGTTTGTATTGTGACCCCTTCCCCTATCTTAATATATAAAGACACACGGCTTGTGTGTTCTTAAAAAAAACTGAGTTTCGCCGCCGAGTTTTCCCTTAACTTCGGCCGCCATAAGGGTATCTCCAATGCCGACCCGCAAATTCCTCTAGTATATGTCCGGACGTGGTCCGCGGACATGATACGGAAGGGAGACATCTAACGCTAATTACAAAATATCCGGCTGTGAGGAGAAAAAAGTAGATGGGGACCATGCATGTGGTGGGATATATTTGTTGTTTAGTTTCCGGTTGGAGGAAAGAGAGAAGAGGGGGACCATGCGTGTGCGGTTGGGAGGAGAGAGAGAAGAGAGAGACTTGCATGTGATTAATTGGTCAATTGTATGTCCGGACTCCGCCAAAACTCCCCCACGTATGTCTCTAAAATACTGGAATTTGGACGTTCGCATAGCTTTAAGGACGGACACAGGTCCCCGTTAGATTGCAAAAGTAAACAAATGTGTCCGGTCAGACATATACCGAAGCTTTGCGGGTCTCCCTTGAAGATGCCCTAAGTAACCGCGCATCGTCACTGCATAAATTACAGCATCGTTAAAAACATAGTATTTTTCCAAAAAAAAAACATACTATTTTATTGAAGCGACTGATTTTATAAGAGGTGGAGACGAGGATTGGTGAATGGTCAGGAAGAGGTGTAGCGGATAGGGAGACTAGTACAACAGACACACACGATGGGCAATGGATAACGAACATACGTATAGATACATAGTACATTCGTGCCCTTTTCTCCTCATCTCGTCGGCTAGAACGGTCTACGGAGTACCACAGGTCCCGGTCTCTGTCAGCCTGTCCGTCGCCCCACTTGCATGCAAACCCATATGGCCCTATCTGCTATCACTCTCGATCTTATCTGCAATCTTTATCTACGATTCCAGAGCAGCTACTGGTAGTAGTAGAAGTAGTGTACGCATTTGCTACATATGCATGTCGCTGAATGCCTGGATGAATGGTCTGTGGTAGCTAACTGAGATTTCGTCGTCGCTTCAGCACGAAGCAGAGCCGGAGCTGAAATATGTGCCCAGGTTAGGATAGAGATCACAGTCAGCCCCAAGTCTAAATTTCATATCCCAAATTAGAGCAGCAGCAGCAGCACATATTCTGTACAAAAATTACATTAGCTGCGGCGTCCCTTCAGCAAGCAGCAATCCAGATGAACTGGTAGTGGACGGACCTTCTTCTTCTTCTTCTTCTTCTTCTTGCCCGGGAAAGGATTGGCACAACAACTTGCTGAGGTGGGAATATGTATATGCTTAGATTTGGACGTAGATCCCAGTCACCTCCCAAAATGGTTGGTTGGGCAGGATGTGCTTACAGCAGCCGGTTTATTTGCTGAAAGAGTCCCGCTTCGGTACAACCCCCCTCACAATACGTATAAAGGGTAATATGGACTTTTAACCAGTTATACCCATGTTTGTATGTATACGGCATATGTATACCCGACTGGGCCGGCCCATGAAACTAGTCACACCCTTAGTATCAGCGATCTAATTTATAAAAAAGAAAAGAAAAGAATGTGCTTTAAAGGATTCGAACTTGGGACCAGCACATCCCAAAGAACAGCCGGTAACCAGTTGACCTGAGACGTGTTGGTGATTCAAAATGAGCGCGTCAATTTAAGAATTAAGTACAACGCAGAATCCGGACATTTCTTAAGAATTGCGAAGAAATATTTTTAAATATTTTTTTTAAATCCCTAACATTTTCGTAAAAACGCAGACATTTTTAATTCAGAGAACAGAACTTATTAATTGGACCATTTTCCATATTCTGAACAATTTTTCAAAAGCACGAACATATTTAAAAATTCCCACACATTTTTATATTTTGATTTTTTTTAATGAAGCATTTTTAATTCTAGAAAACAAGAATATTATCTTTAATTCACTTAAAGTTACGGAATTTATGAAAACAAGAACATTTCGAACACTTTTTAATAAACTTGAACGTTGTACTAAAATTGCGAACAATTTCTAGAAGACAGAATATATTACGAAATTAATAGTTTTAAATAATTTTTTAAAGTTATGATTCCGATTGTTTCCTTCAAATATTTATTAAATGATATTTAGAAAAATATTACCTATTTTAAATTCAACCGCTTGGTGTTTATTAGTTATGTTAAAAACTTAAAATAAAACTTCTAAGTACCTGTTCAAATTATAATTTTAAATAGTTTTTCAATCAAGTCTGGTATGGATGTCTATCATGGGCACCTACTGACAAAAGTTTGGGTCATTTCAAGAATGTAAACGTCGGTTGCTTGGGTAGGCCAGAATGCTCCGTTTGAGAGCACGTTGTTTATAGACATCCGTCAAAGGACCTTAATTTTTTCATTGCTTGTATGATTACTTCAATGCACCATGCCAAATTGTTTTGATGTTCGGCAAATTTTGCATATTCTGGAGTTTCTATCGGTAAAAAAAGAACGATAAATGACCGGACATGTCACAACTTGCATATGGCGTCGGAAATCATTCAAACCTGGCATGTATGCCTACCATGAGCATGCCCACCAGCTTGCCAAAGTTGGGGTCATTTTAGAAAATGTCAGAAATAAACCATTTTCACTAAATTTTTTAATTTGAATGAATTGTTTCGATATTTATAAATTTTTCATTGTTTTAGTTTTACTCATGAAAAAAAGGCCGATAAATGGGCTGACATGTCATAACATGCATACGGTGTCGGAAGTCGTTCATACAAGGCAAGGTTGCGTGACATGGGCATGCCCACCTATTGCAAATGTTGTGGTTAGTCCTGAAATTTCCAAAAGAATATCATGTTCAACACAAAGTTTGCGCGTCGGATAGAAAAAACGGTTTGGGAGCACCTCATTTCTCGACATCCGTTAAGTGACCCCAATTTTTTCATTACTTTGTATGACCAATGCAACGAAGCATTCCAAGATTTTTTGGTTTTTGATAAGTTTTGCATTTTCTAAAGTTTTCTTCGTTAAGAAAGGCCCGAACATGTCGCAACTTGCATGTGGTGTCGAAGTCATTGCCTACAATGGGCATTCCCACATTCTTGCAAAAGTTGAGGTCATTTCAAGGATGTTGCAACAGAGGGTGTTCGGGTAGGCTGGAAGGGTCCATTTGAAAGCGTGTTTTTTTTACATCCGTCAAATTGTTTGGATTTTGTTTCATTTATGCATTTTCTGAAGTTTTCTCAGTTAAGGACTAATGAATGGCTGGACGTGTCACAATGTGTCAACCATACCGGAAGTCCTTCAAAGCTGAAATGGATGCCTGATATGTCTGTTTCAGGCAGCTGCAAGAAGTTATCTATAGTCCAAAAAAAACACCAGTTGAGAGCAATGTGCTAGACTAGGCCAGACAGATGCATGTAGTTTTTTCTAATTTGAGTGATCTTGTTATTTGCAATTTCTGCCATTATCAATCAACATGAACATTTTCTTATGTCGTAACCATTTCTTTAAATTTGTCCACAATTTTGGAATTTCAAATTGTGTATGAAATTTTTATAAACTTCAACACATTTTCGAAAATTGTTAACAACTTCCCTACAATTTATGTTGAAGACAAATTTCAAACCACGTACATCTAAAGTCCAAACATTTTTTAAATTTGAAAACAGAAACATTTTAAAATTGAAAACATTATTTGAAGGCAGGAATATTTTTTGGTATTCAAAAGAATATTTCAAAATTTTGAACATCTGCCTGTTAGGCCGACCCAAGCATTCGCAGATTTCGGAAAAGTTCATCTCTATTTTCGTAAAATTTTGTACAAACTAATCTACCTATTAGTCAACTTTTTCCCAAATTTGTGAATCATTTTGGTTCAAAATTTCTACCTATTCAGAAAAATTGTAAATTTTGTAAACAAATCGCAGGTTTTTAAAAAGTTCAATAAAATGTTGCAAAAGAAATTCGTTAACTGAAAAGGATTCAAGATTTTAAGAAAAGGATGACAGCACAAAATACGATTAAAAACCAATTTCATTACTCTTTGCGACAAAGTGTGGCTCCTTCGCATAGAGGCGAGCGACCTAACAAACAAGATCAGCCAGCCCAATTATGACATAAACGCATATGCTACAGTACTTGAT
Organism: Thinopyrum elongatum; assembly: GCA_011799875.1. Lineage (NCBI taxonomy): Eukaryota > Viridiplantae > Streptophyta > Magnoliopsida > Poales > Poaceae > Thinopyrum > Thinopyrum elongatum. The sequence goes on along the minus strand of CM022299.1, from coordinate 662,031,964 downwards.
TTGTCATAAATCTGTTTTCACTGGTTTTTAGTTTCTTATTAGAAAAACTTTTGTGTTTTAAAAATTGTTCGAGAATTTCAAAATTGTTTGCGTTTTCCAAAACTGATAATGAAAATTAAAAAAGTTTGCTAAAAAAAAGTTCACTACAGTACCTGCTAGTTTTATAAAAATGTTCATATTTTTAAAAAATGTTTGCATTTCTGATAAATGTGAAAAAACTATTTTATGTTTTACAAAAATGTTTGCTTCATTACCTCCTATTCTTGGAAATTTATTTGTTTTTCAAAGAACGTCCGCGTTCAAAAAATGTTTAAAATTCGAAAAGAAGTTTGAGATTTCCAAAATTCACAACTTTTGCAAAATATTCGCTTTTTCAGAAAAAAAAATGTTTTAGCTTTGTTTTCAGGATCTGGTGCTGCTAATAGCCTTTCTAATAAGTTGTGCTGCGTAATTAATCACAAGTGCTTGTTAGTCCTAGTGGCTATCAACCCGCTCCTTGTAGCAGGAGGTCTTGTGTTCGAATGCTTGCCTAGCTATATTCTTTTTGCTTTATATTTCATGAGCGGGTCATACATACACATGCATCCTCCAATGGGCCGGCCCATCTCGGCGTACACGGGCGGCGTGGGCAAAGTATTTTCTAAAAGGACCATCCTACCCTTTATTATGAAAGGGTATGGATAAATCTCATCCGTTGATGTGTTTAGGGGGGTTGTACCAAAGCGGAAGTATTGCTGAAAATGGGAGAAATATCACAATCGAACGGTTTCGAGATTGTTCCTTGTCTGATCCAAAAATGGTCATAAGAGTGATGATGTCCCGTCAACGAAAAAATGGCAATGCTATTTTGACGTTATAGTGTAGCTAGAGCGTACCTGAAAGGGTCACACTACGTTTTCGGTAATTTTCTCGCTACGGTGCTATTCGCGCTATAGCGCGCGACTTCGACGCTAAACGAAATAACATGGTATCGTTTTTGCGGGCACAGCAGCTCATCAAACATTGCAGCATTGGCCCAACTCACTCTCACTCTCTCTATCTTTCTCGGACGCAACACAAACAATAGCCATACAACACGCGTACAACCTAACCTAGCCAACTCGTCACTAGTTTGCCATCAGCTCATGACCGATGGCGGCGGCGGCGGCGGTTCGTGAGCGGCAGTGGTGTTAGCCACACGTCCAACTCCAGCAAGTCAGCGCCGACGCCGACAAGTCAGCCACCAGGTGAGAGCAACCTCTTCATCCGTCTCCAAGTAGCGGTGTGGGCCTCATTCTATTTCCTCCCCAAGTCCCCATCCTTGCAAATTATGGAAGCCTTAAATTTTGTGATATGATTGACATTTTTATGGACAACTTCTATAGCATCTCAAGAAGGGCGGCGCTAAATCTTATAGCGCGCAATTTCTTTCATTGTGTTCAGTACGATATCACATTTTTAAGGTTGTCTGGTGGTGCTGGTGGATGAAGTGCTATGTGGCGGCGAGCCAACTAAGTTATTTGGTGTGAGGGCTTGGTGTTCGTCCTTCGACGGTGTTTGAGATTTCGTTGCCTTTGCATAGTGCTGTAGTTCACTCCTTTAGGTCCCCCTGACGGTGGTCCGTGGGTGGACAGCGACTGCGGACTCACCAAGTTCTTCAAGCCGCCGAGTGATTGCATGGGCAAACTGGTGTTTATCTCTACATCCTCCAAACGGCTGATCCAACAACACTCTTTCTTGGAGTACTTAACCAAATAATACCATAATTGGGACAATCATGAAAGAACTATCAATTTAAGAACCCTAGTAGAAAACTACATTTATCCTCTGTTTTTTTTTTTTGGGACAAAAACTACCACTTCTGTTAAGTTACCGATTCAGTCCACATGACAGGGATGGCCCACCTGTAAGCGCTGATGTGGCATAGAAAGTCAAACTCCATTAGATTTTCCGGTAAGTTGGGAGTTATGACATGTGGGACTCACATGTCAGCATCAACCTCTTCTACCTCAAGACAATTTTTTATTTGGGACATTTCGTCGAGTAGCTTCTATGCGTGCTCGAGCATGAGTTGCCGTGCCCCCTGTCAAAGGAGGGGAGGAAGGGCGCCAAAGTGCCATGGCTGCCCCGTGGCGACACGAGGTGGTTCTGGACAGCGCGCATGGAGGGTCGAGGCAGATGCGTCATCTCCGCGGTTGAACTGTACGTGCATAGTCTGGTGGTGATCCCTTGGTGCGGGAGACCCCCTCCCTCCCTCCCTCCGCGCCGCCCCTGCGCAGCGACCGGAGGGCCAACCCTAATCCTCGCCGGTCCTAGCCCCCACCCTCCTCCTCCTCCCTCGTTGCCGCCAGGCGAAGCCTAGCCGTCGCCGGCGGTGGCGGGGCCCTCTTGGTCCTCCCGTTCGGGTGCGTTGGCACGGGCCGGAGTGTGGGGCTCGTGCCGGGCATCATGGCGGCGTGGCGGGCAGTGGCGGAGTCCCGGCGCTGCTACTCCCCCGTGGCAGGCGGACAGGTGTTGGCCGCGCCATGGTCGTTAGTGACTGCGGGGTCAATGCCAGATCTAGGGCCTGGCAGCACGGGCCGAGTGCAGCGCGTGCTGCAGGTCTCTGCCCCATCTATGGCCACAACGGGTGGTGGTGCGACGCATCAGCGGCTGGCTGGTGGGTTGGCCGGCCGGGATCCAAGGGCTACGACGGCAGGCAGCACAGATGGCCTCCTCGGTGAGCTTCTTTGGCGGTTGGCGGCGGCCCTTGGGATCTCTCCTTGCCAGTGGACTGGTGTGTTTTGGTGGCCACGCGTGAAGGTGCATTCGCCGCCGAGGTGGGCGACACAGGAGGTGTCCGGTGGGGAGGCAGGCTGGAGGGATGGGAGGCACCGACGAGCTCGGGCCACCCGTGTGTCGGCCCAGATGTGTCCGCTCCCCCTTCTCCCCCGTTGCTCGGCCATGTGTGTACTGAAGCGGCTTCAGAGTTGTTCGAGGCGGGGCGTATGCTGCGGTCTCTTCGGTCGGGTGCGTCCTTTGGCCCAAAGCCAGTCACTTTGGTCGGTCTTGGGGGTGTCTGGATGCAAGGCAGTGGCCCTGGCGGCAGGAGGCACGACGTTAGTGGGCGGAACTTGCGCCTCGGGTGCGGGCGTGTGGCCATGGCCACACGTGTTGGTGGTCCCTAGTGGTTGGCGGAGCTAGGATGCGTCGCAGGGGTGGGCGTGTCGGGGTACATCACTTGCCCAATCATAGTATTTGCCGACGGCGGCGGCGACCGTGGACGTTGTATCCTTCATGAAGGCTCCATCGCGGTGTCCATACTCCTTCGAGTTGCTCTGGGTGAAAACTCGATCTTTGGGATCGGATGGTGGCGGCTATCACTGGTCATTCCCTTCTAGGAGGCACCATCTTGGAGTCCTTGCTCCGTCATTCTCCGTCTCACTCACCTCTCCTCAGAGGATTGCTCGTGGTGAAGGTCTTTGTTGGCTCCAATCGGTCCGTCTTCGCGCATATGTAGTTGCTTGACACCTTTGTATCTTGCTTTGGGTGTGTCTATCGTGTGCGGTGGTGGCGTGAGTTTGTATCGCAGTGCTTGTGTATCAGTGTTTTATATATAAAATGGGGCGAAAGCCTTTTTCACTAACTGTACGTGCATAGCGCCAACGAAGCCGGAGCGTGGATGGGCACGATTTGATCTCTGTTTATTAAAACAATTACATCTAATCTTTTGCCACCACCGTACACGTTGATGGTAGAAATATATGGCCTACCGCCATGGTCAGCGACAGTAGACTTTTGTTCAATGCTGGCAAAGATGAGGTGGCAAAAATAATTATAGCTTGCCACTTCACTTTGCCAGCGGGCATTGATCGGAAGTCTACTGCAATTGACCATAACTGTAGCCCATATGTTTCTACCACCCACGTTACTGCGGTAACAAAAATATCAGATTTGATATATTTTTTTATAAACAGAGGTCAAATCAGGCTAAACTTTGTCAAAAGATTAAAACAGTTATTTTGTCCCGTCGGCAGCGGCCTGGAGTAGTCGATGAGTACCACAGGTCTCCATCAGCCTGCCACCCCATTTGCGGAGCCATATGGTAATATCTTTTTCTATTCTATCCCAATCTTTATCCAGGATTCCAGTCCAGCTAATGCCAGAAGTAGTGTACGCGTCATCGTCGTCGCTGAATGCCTCGATGAATGAATGGTCTGCGGTACGAAATTTTGTTGCCAGCGTCGTCGCTTCAGTACGAGTCAAGCCGGAGCTGGAATATGTGCCCAGCCAGGTTAGGACAGAGATCGCAGTCAGCCACAAGTATGAATTTCAGATCCCAAATTTACAGCAGCAGCGGCAGATATTCAGTACAAATATTACAGCAGTTGCGGCGTCGCTTGAGAGAGCAGCAAGCCAGAGCTGGAAGGTTCTTCTTCTTCCTGTCCGGGAAAGGATGGTCGCAACAACCTGCTGAGGTGGGAATATGCAAGCTAGATTAGGACAGAGATCACAGTCAGCTCCCAGATCGTTCTGTGTTTGAATTTCAGATCCCAAAATGGTTGGTTGGGCAGGATGTGCTTACAGCAACTGGTTTTATGTGCTCAAAATGGGGCACAGACCATATTCAACGGTTCCGAGTTTGGTTTCTAGTTTCCTCCTTGTCTGATCCTAAAATGGTCATATAGTAAAGGAATATTTTATTATAAACATAGTTTGTCTAAAAAATTAGATGAACATTTATTCAATTATAAAGTTTTCTAAAACTTGTACTAATAATTTTTATTAAATACATGTATACTTTTTAAAATTATAAAATATTATTATAGTTTATAAATATTATTTTCGTTATATTAATATTTTCTAAAATAGTACGTGAATATTTCTTAGAATTACACATGAATATTTTCCAATAATTATTTATTTATATATATGTAATTTATAACACACGAATATTATAATTTATTTATTTTACTGTGAATATAATTTAAATATTATTTTACAAAGTTTTGAAGAAAAAAAGCCAAACCTATAAAAATGGGCCGCAATCACTGCGGCCCATATAAGGCCCACTAGTGTGTTGATCTCCAAGACACTAAGCCTTGTGATCCCACATAGACATCAAATGTCATAGTATCAGTTGGATAGCACAGCTTGCCCATTAAGGTCATGGGTTGGACACATTTTTCATATCATATATCCTTCGTTGTTGTTCGCTGATAAGTGGGACCCATCTGTCATATATGTCACTACAGGAATCAGGCAGTTTGCCGTCTGCCATGGCAGACGGCAAAGGCATGCTTGGCGGACGGCAAAGCCTTTGCCGTCAGCCAGCAGACGGCCAACAGTCCGGCTGAACGAGCTACGGTAAAGGGCACTTTGCCATCTGCTGGCAGACGGCAAAGAACTTTGCTTCTTTGCCGTCTGCCAGCAAACGGCAAAGAGATGTCTGTCAGCTGACGTCAACTGCAGCTCTTTGCCGTCTGCAGAGAAGCAAATCAACAGAAGACAAAGAGGCCAAATAGGCCAACCCAGGTTGCGCAGACTGCTGCCACGTGGCCTCTTTGCCGTCTGCTGGCGGATGGCAAACCTCTTTGCCGTCTGCTAGCAGACGACAAAGTGGCTATATAGCCCCTGTTTTTTCTGGTTTTTGTTATATCAATTCATTTTCACAGAAATTCAAACACATATATTCAGAATCACATAGTTTCAAACATCAAACATCATACATCAAACATAGTTTCAAACATCAAACATAGTTTCACCATCGTCATCAAACATCATACATCCAATTCATATATACATAGTTTCACAAACATCCAATACATCTAACATCTAACATCTAAACAGTAGCATTCTGCCCTTCCATGAAGTGATCTTCCAAATCTTCAACTGCTTGAAGATCTTCCAAACCACCATCAACTTGTTTACCTTTGGGAAACCTGCAACAGATCAACCGATCGGAAACTCAAAATGGAGCTCTTGTTTCAGATTTTAAATCGACACATTAAAGGTTTTGACGTGTTGCAATTTAACTCATCGGCATAAATAAAAATCTGCTAAATGTGCTACACTAAATCATCACAGCAAGCAATATTACATAATTAGATCAAGGAAGAATCATTTGCACTGCGCATATAAAAATCATCCATGGTCAAATAGGGCAAACCAGGATCTGTACACAATTGATTTGCACCGAACATACCAAGAGCTAACTTCTAAGTAGACAAAGTAACACCTAGGCAATATAAGCAGGATTCCATGGCAAAACTGTATATTTATCTTTGTGTAATATAAACTGTCTAAATGTCAAGTTATAACTTACTAGTGAAAGCTTTTTTTTTATCAGTGGCATGTAAGTGCACGTAGTATTTAAATGACATTCGTGGATGTAGGATAGACTGATATTATCTCCTGTTACTACTTCTGACATCGATATTGCATACTTCTAAAAAATACGACAACAAGTACATATTCAGTCCAGAGTACATATTTTTTACTTTGAGCAACCAATGTGAATATTAGGTGCAGAGTAATTTAGCTTAACAGATCTGATAAACATGGGAAGAATCTGTGAACTGCACACCACATATTTTCGGGGCTTGCATATGAAATTTGCACAAGGCTTTGGCTGCTCACACTGATGGCAAGGCATGGCTGCTCACACTGATGGCAAGGCATGGCTGCCCACACTGAGACATGTATGCGCCTTTTTGATTTGCAAACTTATGCTAAATGTGAGGCTTTTGTTCTCTGTATGCTCTCTGTACACAGTTAAATATGAGTTGAGGATGTCGTGGCTGTGGTGGGTTGCCGAACAGGCCCCAAGTAACTAGATCACTTTGATTTGCAAGAATTAAGTTTGGAGAAGTAAAACATTAGTATAAAAGCTAACGAAATAGATGTCAACTAATGTATTCTGTTTTAAAAATTCTAAAACATTACTAAGGTACGAAGTTTTGTAGCATTCTAAAAATCTCATCCTTGTGACAAAACATAGAAGCTTGATACAGAACTTTTTCAACTACAGAGAAAACAAAATCAACATCTATGAACTAACAAAATTGTAACATCAAAACAAGAAAAGATAAAAACACTGAATAAGGGACAAAGCAACGGATATGGCAGCTGACATGTATATTTACTAGAAAATTTTTAGACTTTCAGTGTGTATATATCTATAGCAATATTACTATGGCTGATTATAAATAACAAATTTTGACACTTCCAAGTACAATTTTTTTGCTGCTACACACTGGCATTAAAGACAACAGCCAAGAACTTAAAATGTCATCAAAGGCCACTAGCATATGAGCGCCTATGGAGTTCACAACAATTAGAATCCACAATTATTAGTACAATTCATATCAAAACCTTAACATCTTTGCACAGGAGCTTGTTTTTTGCAAACCATGACATCTTCATAAATGGTTCTATGGCAGGCAGACCAACGACTCTGTGTCAAGTATTGCCCAATAACAAAAGACTAAGCTTCAGAATAAACATGATATGCTTATCAGAAGATGCACACTGATCACAGAACAAACAATAAAAAAAGTTTATTTCATCAAAGGCACCCAGTGAAAATTAAAGAACAGTTCATAAGAATTACATGTAGGAGAAAAGAGCTAGGTACTCAACTAGCCTCATGACTCAGCTAGCCTTATAACTAGAATCCACGATTATAATTTCTGTACAATTTATATCAAAACTTTGAGATCTTTGTACTGGAACTTTTTATTTACAAAGTTGTTATTATTATTAAGCAAAGAACAAGAGCTTGTTATTCAATTTACTTTGAGAAGGCAATACCTATCTTCTTCATAAATGGTTATATGGCAGGTAGACCAATAACTCTGTGTCAAGTACTGCCTAATAATAAAATACTAAGCTTCGGAATACACAGGGCATGCGAAAGCTCAGTTCTGAATACACAGGGCGTGCTTACTAGAAGATGCATGCTCACAGGAGAACTGGAATAGGCAGCAATACATCAGTCGAATCTACCTATTGGTTGGTCAATCACACAATACCCCTCTAGTTTTCTTGTATAGTTCTACTCCAGACTCCAAACTTATCTCCATGCCCCCACAGTTTATATTTGACCAATAGCAGCCTTAAAACATTCAGATATCAATTTTTTTACTGTCATTCAGATATCAATAATCATCCTAATTTTCAGGTTCATCTCAACAAAATTACACCTAATGTTGTTTCTGCTCCATGCAGGTGTACACATCAAGTTCTATGATTTATGGCTCCGCTGTTCGTCTAAGAAATATGCCAGTTTGACAGGACTAATAGTATGACATGATGATGAGTCAAGGATTTGATATAAAATGGTAGATTGCTCTTGGCTTCTGTCCACTCACGAGTTAGTTGCAACTTTACATCATTAATTTGCATGCATCTAATTTACTGGCATGGTCATCATTTCGATTGCTCTGTTGGATTAAACACCATTCATGCCATGTCTGAAGTGTAATAATCTAAACACGAAATGCTGCAATTTTCATGTTGTATTTTTTTTGTGTAAGTCGACAAAATGGTTGTATATCCATCTGCACTTTTGGACCAAAACCACCTTTACCTGGTCATTTCTATAAAAATTGGTTCAGAGCTTCTCCGGAGAAAAGAAATCCCACCTGAACTTTTAGTTCTCAAAGACCAGTTTGGATGTGTTCTTCCTATAGGAAGACTCTGAATGCATCATGATATGTTGTAGTTTTTGTTTTGTCCTAGAATGTGGTTTGTGGTTTGGAACTGTATCCATCTCAAAAGTCAATGTAAAAACTCTATCTGACCTCGGGGCGGAACCACTGCTGCGCGAGGATGGTGGCACGCTGCTCAGCCTCGGCCATGGTGACCTGCGCGAGCTCCTCCTGCAGAGCGTACGCTATGACGTCGTCGTTCTCCACCGCGTCAACCCTGACCTCGGAGGCGGCGGGGGCTGCTGCGGCCATCTCGTAGCCGTCGAGAACGGCGCGGGCGCGCTGGGGCTGTGGCGGCGGCTGCCATGGCGACCTGCAGCAAAGGGACAGATCGGAAGAGAAGGCAAGGTGAGGAGGAGAGGGTGGACCCGAGCATGGAAGGAGGGGAAGGGCCTACCTGGGCAACGCCGGTGACGGATTCAGCAAGCTCCGGCCTCGCCATCGCCAATTGTGGTGGATTCCGGCAAGAACACGGGAGGCGCCCGAAACCCTAGCCGCGGGCAAGGGTGCAGGCCTTGAGGCACGGATCTGGACGGAGGGGAGGGAGGGGCGGAGCTTGGGAGAGTGTTGCGCGCGGCCAGTGCTCGCCGGAACCGGCCGGCGTGGGTGGTGGCGACGGCGAGGAGATCGTGGGGAGAGGAGCCGGGGTGGGGTGGACCGAGGGGTGGGGGTGAGTTCGTGAGAGAGTTTTTTTAGGGATGAGAGAGAGAGAGTGGTGGGGTGGGAGTGGATCGGGCCGGTGTGGTGGGGCTGGGGAGAGAGAGAGGGGGTGGCTACGATGGGGCACCTCTTTGCCGTCTGCCAGTGGACGGCAAAGAGGTGGGGCTGGTGGGCCATTACAACGCTGGCGTTCACTGGACCCCACCCACCTCTTTGCCGTCTGCCAGCGGACGACAAAGATTCTTTGCCATCTGCTGGCAGACGGCAAAGAGCTAACTGATGGCAACCAGGTTCTTTGCCGTCTGTTTTTTGTAAGCCTAGCAGACGGCAAAGAGCTGACTGATGGCAAACTCCCTGTTTTCAGTAGAGTGCATAGTGGTGTTTTAGGGACTTTTTACGAGATTTGTATTATTCATTTAAAGGGTTTTCTAGAAAACATCGACGCTCCTGCCTTGCCTACATATTGTTATATGGCCGTCCAAGTCTCGGGAACATCACACACCATTGGCTGTTAACAAAAAGCAAAGAACTGCACCTATTCCCAGCATATCGGCCCACCATTTGTCAGAAACAGGACACATCATTGGTCATGGTTTCTTTACATAGCCGCGCGGCAGTAGAGGCCAGGTGTTTGACAAAATGCCTCTGACGTCCATGGAACGTCCATCTACCGACCGTTCTCCCATGCTATGTTGCTTCGACGGCTGGGTCATACCTGTCATAATCACGCTTAATATTAGCCAAGCGAGTCATCAATGCGTTTTTGCAAAAAATTAAGTGCAATACCGGTAGATTTTAGCGAAAAGTTCCAAAGTGGTGGTTTTTGTAACCATGACCACATACAATTCTGGTTGTTTTTTACTATTTACTAAAACTCGGTACTCAAAATACTTCTTTTACAATTTTACTACTACTCCCTTACTGTAAGGAAATATAAGAGTGTTTGGGTCACTAAAGTAGTGATCTAAACACTGCTATATTTCTCTACGGAGGGAGTATTTTTCACCGCTGTGTTTTTCCTAAACCTCGGCCACCATAATTAACTGCACATCACTGCGGCAGAAATTACGGTACCGTTGAAAATATAGTCCCTCGGTCTCAAAGTTGTACCAAGTCTGTGACGCTTACTTTGAGACGGATGAAGTACTATTTTACAGAAGCGGTTATTTTTACAGTTGTCTATAAGATGTGTAATACGGTGAGAGGTGAAGACGAGGATTGCTGAACGGTGGGTGGTGGTCTGAAGAAGGACCGGAGTGGTCAGGAAGAGGTGTAGGGGCTGTTTGGTTGGAGACCCAAATTGCCACGCCTAAGGTGAGGTGCTAGCCACACCCGTGGCTTGCCATAATGTGTGGCAAAATCAATCTGTTTGGTTGGTAGTCATGCCTTAGGTTAGGTGTGGCAGATTTTGTGTGGCGTGCGTTTGGATGGCTTCCACAAATGTTTGGCAAAAAAGTTATGGTTTGCGTTTGGTTTCCTGCCACGGTTTCATGTCACATGTGGTTAATAATCACTTTAGTGCTGGAGTGGTGAGATTACTTGCCATTTGTCTTGCAAATCAATCATACTACAACATCTTCCAGTAAATGTAAGAAGATTTTGTCACAATAATAATAACCATAAAAAATACGGGGACAGATGATGGGCAGTGGATAATAAACGGGCTGCACGCATGCGTCGATACATACATGCCCTTTTCTCCTCCTCTCGCCGGCTGCAGACTGCTAGAGCGGCCTGGAGCAGTCGATGAGTAGTACCACAGGTCCCGGTCTCCACTTGCAGACCACACATATGGCCATATCTTTTCCGATTCTGTCCCAATCTTTCAACAGGATTCCGGACCAGCTAGTACCAGAAGTAGTGTACGCGTTTGCTTCCTATGCACATCGCTGAGTGCCTGGATGAGTGAATGGTCTGTGTTAGATCCTCTGGATCGGAGTAGGCTAGTGATTTCGATAGTCCTATCTTCGCCTTGGCCTGAGGAGCTCCCGCCGTTGGCCATGGTGGGATGGTGACGGTGACGATGACAGAGAGATGGCGAGGTGGTGGAGACTTCCCGTGAGCACCGCACTAACCCTAGATCGGTAGGGAATATCGGTGGGGTTTGTGGCGGCAGTGAACTTCATGTCTCGTGCCCCGGCCCCTCACCTCTGTTAATATAGCGCGGGTCACAGGGGCTCATCAACCATATGAGGGTTGGGCGCCCCCGATCAGGGCGCAAGTCAGGGGCCCGTTCGACCCGTTGGGTTCGAACGGGAGGTGATCAACCTAACATTCTCCCCCTTGATCTCAACTTTACTTTTAACCTTATACTTTCTAGTTTATTTGTTTCATCACATATTGGTACATAGAGCATGTTTCATCGTCACAGCTTAATTGCCGATAGAATCATACAGCTACAACATACGTTTTGTTTAGAAACAAATTCTGTTCCTTTTGGGCCTCTCATGATCCAGGAATCATAGGCTTTCCCTTAAACCCATGCCGATTAAGTGTTCCTTGAACACATTGGGTGGTAAGCCTTTCGTAAGAGGATCCGCAAGCATATCCTTTGTCCTTATATGCTCGAGACTTATAGTGTGATCCTGGATTTTATCTTTCACAACATAATACTTTATCTCTATTGTTTTGGCAGCATTACTCGACTTGTTGTTGTGAGCATAAAATACTGCAGGCTGGTTGTCACAATACATATTTAGTGGTTTGTGAATACAATCTACCATTTTCAAGTCGGGTATAAATTTCTTTAGCCATATCGCCTGCCCCGTGGCCTCGAAGCATGCTATAAATTCTGCATACATCGTGGATGATGCAACTATTGACTGTTTGGAGCTTTTCCACGAAATAGCTCCCCCAGCGAGAGTGAATACGTATCTTGACGTGGATTTTCTATCATCTCTGTCCTCCGCAAAATCTGCGTCTGAATACCCTTTTATCTCTAGGGAATCACATCTTCTGTATGTTAGCATGTAGTCCTTCATGCCTTGCGCATAACGCAATGCTTTCTTTACCATCTTCCAGTGCTCTATGCCTGGATTCTCTTGATATCTACCGAGTACCCCGGTGATAAAAGTTAAGTCAGGGTGAGTGCACACTTGTGCATACTGTAAGCTTACAACAGCCGAAGCATATGGTACTACTTTCATTTGATCGATATCGTACTGGTTCTTGGGACATTGGAATTTCCCAAAATTATCGCCCTTGACTATAGGAGCAGGTGTGGCTTTACTCGCATGCATATTATACTTTTGAAGAACCTTTTCTAAATATGCTTTCTGCGATAGTCCTAAGACTCCATTGTTCCTATCTCGGTGAATTTCTATGCCCAAAACATATGATGCTTCACCAAGATCTGTTATGTCAAAATTTGAGGATAAGAACTTCTTTGTTTCTTGTAGTAGACTAACATCACTGCTAGCAAGCAGGATATCATCCACATACAAGATTAGGAAAATATATTTCCCATTTGTAAACCTTGCATAAATGCAGTTATCCTCAATATTTTCTTTAAATCCAAAACTTTTAATCGTTTGATTAAACTTTAGATACCACTGTCTAGAGGCTTGCCTTAATCCATAAATAGATTTCTTCAGGCGGCTTCCCATATTTTCCTTGCCTTCCATGATAAAACCCTTGGGTTGTTTCATGTAGACCTTTTCTTTTAAATCACCATTCAGAAATGTTGTCTTAACATCCATTTGATGTAACTCTAAATCAAAATGTGCAACTAATGCCATTATGATTCTGAAGGAGTCCTTACATGAGACTGGGGAAAAAGTCTCATTCTAGTCTATCCCTTCTCTTTGTGTAAATCCTTTTGCCACAAGTCGGGCTTTATACTTTTCTACATTCCCATTATGGTCATACTTAGTTTTGTAGACCTATTTGCAGCCCACTGTTTTGGCTCCTTTAGGTATTTCCTCTAAGTCCCAAACATCTTTGGAACTCATCGATTTCATTTCATCTTCCATTGCCTCTAGCCATTTTGATGAGTTAGGGCTTCTAATGGCTTCTTCATATGTGGTGGGATCACCTTCCATATGAACCATTTTTGTGTTATAAACTTTATAATCAGTAGAAATAGTTGATCTTCTTGTTCTATTGGATCTTCTAAGGGCCTCAGTTTCTGGCACATTCTGTGCCTCAACTTCTGGCACTTCTTCTAAAATTTGCTGCTGCACCTCCCTTTCATGCTCAACAATGGGTTCAGTCGGCTCCTGACGGACAGGTTCCGGGTCTACCCCCATAGCTGTCATGGGTGGAGTTGCAACTGGTAGTGAGAAAAATGGCTCCTGAATCATCGGATTAGGTGCATGCACCCTCTTCTCCTCAAGATCAATTTTCCGAGCTACCATGCTTCCCCTCATCATTTCGTCCTCTAAGAAGAATGCATGTCTTGTTTCTACAAACTTTGTATATCTGTCTGGACAGTAGAAACGAAAACCCTTTGATCTGTCTGGATAGCCAATGAAGTGGCAACTCACTGTTTTGGGATCTAACTTTGCAATGTTTGGATTAAATATTTTGGCCTCAGCAGGGCACCCCCACACCTTGAAGTGTTGTAGGGAGGGCACTCTTCCAGTCCACAGCTCGTACGGTGTTTTGGGCACCGACTTGCTTGGTACTCTATTGAGAATGCGAACGGCGGTTTAAGCGCCTCCATCCATAATCCCAATGGCAAGGTGGAGTAACTCATCATGCTGCGCACCATATCCATAAGTGTACGGTTGCGCCTTTCAGCTACTCCATTTTGCTGAGGCTCGCCCGACATTGAATACTGGGCTACTATGCCAGTCTCCTGTAAAAACTTTGCAAAAGGTCAAGGGACTTGGCCATATGGAGTATGTCGACCGTAGTACTCCCCCCCACGGTCAAATCTCACTATCTTTATTCTTTTATCATGTTGATTTTCAACTTCAGCTTTGAATATTTTAAACTTATCCAACGCTTCGGATCTTTCTTTGATTGGATAAATATATCCATAGCGAGAGTAGTCATCTGTGAATGTTATGAATGAGTCATATCCATCCACACTTTTCACCGGAAATGGTCCACAAATGTCAGTGTCAATGATTTCTAGTGTGCCTGTGCTATGGATTGCACCCTTTTTGATTTGTTTTATATACTTTCCTTTAATGCAATCTATGCATTGTTCTAAGTCTGAGAACTCTAACGAAGGAAGAATTTCACTTTTGACTAATCTTTCTATTCACCCCCTGGAAATATGGCCCAAGCGACAGTGCCATAACTTTGATGAGTCATGAGTTCTCTTTCTTTTCTTTTGTTCTTTGTTCGACGCGACATGCTCATTCACATTACACACAGAATGCACTTTTTCACGTAGTGATAATAAATAAACCTCATCTTGTAGTAAAGCATCACCCACATAAGCATTATTAAACCATATGGCACACTTGCCATGTCCAAAATAATATTCATAATTATCTTTGTCCAAACATGAAACACTAATCAAGTTTCTATGACATGATGGAACATATAAAACATCTCTAAGCAGAAGCTTGAATCCATCAGCTAACCCCAGGGAGATGTCGCCGACAGCTGCAACTTCTGCTTCAACTCCGTTTGCCACTTCAATGCGTCTTTCACTTCTTTGCGCGGTCCGCGTTGAATGGAATCCCTGTAACGAATTTGCAACATGAACAGTTGCTCCTGAGTCAATCCACCAAGTAGATTTCGAAAACTATGTATACAAGGATTCATTTACAAAGGAAACAATGTTGTTACCTCTCTTTGCCATTATGGACTTTAGCCAATAAGGGCAATCTTTCTTATAGTGCCCAGTCTTCTTACAATGAAGACATGTGTCTTTGTCCACTGGGAAAGACTTTTGCTGATGCTGATGTTGAGCTTTTCCATGTGGCTTAGAAGGAGAACCTTTGCTATTTTGATTGTAATTCTTTTTCTTGTTATCCTTCACATAGTTGAGTGAACCACCATGTGAGGCTTTGAGTCTATCCTCTTCTTGGACACACATTGCTATTGTCTTTTCAATGTCCCATGTTCGAGGTGACATATTGTAGTTTACAACAAAGGTTTCAAACTCCTTTGGCAGTGAAGCCATGACCAGGTGGACCAGGAGCGCTGGTTTGATCTACAGATCCGCATCCATGGGCTTGAGCTTTGCTGCCATGTTGCTCATCTTGAGTATGTGCTCTCTTATTCCATGACCACGGCCAGTGTAGTTCTCTGTCACCAGTTGCTTTATCAACTGGGTGGCATATGTCTTTGAAGAACCAGTGAACTGGCTCTTTATCTTTGTAAGCAACTCCCCTACGGAAGTGCACTCTGCAATTGAGCCCACGATGGCGTTCTCAATTGTATTCTTTATAAATGCCATGCACTTTTTGTTTGCATTGACCCACTTTTGGTTTTCGATGGAATATAACATCTCCACTGGAGCATGATCACCCCTCTTTTTATCCCACACAGCATCATCATCAGTGGCCTCTCTGACTGGCTCTGTAGGTCTGACCGGCTGTGGTTCATCCACAACCCAGTCCACCTCAGCACAGACAAATGCCAGGTCTATTTTCTTCCTCCACTCAGTGTAGTTGTCACCTCCGAGTGTCGGAACATCTTTTAGGCAACTCATCAAGTGGTAGCCTCCTGAAATCACAATTTAAGTGAGATCATTATAACAATCATATGCATTAATCTAACGTTGGTCAAATTAAACATATAATTTGTTGGGAAACGTAGTAATTTCAAAAAAATTCTACGCACACACAGGATCATGGTGATGCATAGCAACGAGAGGGGAGAGTGTGTCCACGTACCCTCGTAGACCGAAAGCGGAAGCGTTAGCACAACGCAGTTGATGTAGTCGTACGTCTTTACGATCCGACCGATCCAAGTACCGAACGCACGGCACCTCCGAGTTCAGCACACGTTCAACTCGATGACGTCCCGCGAGCTCCGATCCAGCAAAGCTTCACAGGAGAGTTTCGTCAGCACGCCGGCGTGGTGACGGTGATGATGATGCTACCGACGCAGGACTTCGCCTAAGCACCGTTGCGATATGATCGAGGTGGACTATGGTGGAGGGGGGCACCGCACACGGCTAAGAGATCAATGATCAACTGTTGTCTATAGGGTGCCCCCTGGCCACGTATATAAAGGATGGAGGGAGGAGGAGGCCGGCCCTCACAGGGCGCGCCCAAGGTGTGGAGTCCTACTAGGACTCCCTAGTTCTAGTAGGATTCCACCTCCCACATGGAATAGGAAAAGGGGAAGGGAGAAGGAGAAGGAAGGAAGGGGGCGCCCCCTTTCCCTAGTCCAATTCGGACCAGTCCATGGGGAAGGGGCGCAGCCACCCTTGAGGCCTTTCTCTCCTTTCCCGTATGGCCCATTAAGGCCCAATACGAATTCCCGTAACTCTCCGGTACTTCGAAAAATACCCGAATCACTCGGAACCTTTCCGATGTCCGAATATAGCCTTCCAATATATCGATCTTTACCTCTCGACCATTTCGAGACTCCTCGTCATGTCCCCGATCTCATCCGGGACTCCGAACAAACTTCGGTCATCAAATCACATAAACTCATAATACCGATCGTCACCGAACTTTAAGCGTGCGGACCCTACGGGTTCGAGAACTATGTAGACATGACCGAGACACGTCTCCGATCAATAACCAATAGCGGAACCTGGATGCTCATATTGGCTCCCACATATTCTACGAAGATCTTTATCGGTCAAACCGCATAACAACATACGTTGTTCCCTTTGTCATCGGTATGTTACTTGCCCGAGATTCGATCGTCGGTATCTCAATACCTAGTTCAATCTCGTTACCGGCAAGTCTCTTTACTCGTTCCGTAATACATCATCCCGCAACTAACTCATTAGTTACAATGCTTGCAAGGCTTATAGTGATGTGCATTACCGAGTGGGCCCAGAGATACCTCTCCGACAATCGGAGTGACAAATCCTAATCTCGAAATACGCCAACTCAACAAGTACCTTCGGAGACACCTGTAGAGCACCTTTATAATCACCCAGTTACGTTGTGACGTTTGGTAGCACACAAAGTGTTCCTCCGGTAAACGGGAGTTGCATAATCTCATAGTCATAGGAACATGTATAAGTCATGAAGAAAGCAATAGCAACATACTAAACGATCAAGTGCTAAGCTAACGGAATGGGTCAAGTCAATCACATCATTCTCCTAATGATGTGATCCCGTTAATCAAATGACAAGTCATGTCTATGGTTAGGAAACATAACCATCTTTGCTTAACGAGCTAGTCAAGTAGAGGCGTACTAGTGACACTCTATTTTGTCTATGTATTCACACATGTATCAAGTTTCCAGTTAATACAATTCTAGCATGAATAATAAACATTTATCATGACATAAGGAAAAATAATAATAACTTTATTATTGCCTCTAGGGCATATTTCCTTCATAATTGTCTATGCAATTAAATCTATATTACCGTTGGGCCAAAAAAATAGAAATAAATGCACCTTTTATAGCAACAATAAAACATGATCATGTTATTAACAACGTTGGTCATAAAAATAATAGAATCATATTTATTTTAATAATCACTTTAATGTGCTCTTTAAATTTAATTCTATCTAAACTTTTATTTTTTTTGTAAAAGAGCACTATTAATTATTTACGCAGTGGAAAAACATGAATATAAAATTCATTAACCTTTTATTATTTACAGAAACTTTTGTTTTACCAAATAAAAATTCATGAACTTTATTATTTTCTATGTAAAATTCATGAACATTTCGTTTTCTGAAATTTTTCTATTTTCATTTTCAGAAACTTTTTCTGTTTACTTTTCTATTTTCTAAAAAAAAATTCATTGCAAAAAAAATTTGCATAGAAAAACTATTTGAAATCTGCCGAAAATCTGGACAAAGTCTGCCGTGCGCGCGTCTATGGGCCGAAACCGGCCCAGCCGCGCTTTCCGGCCGGCCTCCTAAGCACTGCGCAGCGCCCGGCCTCCCGAGTGGGTCTAATGGCCGGCGTCGGCCCAGCGCCAGCGCGCGTGAACTGCGCCTGCGGCGGCGCCCGGCTCCACTTTCGGCCCAAAAGCCCAGCGCGGCTTAGGGTTTGCACCGCAACCGTCGGATGGCATCGGACGTCCACCCGCGCTCCTTGCCGGATCAAAACCAGCGAGGTCGATCCAGCCGAAACCCTAGCCCGTTTCGATTTCTCCTCTGCCCCTTTGTGTGTTCGCTCGCAGCGGCGCAACAGCGGGTCCGACCGCGCCAGCCGCCAGTGACGGCGTCGAGCGGACACGGCACCGCATCCAGCCGCCGGCCCTTTCTCCTTCCCCATTCCTTTCTTCCTCCTTTTCTCCTTTTTCTCCCTCCACCACCATGTAAAGCTTCGAGCAGTGGAGATTCAGAGAAGAACGACGCCCCTCTGGCCCCCTTGCCGGCGTGTGCGTGCACCCGTAGATGGGCGCACCGCCGTCAAGCGGTTCAGCGGCGGCGCCCTGTTTCGGCGACCGCGTGGTCTCTTCGCCCCCAAAAGGGGTGGTGTTCTTCTTCTCGATGCCTCGGCTTGCCGATGCGCATCGAGATCGAGAGGAACGGCGCGGCCGGTGCGGCGGCGCTCTTTTCTGCGAGATTTCTTTGCCCTCTTTTCTCTGTTAGGGTTAGGGTTCTTGGGGGGGAATCTTTTTTCTTTCTCTGTTTGTCTGTTCTACCGAAGATCTTAGCCTAGCATGGCTCTGATACCATCGTTAGATCCTCTGTATCGGAGTAGGCTAGTGATTCCGATAGTCCTACCTTCGCCTTGGCCTGAGGAGCTCCCGCCGTTGGCCATGGTGGGATTGTGATGGCGGCGATGACAGAGAGATGGCGAGGTGGTGGAGGCTTCCCGTGAGCACCGCGCTAACCCTAGATCGGTAGGGAATATCGGTGGGGTTTGTGGCGGCGGTGAACTTCGTGTCTTGTGCCCCGGCCCCCCCACCTCTATTAATATAGCGCGGGTCACAGGGGCCCACCAACCATATGAGGGTTGGGCGCCCCGATCAGGCGCGAGTCAGGGGCCCGTTCGACCCGTTGGGTTCGAACGGGAGGAGATCAACCTAACAGTCTGCACTAACCAAGTGAAATTTCGTCGTCATCGTCGTCGCTTCAGTACGAGTCAAGCCGCCAGGTTAGGACAGAGATCACACTCAGCCCCAAGTCTGAATTTCAAATCCCAAATTAACAGCAGCCGCAGCAGCACATACTCTGTACAAAAATTACAGCAGCTGCGGCGTCCCTTCGGCAAGTAGCAATCCAGATGAGCTGGAAGTGGAAGGACCTTCTATTTCTTCTTCTTCTTCTTCTTGTCTTGGAAAGGATTGGCGCAACAACCTGCTAAGGTGGGAATATGCATGTGCTTGCATTAGGCTGGCGATCACAGTCAGTTCCCAGTTCGTTCCCTGCCTCAATTATCCCAGAATGGTTGATTAGGCAGGATGTGCTTATAGCATCCGGTTTATGTGATGTGCTGAACTTAGGGGACAGATCACAGTCGAACGTTTCCGAGTTCGATCCCTGTCTGATCCCAAAATGGTCATAAAGAGCAACGAATTCGGTACAAAGATCAAAGTCCTCGGGGGTTGGGTCATTGGTTGACTTTCTCTCAAGGGTGCTTGCTAGGAACTCACTACTCTCTCTCTCTCAGATCCACAGGAGGGTAGGTTCGATTACAACCTGGTGGAATTGGGGAGGATAGGAGGAAACTCACACGATACAACTGGATACAGGGGACACACACACACACCCCACTCACGCCTGTCACCGCCGACGTCACCTGATCCTAGCCAGGATGGCCCACCTGTCATTGGTCCTCCTTAAAGTACTGGTGGGTACTCGAACATGTATGAAACCCACTGTGGGCCCGAGAATTTGTGGTTGGGCTTTCTGGTACGGGCGTCCTCCGTGGTTCATGCATCGTTTTGCCCTTGTCATGTACCGGAGGCCTAGACGCAGTGTAAGGGTAGTGAGGGTCGCTAACACCCCCTTGTTTTTCAGGCGCGGCTTGTTTCGAAAACGGTGACGCAAATCTTCGAGGTCTTCCCAAGTGTCTTGTGAAGCATCGGTGTTGGAGCAATGCACTAAGCCTTGTTCTCTATCTTGCGTGCTCTAGGTAGCCATCATTTTTTTCTCTAGCGGATTCAGGTAATTGGACTGAAGCACTCGTACCTGGAGCTAACACCTTGCATCGTAGGGAGACATGGAACATCGAACATATAAAGCCCCCTGGAGTACCCGCCAGACCAGCGCCATCGCGGTTTCAAAACAATCCTGCCCGGTCGATTCACCTCGCTGGCACTTGTCATCGTACCTTTTGTTGCGGTGGTGAAGATCTGGTCGTCCGTTTTTTTGTACGCTGCGTGCTCGGGCGAGGAACAACTGACGAGTGGGCCAGCCGATGCGCGCGGGCCAGGCTCGCAGCGACATGGTGGGTGCGTGCTTCTAACGATGAGCAGGGGCGGATCGCTCGTGGCCGGTTTTTACCATCGATGAATACCAGGGGCGGGTCGCTCGTGGGCTGGGGCCAGTAGAGCCTCCTCTCATCCCCAATCCCCTGCCTCTTCTTTTCCCTCAATCGCCGCCTCCTCTCCTCCTCCCCAATCCGCTGCCTCCTCTTCTCCTCACCACCAAGAATCCACGGGAGGACTGCGCCGCCGCGGGAAGAAAAGAGGAAGAGGAGGTGGTGCGGGGGCGCTCCCCCGCCTCGAGCCAGCCGCCGCCATGGAGCCGCCGTGGCTAACCCTAGCAGAGATAGAAGATGAGAGGGACAGAGAGAAGGAAGGAGAGGAGAGGAGGGAGAAAGTAGGAAAGAGGAGAGGGAGGTGTGGCGGCTGACGGGAGAGGGTCACCGGCCGGCGTCGGCCTGCGCCGGTGAGGTCGGGTGCGAGATGGCGGCTGGCGGCAGCTCGATCCGTTCCTGGATCGGGAGCTGTGAGGAGGCAGTGGCTCGGGTGCGATGCACGGGATGCACCCCGCCTCCATCTCCACGCGTGCAGCGGCAACCCAGGGAGGAGCTCGAGCTGCCGTGGTGGCCGACGGCGCCGTCGTCAACAGGAGGAGCGTGGGCTGCAAGGAAGGCCGGCTCTGTCCGGCTTTCGCACTGTCGTCCATCCACCCTGGAGGTCAGTCCCCGCGTCCTCATCTCCATCCTCTCTCGCTGTCACTCACGCTCTCCCCTCCGTCCTCTCACGCACGCCCTCGTGGCTGGATGTTTGGTACTTTCATTTCTGAGCATAAATAGATATTGTGCCCCCACCTGTTTGTTGTTTTGCTCAACTAAAAGGTGGATCAAATATGAACGATGTGAATGTTCAGTAGTGTGAAAAGCAAGTCCTAGCCTTGTTGAAGTTCCATTGAATTTCTGTGATACCTAAGAAGTACCAATGCTCATATTTTGCAATTTGCTCTCCACAGCTTTCAGTCACGTGTTCTTGAGGAAAGCAGATAATGCATTTTGTTTGTGTCAACTATACTGAATCTGCCAAGCCTTTTTTGTCTGCAGAGAAATTCACACTCTGCATTAGTTGCAAAAGGTGCTGATTTTAATCTTAACAACTGCACTCTGCATTAGTTGCAAAATATGCTGATTTTGATCTTAACAACTGCAGGGAAACTACGGAGAAACTTGCACAGTTTGGGCAGCGTCAGCAGGCAGAGTTGCTGTTCAAGTAGTAGCAGGTCACCAGCACGCGGACGAGGAGATCCAGGTCATGGACCATCCCCATTCAGGTAAGCTTGCCTTCTATTTGTGTTTTTTATTTGATGATTTTTTTGAGGGCTTCTTTGATGAATTACTCATATGTGAGGACATTGCAGGCCATAATCAGGTTGTATTTGTGTTCATTGGTGTGGATTTACAACTGTTAGTTCCTAACTACTAAATCTGCAATTTATTTGGTCCCTCTATTTTTTTTCAGATCTATGTCAATTAGAAACTCCACAAGGAAATGGCAAACTTTAGGGTTGACCGGGCACGTCAGTGACTTGAAGGGGATAGCAACACACACAGAAGAAATATAAAGCATCAAGGTAGCAACTCGTTGGTGATTTTTGGCTTATTTGCGAGTAATTTGATAGTTAATGACATTTTGTTATGCAGTGGGAGAGGTAAAAATTAATGCAGCCATTATTTTTTTACCGAAAAGTCTGCCAGTTTATGTTCTCTTCTTGATGGTAGATAATCCATCATACTACTGTTATATAAGTGCATAATCGTATGTTGTAATTGCATCGGGAAGTGAAGAAACTCAAATTTGGTAGCCAATGTCGTGGTTCTATGCAGGATTTGCTTAACAATTGCAGAAGTCCTCCCAGTTCACACTTTCGATTTTTGGTGGAGGCATGTGGTGTTGCCTCAGACGACGAGGCCATTGGCGCAGCTGCACAGCATAGTTAGGACTTAGGCGCAAACAAGATGTGTTATTTAGTGCTTTGCTTCTTCCTTCCAGGCATCGGCCCAAAATTCGTTGGCCTAACCTTCTGGTGAGCTCTTCCTCCGGCCTGTAGGTTCAACTAGCTCATTTCCACTAAATATTCATTATTCTGTTTCCTTTGTTATGTTTCCGTTGATCCTACTTTCTCAGGCTGATTTGGTAGTCTCGTCATACCTTGTTTTGTAATTTCTCTTTACTTATCTATAACCATTGTGCTGATCACAAGCGCTCGTTTAGTGCTATGCACCAACTGTGATTTCAGCAGATTGATTAATTAGCAAAGTCATATATTAGCATAGTTATTTCTCTTCGTCAAGTACCAATTATTATGATGCCTGCACATGCATCCATTTTCTCTGCTGTTCTTTGAATGAATTAATAATGACACCAAAGGGATTCGTTCCTGTTAGTCAAGCTTGGGCCAGTAATTTGTTGTATTGCGTGGACAACAGGGCATGGGCTTCGTTCAGAATCAACAAAAGAAAAGTTTTTTCACAGTAATTTCCAGTTCACTGCTTGCTTTGACTTTTGTGACTTCTGATGTTTGGGTCAAGGATTTCAAGATTTCCTGTTTTTATTATTGATGATGGAAGATGGATCAGATTTATGCCTGATCTGCACCATTTATTCTGCGTTTGGGCCGTAATTTCTAAGTTTGATTTCTTAGTAAAGAACTTAATAAGGCTTTGTTGCTGTGGACTATTTTGTCTTTTCTTGGGTAAGATTATACTCTTTAGCTCGTGATTTATGCAGTACATGTACTCTCAGTTTGATTTATGCAGTACATGTTAATTCTCGGAATCGCGTTGTTCAAGGTAAAACCAGCCAAGTTGTTCTCTTTGATGTTCTTTGCATTAGATTAATACAAATCATGTTTCTAGCAAAGTTCTATTCTGTTACAATCTTTTAGAGTTGTAGTAGCCGGAGATTCATTTTCAAGTTTGAACTCCTATCCTATTATTTATGTTTGAGCCTGTTCTTCTTGTTTCTATACTAGTACCTCGAATTTAACTCTCAAAGAGCTCCCAAGAAAAAGAAGGCTTGCTGCGTCCTAATAAAGGATCTCCTTGTTTGCTTATGCTTGTGCTGGTGGTTTGCTTCCTGCCTACTGCTTTGGGACAGATATACGCATGTTAGTTCGTCTCTGATGTGTTGTAGGGCGTGCCAGTTTTCTTAGCTTCTTACTAATTCTTGATTCTAGGATCCAGAATAGGTGATCATTTTTTATATATGCCCAAACCAATCCATGCTGCCGTAATATATGTGTTTCAGAATCTGGCAGAGCACCTTTTGCTGTATACATATGCAAATAGTAATTTTTGTTACTCACCCATATGAGGTATAGTTGTGGGAATCCTGATCTGAAGTTGGGGATTGCTGATGTGAAATGGCGGCGTCACGAGCCAGAAGGTCACCATGGAGATCATAAGCATCCCACACTACCAGAATAAATGACGCTGCCGACGGTGTTTTCTATGCCGACGGCCCCCATCGGCATAGATGGAGATACGCCGACGGCCGGGAAAACACCGTAGGCGTACAGAAGCCGTCGGCAAATTTTCGTCTATGCCGACGGGGGCCGTCGGCGTAGTTTAGCCGTCGGCATCTATTCCACTATACCGACGGGGACCGTCGGCATATATACGCCGTCAGCACACGTGTGGGCCCGCCGACCCAGGACCGGATGGAGAGTTGATGCCGTCACCACTATGCCGACGGCCCTGACGGAGGCCGTCGGCATAGCTAGTACACTTTTTTTTAGTTGTCAGAGAACACGTGCGGGCCGTCGGCATATCTGTGGGCTATATATGCCGACGGCTTAGCCGTCGGCATATATATGTTATATGTTTTTTGTTTCTCAATTTTATATTTTTAAAAATTTATATATATGTTATATGTTTTTTGTTTCTCATTTTATATTTTTAAAAATTTAGATTTGATTAATTTAAATCTAATTTATATAGACTTAAACATACACAAATTATATATGGATTTCGGGCAGAATTTTCCCTCGATTATGAATATCCGGTTTGTTTTTACTTTTGAGTATGTTAAAATGTAACCTCATGTAATTTTGCATATAGGTCCTTATACTTAGTAAAAATCACAAATAATTGATACTTCCATAGATTTGGACAACTTTTAAATGACTCTTTTTTATCATAATCTCACACCGCCTTGTAGCAATGCCACCGAAACAGCGCACGGGTCCTGATGCGTGTGTGAAAGTGATGTTGCATGCGTAGACGCCCGTCTTGGGTCTCCGGGGTGTTGCCCCCCCTCCACGGACGGTAGTGCCACCGTCACTTGGAGAGGGGAATCGTGCGCGTCGGGTAGAACCAAAGGGAATCTATTGGTGGGTTCGGTCCAGCCCTATTTCGGGATGTTCCTATGGGCTGACCAATCGCAACCAGGTGGAAGAGTACACTGGTCAAAGCCCGTCCGGCGAAAGTCAAAGGGCTAGATCATCGGGTCAACTGGGCTTCGTGGTGGCCTTCCAGGTGTAGCAATGCCACCGAAACACTGTACCGGGTCCTGAAGCGTAGCCGACACGTGGCAGCTTCTGGGCGACCGTGGCCTGGCGGTACGCCGAAGGTTAGGCCGTCGGCATAGCCCCAAAAGCTATGCCGACGGCCTAACCGTCGGCGTACCACCAGGCCAGGCTTCCCAGACGCTGCCACGTGTCAGCGTGTTATTGGCAAACCTTTCACGGCGGCGCCGTCAACGTCCGTCAGGTGGAAAATGTTGCCGACGGTGTATGTATGCCGACGGTTGTACGGCCCCCGTCGGCTTAGCTCACTATGCCGACGGTTTTTATATGCCGACGGCTGACCTGAGGTACGCCGACGTACGAGTTGCCGACGGGGCTATACCGATGGGGGCCGTCGGCGTAATCCTTTGCCGACGGCTTTTGGCTCTATGCCGACGGTCGTGGGCTGTCGGCAACGTATCAAATTCTGGTAGTGCCAGCACCCAGCGCCCAGCAGCAGCAATCCAACATAAATGCACAGAACAAGCACGAGCGGACACATGCAGCAGCAAGCATGGGAATAGAAGTAGATAGGCATGCTGAGATGGCTGTTGGGCGTACATGTAGCGTGGGGAGCGCCAGTCAGCCCGATGGACCTGTGACGTAAGCACGACACTGGATCAAACACACTCACGGTAGTTGGCGTGTGAGCTAGATCGGCAGCCTGCGGCTGGGTACAAGCAACCGGCGTGCCATGGTCCCTTGGCCTATCCATCAACATTATATCTCCTTCATCAATTATTTTCTCATATGTCTTATTATGAAGGCTAGGAACTAGGCTGAAATACACAGATGTCTTAGTTGTTGCTTTTCTTAATGCAGATATGGAAGATCTAAAAGCCTCTGAAAGATTTTGGTTCTGCAGAAGCCAATGATCTGGCACACTCGGACCTTAACTTCTGGAGTGAACGACAGCGGGAATCAAACTACAATATTGATGAGGTTCTTTCTTTAAAGAAGTAGATTACAATACTAATGAAATTAGCTCCTAACGATTGCATCTTTGCATACTTATTGGAATTCGATTTGCCATTAATCGTAGAATAAAACTTTTTATCTCTGATGTATGAAAAAATTATTAGTATTTCTCATCTATCATGGATATGTTGATATATTGATCTACTAAAAGGCATTGTTGGCCTAAGATGTTATTATATATGAGACATGTTATTGGCTAAATATGATTCATACTTTACAAACTCCTTACAGCTGGAGTAGGATCCAATGAACAGATGGTGAAAAATAAATTAAACACTTGCTTTTGCAAGCCGGGTACGAAGAGGAATATGTTAAATATACGGAAGATAAAATTATTTGCAAGCAAACTCTGCTTGTCTGCCATAATTTGTGCACCCTCCTAAAATTATTTGTCCAACAGAAGGACTCTCTGCAACATCAATTCCAGTATGTTGCTTTAGTTGTTCTGTGTGATGCAAGGTAATATTTTCTTGCAATTTTTGCATCTTTTACCTTTCCACTTCTTTTGGGGGAAACAGTTTCTTAAGAAGATATTGTTTATAAGAGGGAAGAATACTCACCATATGAAGTTCTTCCACCAAATAAATATTTTTTGAGTGCAACTATTCATGATACTGTGGTCTGACACAGCCGATGGATGTTCAGGTTTCTCTATTAATTGCAACGCCTTCTAGATGTGCTAATGTAGGGTTATCTATCTGCGCTTTAATATCCATTCTGCCCGAGTTCTGCTTATTTTACAGATATCCTGGATTTCTGGAACATGCTCACTTCAGCTGAAAGGATGTATTGCAATTATGCAGAGAGATGGAATTGTTCAGACTCCAGTGACACCTTCACCAATCAACGGCATGACAAGACACTGCCACAAGAGGTATCTTCTGTTTGTTCGTTTGTACTCATCTTATATGGTTTGTTCATTTCAAACTGTTTGGTATTGATTCTTTAGGAATCTCTTGTATCATCTGATAAAGAATCAAAATCAGCACTCCCCACTAGAATGTTGATAGGTACCTAACTTTTAAAATGTATATATGATGCAACCAAGATATTATATTTGTGTGTCATTCTTATGTGGTTATTAATACCTGACTGTTGCAAATGCAATACCAGAAGTTCCTGAATAAACAGAAACAACAAGAGTATTGTTCGGTCCGTGGTACCACACTAGGGGTGAAAATGCAAGCAGGCTGAAGGAAAAAAGCATACCATTTGTGGTCATCTGTTGTTCCCGAAGAAAGAATCATTTTTAGCATTTGCACTCCTATGTACTATAGCTTTCCATTCATTAGCAGGCCCCTAGAAGCATTACTTAATAATGACCACCCATTTAACTATTTTGCAGGATCAACATATCTAAACAGTCGGCCCTCTTCTTCTCTGCGGTGGCTGGTAGGGGGCCTAAGTTCGATGGCGCGAAGGACGAGGAAGAGCGGCAAGGCAGTTCTGGCGGGCAGGGTTGGGTGGTGGCCGGAGCAGCTCGGCCACGGAGATGGCCGTTAGCGGCGTCGTCCTCAGGCAGAGAAGGGGAGGGGGAGGACGAGATGAAGAGAGGAGGGAGAGGGAGACGGCGAACCCATGAAGAAGCGCCACCGGGAGCAGATCTGGTCGGCGGCGGCAAGAAGGCCACAGCCTCCTCCACCTCGGTGCGGTCACCCAGGTATGGATCCATCTCCTTTTCCATCTACATGTGTTGAACTATAGGAACTTAGGCTTAGATCACTTTATGTACATGGATGTAATAGTTACATAGGATCTCTGTATATTGTTATTTTGAGAACATATATACTCAGAAGCTGAATTGGACAAACAAGGAACTAAAGACGCTGCAACACCAGGAAATTGTGTAGATTCGTTCAGAAGTAAAACTTGATGCCACAAGGAATGAGCCATGGGGTTCTGCATATATTGCCCAAGCAAGAAGTAACCGATATGTTTTTCTGAATCTTGCTTTTGAGTTATTGTTTCTTAACGGAACCCAACCTTCTCTTCTCTGGAGAAAGAAAAGCTTTCCCTTTGTTTGCAGATTCATGAAGTTCCACAGTGCCTCATGAATTCTTCCTTTCAGCTAAGTCCATGCCATCAACTGTGATGATCGGTTGTATATGACCATAGTTTTATTTATTTATCACCTGTACATGAGTTGCTGGTCATCTATGACTCACAGACAATTCCACCAGACTTGGTGAAAAATACCAAAATCTTGGCATCAATGTATCACCGCAACAGGTGGAGTCGGTGAGGCATGACGGTGGACATGTGGATGTTATCGTGGCATTGCCACATTTCGCTCCACCGGCACTGCATACCAATGTGAGTGAATGCTATCGTGGCCTTAGGCCTGCCAAATTCTTGCTTGATTTTTTTGTTTTGTATATGTATGTTTCAGTTCCTACAGGCTTTTTCTCATGTGGAGTTGAAACCACATTTGGATGGTCCAGTAGAAAATAATCGTATGTTTCACTCTGAAATCATATTGCATATAGAGTGATGTTCTGTTCTTGCGCAAATTATTGCACACATATACATGAAAAAGTCTCACACTAAGGCTCCTGCATTCTACTTTTTCCTTTTGACTTGCTGAAAGTGTAAGACTGAAGCTATAAACCTATAGATGAATCTTGGCACAAAGTTCAAGCACTAACTTTATCCTCCTTTGTGGCAAGATGCTGTTAGAGATGTTTGTTGTTAGTCATTGGGTTGTGGTATAGAATGATGGCTTTTATAGTCTGTTTACAGTGTTATCTATTCAGAATCATGCAAATTTGGGCCTCTACAAAACAATCAGGCTGAGACTATGTTTGCTTGCTTCTGTGTTTACTTTTTCCTTCTGCTTGGATTAGCAAGTTTCGCTGCGCATCTGTATATGCCATCGGAATACATTATTACAAAAATAATAGTCTGAAGCAAAAAAGAAAATACATGACGAAAGAAAAGTAAATAACTTGAGTAGTAAGGGCTTGCATTATAAATATGTTTCCTTACCATTTCAGTTATTTTATGCACTCGGTGAAGATGCTGCAGACTATGAAGTTTTCAGAGCTCAAACATAAAATAGTGCATATTTTTGCAAAAAAATTGCTTTGTTTTGCCCCAAACATCTTGATAGAACTTTGGGATCACCTAAAAGTTACAAAAGGCATGATTCCTGATTTGTTCCAATGATACAAAATCATAAATTGTTTTTATCATTGTCGAATGTAGGCAGCTATACTGTTGCAACATTCAAGAGGGAAGTCTGCACTCATTTTCTATTCTACAAGAAAAGGTGCACAAGAAGCAGCACAGTGCCTCTAAAAAACTGCAGAGTCTCTGGCCAAGGTGTCTGAATATTCTCGTAATACTTGGCTCCCTCTTGCCCTTTGCGCCATTGGCGCAATGGGTACCGAGAGCCTCCTCTCATCCCCAATCCCCTGCCTTTTCTTTTCCCTCAATCGCCGCCTCCTCTCCTCCTCCCCAATCCGCTGCCTCCTCTTATCCTCACCACCAAGAATCCACGGGAGGACTGCGCCGCCGCTGGAAGAAAAGAGGAAGAGGAGGTGGTGCGGGGGAGAAGAAAGGAGGAAGAGGAGGTGGCGCGGGGGAGACCAACGGAGGCGAGGACGCATCGACGAGTTCGACAAGCGAGCTAGAGCGCGGGCCGCCGTGAGCGCTGCGTCGCCTGGGAAGATGGACTGAGCGTTGTCATCAATGGCAGTTTTGGCTACCTCAACCCGCCTCAAATTGTTTTTCTCTCCTCCCCATGCTGCTACTTCCTCGCTGCTCTCAAATGAGTGTCTCTGTCTCATCTTATCATTGCCATTTTTTTGATTGTATTGAAATAGATTCAGAAGAAAATCAGTTTGTTTGCTGCCGGTTAGATCGATCTATTGATCGTTTTCTTGTTCCCCATAGGATTGGGTTTGTCCGCTTGGTGGAGAAGGCAGGGAGCAAGCAGGCACATATGGGAGAAGGAGAATGACCCTGACAAGATGCCCCCCATAAGGCCGTGGCCTTCTCTAGCACGCACATCGGCACCGTCCTTGCGGCCGCAGCAGGAGGACGACGTTGGCTGCAAGTGATGACGCAAGAACCCATCCTGGTCGAACATATCCCAGTTCCTTCTTGCCATGACCTCTATATTCCAATCTCTCCACACTACACTACAGCAATACAGGTGCTCCATTGTGTGTGTTAGCATTTTCCTGTACTCACGATTTTTCTCAACCAATGATTTGTCTCAAGTGGCATTGGTATTAATTGTTAGCTTGTCATGTGACCAAACTAAGGGAAATAACCATAAAGGGACAAACCAAATAAAATCATTTGGTTTAGAAAATATATATTAGTGTTTAATGGTAAAAGTTTCAAAGGTTTTAACGTCAATCTGTAGTTGACCTTTGTTCAAAGACGAAGGCATTATATACCTTTGAATTACCTCTTTTGTTGTATATTGCTGGATTTGATATGCTGTTTTTTCAGTGGTTGCAGTGGCCTGAAGCAGCAAGTATTGTGGATATTGATGGACAAGGTGCTAGCGGACGGAGTCCATCGAGCTCTCGATTGCTGACGTTGAGGTCCAGCTGCAGCTACCCATCGCTAAGGTATCTTCCCCCTCTCATGTTGTTCCCCTTTCTTGGCTTACTGGGTGTATCCAGACCAACAGACCAAAGAAATGTGGTCGCGGCGCAGCCTATGGACTCCATCCCATTTGGGTGCTTCCCGACATGGCAGTGGGGGTCTCCTTTTTCAGTCATCGTGCGTTGCACCACAAAGAATTAAGTGGTTTGATGGCAATGAAAGGACGTGGTGATTTAATTCCGCTTATTTGTGCAACAAAGGATTCTGTGGTTTGATGGCAAGGAGCAGCAAGTGGTGGTTTAGTTCCAATTATTTGTTAGCTATGCCATCCATATAAAAATCTGCCTAATAGTTATTGGTGTCATTTCCCCTCCTAAAATCAACATTTTCCTATTTGTAGGAGCTTTAGTAAGGTTGCTCACCAATGAGCTGGAAGTGTTTTTGTCCTGGGTACCTGCAGCTCACTTTTTAATTTCGACAACAACATTTCATATTTACATTTAAATTGTACTCCCTCCCTTCTTGAAAGAAGGCATACCAGTTTTGGTCAAAGTCAAACAATGTAAATTTTGACCAAGTTAATCCAACAAACTTATACGTCTTCATTCCAAGCACGGAGGGAGTACTTAATTAGTCTGATTACTGCATCTATAGTTTGTTTCTTCTTCTACTTCTACTGTATTTCTGTAGTTAAATTTAAATTATTTGTGCACCAACTTTATTTCTACTTTATATTTTTTTCCTGCACCTACAATTTCAGTGCTTTTATCTGCTGGTGGAGCTATGACTCCGTTGCATTGGCCTAAGGTTGATTGCCTGCAGGGGTATGTCAAGGTGTAGGTGCACACTCATTGTTGATGCTGAATACTGGAGTAAGAACGATGATCAATGCTCTAATGAACCTGAATGATGTAGTATTACTATTAGGATATATGGGTTAGGCACATACTCTTTTGACAGTGGGTTAGATAAGTATGGTTTTCAGGTGTAGTTGCCTATTAGTTTTTTAGTTTTCCTGTGTCGATTATTTCAACTAAGAAAGTATAGATCTCGTAGACGCTTCTACACAAATAAAGTATCAAATTTATTTATCGACCCAACTTTTTCATTCTTCTGCTTATAAAAACCTAACTGCTACAGTGTTAATGCATTATAATCATCCATCGTGAACTTGTGATTAGGTGCCGTGTCTGCACAATATCCTGTAACATGTCATATATATTTTTGTGTGAGAAAGATACCTTGTAGTCATTGGACTTACCAAGGTAGCGGTGTCTGACCTAGGGCCGCACTATCCGATGCGTTCCCGTGGCCACCTATATGGAAGCAACCATTTTCGTTTCAAAATATAGTACATACACAACCATCTTATGTCCAGTCCTGATACACTTGCAATTTCATACTAATGGCCTGTAAAGTTATGTCCAATAATAATCAGTCCCACTATATTAAGACACATGCATCGCTATTAAACATCCCAACTGAAACCACCGCCAGATAAATCAGCTTAATTATTCTACTACTTCTTGCCAGATGACAGCAGTTAAACAAGAAGAAGCAGACACAGCCAGTGATATCAGCGGTGGCCAAATTACCCATGGTAATGCTCAAAAACATAATTATGATTGTTTGTACATCGAAAAGAATGTTTCTACTTCTTCACTAATGCATGCCATTTGATCAGTCTTTTTTTATCACTTATGCATGCAAGTGGATGAACTATCTAATAGAACAAACTTCTTTCAAGGTCCAGTAGGTGTTCTGTTTGCTACTCATTAATACTCTGATTTTTTTGCTGTTACACGTACAAGCAATGCTTACTGCTTCTCGCTGATCATACACGATAAATGGCCCTTTCTCCTTTTCGCTAATACGCACAAGCTAATCAACCATCCAATTAAATGAGCTGCGTTTTCAGATTCAATAGGTCTTCTGTTTGTTTATGTTGTCCTCTATTTGCTGTTGCAAACTCTTACCATGATCTCCTTATCTATTCATCACAGACGAACCACTGTGTTGCAAGCACAATAAGCCATACGAGTATATTCATCGCCCACGCAAAGCAAGCTCAATCCGAAAGTTCAAAGGCAAGAAAATCCATCTAAAGCCAAGAAAGTACATTCTCCGTGGTAAGGGCTACATTACTCTTCTCGTTCCAACTACTCTCAGAACAACTGCTAAAAGATATACCTTTATACAATTTAACATAGGTGAGCCTTGCATCCACTACTTAGATGAGTTTAGTCGTCACGTTGTGTGGGGCAACACTGTTAAGCTCTACAACCATAATGTTCGTAAACTGCAAAAGATCATCCGTAGCACCATCATGCCTGATCGCTACTATGTGTGTCACATGACAGAAACATTTGCAACAGACGGCAAAAAGAATGGTAATCCTTTGCAATTAATCTGTCCAGTTTCATACAATAGCATGATATAAAATGATATAGTAACTAACCTTAACTGTTATTTTCAGTACTTTAGTGTTCCCTTTTCTACGGGTTCCATTTTCCCATACATGGATGCTGACCGTGGTGAACTGCCAATTACTACTGGAGACGGAACTACCGCTGTCACAACCCGCTTTATCAAGGGTGTTGACAAAAGGGTCACCATCACTAAAGGCTGGAGCAACTTCTTCCGTCAAGCACACATGAACAAAGGGCAAGCATATGCTTTTGCCTTCAAATGCACTTCCAAGGGACTACGCCTGATCATCTACTCGATATATATATGCAAGTTGCAAAGTCCCTTGTTATATAACTTAATCTTAGTATAAATGCCTACCAAGACTTCTGTGTTTATCATCCTGTTGGATCTTATGTAATCCCCTAAGACCATCTTGTGCATTTAGCTATCGGTTATTTGCTGCTTCGACTGCTGTGATGCTTTCGAAACAGCTATTTTCGATCTTATGTAAAACAAACCATGACAATCTTGTGTGTATGACTATCTTGCTTGCTGCATATGGTATCGTAAGCTATGCCTTTCGAACAACAATATGTTAATGCATACTCTTTCAATCATTGGCTTACACTCGGCTTTTGCGCCATTGGCGCAACGGGTCATCTAGTAGGATAAATGGATGATCCCTCTGGCAGTTGGAGTGTGTACGAGACATCATAGAGCCGAGATAGCACTCGAAATGGTCCAACATACTTGAATGCCAACTTGTGATTTGCTCTATTAGACACTGAAGTTTGAATATACGGCTGAAGTTTGAGAAAAACCTCATCGCCCACCTGAAATTCCCTGGGTGTTATGTTTTTATCTGCCTCATCTTTCAAAATTTGTTTGGCTCGCTGGCGCAGAGTGTTTTTATAGTTTGCCTTTCTTCCAGCCACTCATTCAGTTAAGTGATTGGCATAGCATTAGCCAACTGACCTGGATCTAGTTTTCGGTTCTCCCTCTGTTTCGGTTTCTTGTAGCCGCTGTGTTGTATCCGGCTCCTATCTTTTTGAAAATGAAATATGGTTCAGGTTGGCATTTGCCCAACGTAGTTTCCCTACTAAACATAAGAACCCAATATATTGGAAATATCTCTTAAAATAGGCTTTTTGCCCTGCTTTACAAATAAAGGCATAAAAATTGATATGCACTACATATAATGCTACAACCTCATTGTCAGGCATACGAAGCAGATCAAAGAAAAGTGAACAACGAAAACCACAACACATACGATATGCACTACACAACACCACGACCTCGTTACCGGGCATGAGCACATGAGTCGCCAAACTACAGGCAGACGTCGTTGCTGCTGTCAATGGGGAACAAACCCCGCCTATCTAAAAGTAAACCACCGGATCGTACCACATGGCCCTCGCCCAACTATTGCAGCGAAGCACCCCTGTCACCGGCTTGTCATCCACTGCTACCCTCCGAGATCCGCCAATGTGAACATGCCAGTACCACACCGCGCATGGCCCCCAGCCCCACGATGCACGACAAGAGAGGAGCGGAGGCCATCGTGTGTGCCAAGTGAACGAGAGTGATGGTTTTTTTTTTCTTTTTTTCTTTCCGAAAAGGGGGTTTGCCCCGGCCTCTGCATCAGAATGATGCATACGGCCATAATACTGATAATCAAAAGGCCCAACATAAGTCTCGAGGTCTCAAACAAAATTAAAAAATGCTCATAAAGAGAACGAAAGCAAAAACAGAACAGCCACAACCGGCAGGCAAAACAAAAGATAGTCATAGAGAAACAAGGTTGCACCCGTGCCGCCCTGGGCGAGAGTGACATGGTTTCTTTTTTCACAGTCATATATTACAATAATGAAGTGAGATAAACCAACAGATCCACCTATTCCCCGATCCCCGTGTTTGACTCCTCTAGCGACATGGGGTAGACCCCTACTCTCTGCCGCCACCCACCCATCCTCTCCCCCTCCTCCACATTGCCGACACCGGAGGGCCTATCGGTGAAGCTAGTGCACGTCCACGAAAAGGTGGCAGCGGGGAATCCTGTGGTGCCTATGGCGCGCGTCGCGGTGGCCACTGCCAGTAGGTAGTGAGGTGTGTACTCTGCTCTAGGGCTGGTTGCTCGGGGCGGGCATGTGGGCCCAACCTGGGACCTCGCGAGCCTGCGTCTGGCACGTAGTGGTAGTGGCGTAGATCGGCCTGCATATCGGTGGCGGGACTGGATGGGGGTGCCCCGCGGTTGCTGCCATAGGCTCGTGTGGGCCCGATCTGGGTCAATCGGTGTGGGGCTAGGTCGTGGCACCGCCGGCTTCCTCCGGTGATTTTGGCATAGCTGTGGTGTTGTTGCGTGGTTGTGGTGGCTAGAGCATGTGAGGGTTGGTGGGTTTTTTTTTTTGAATGTTGGTAGTAATATCTATCAAATTCATTGATTAGAGAGAGAAACAGTCGAGCTACAAGCGTACCCAAGGCGAGTAGATGGCGAGAAAGCTCGACCAAGACCCGAAGGCAACAAAGGAAGAAGAAAAAAGAACGGAGCTAACAGGGTTGGTGGGTTTGGATGCTTGGCACCTTCGCACCGGCGGCTCTGGTTTCTGTGGTTGGGACGAGGTGAGCCTGTTCTAGGCACGCATGCGCTGAGGTGATGGCTGCGGGCATCCTGGTTGCAGCGGTGCGTTGGTGCTAGCGTCGGCACAGGCAATCGACCATGGTGTTGTGGTGGTCGTGGCGTCCTTCTGATCCAATTGGTCATGGTTTTGGCGTTGTTGAATACTAGCAGAGTTGTGATTCAGTCTCGCAGGTTTGATGTGGCTTGTCTCCCTCCCAGCTGTCTGTAGAGGTCTGCAGGAGAGGCTGAACCTTTCTAAGGGTTTGGTGGAGGGGTCGTGAGCGGGTTTGGGCGAAACCTTATGTTCGCCCAGGGTCGATGCTGATGACGACGGCGTCCGCGGGTGTTGCTTTTCTTCTTGAAGTAGTTTCCCAAGCTCTTCTTGCAATCGCTCCGGGGAGATGTCATGCTAGTTGAAGGTGTACTGTTTGGGTTGTCGTCGATTGTTTTTCTTTTTCCTTTTTTTGTTGTGGTTTTCGGCCTAATTTCCCTTATAAGCCGGGCAACTCTATATTTATTTTTCTCTCTTAATGAAATCGGCAAAGCACCTGTCCTGCAAGTTACAGAAATATATTATATAGAAATATCATAGCTTCAAATCCCAAAAATCACTAAAAGTGCTGCTCAAAATTTCAGTAGTATGTTTGTATCTATTTCGAATAAGGTGATGGTGTGAGTAGAGCAGTGCATAACGCATGAGTACAGACAAGTCAGGGTCTCTGTCTCGCCACACTTGCATCCAGACCCATGTGGTCGTATCACACTCGATTTGGTCCGCAATCTTTATCCTCGATTACAGACCACTTAGTAGTAGAGGTATTAGTCTACACGTTCGCTACGTGTACATATCGCTGAATGCCTGGATGAATGGTCTGCGGTAACTAACTGAAATTTGGTCAGGGAAATGGAAGTTGTGTCGTCGCCGTTGCTTCAGCACGAAGCAAGACAGAGCTGGAAGGATCTCTTCCTCTATTGAAATTTGTGCCCGAGTTAGGACAGAGATCACAGTCAGTCCCAAGTCTGAACTTCAGATCCCAAAATTTACAGCAGCAGCACATATTCAGGAGTAGAAAACTACAGCAGCTGCGGTGTCGCTTCAGCACGCAGCTGGAAGTGGAAGGATCTTCTTCTTCTTCTTCTTGTCCTGGAAAGGATAGGCGCAACAACCTGCATGCTGAGGTGGGAATATGCAGTGTTTAGATTAGGACAGAGATCACAGTCACCCCCCAGGCCCCCACTCCCAGTTCGTTCCCTGTCTGAATTTTCCCAAAATGGTTGGTTGGGCAGGATGTGCTTACAACAGCCGGTTTATTTGCTTAAAATGAGAGCAATATTGCAATCGAACGGTTCCGAAATCGTTCCTTGTCTGATCCCGAGATGGTCGTAAGAGTGACGACATTCGGTACAAGATCACATTTCTAAGGTTGTCTGGTGGTGGCGGTGGAGGAAGACCTGCTATGTGGCGGCGGGCCAACTAAATTATTTGGTCCTCCATGTCCTGTTGGTTGATTTCCTCTCAGGAATGTTGGTGTCTGCGGCAGTGAGGTCTCGGTGTTTGATCTTCTTCAATGGTGTTTGAGGTTTTGTAGCCTCGCATAGTGCTCTGGTTCACTCCTTTAGTGATGGTGGTCCGTGGGTGGCCAAGAGGAGGTGCATGGCTTCGATCCGCAACCCTCTTTGTCACAGGCGTTGAGTTGCCCTTCGATAGCGACTGCGACCCTTCAAGTCCATCATGCTCCTTTTGGGCGTGATCCAGTGGTGATGGGTGACAAGAACAAAGAGTTGGCTGCATGCATGACAGGCTGGTTTTCAGTCCTTCCTCTGTTTTGCTGTTCCTACTTGTGTGACAGGTGATGCGTCTTGTAGCCGTATTGTTGTATCCAGTTCATTTTTTTTTTGTTCGATACTTATCTGTTCAAAAATGAAAAATGGTTCAGGCTCCATTGTTGCCATAAAAAAACACAATAACCTAGTGTGTTGGAAATATCGTACCTTCAAATCTCAGATTTCACTAAAAACGCTGCTGAAAATCCGAATAGTACTCCCCCTGTAAAGAAAAGATATATAAGAACGCGAGAGTGAGAGGGGCGATTTGGCTCCCAAGCTCATCTACACCTGCCATGAACATTAAAATCAAATGAAATCCTAGATTTTTTTTTTTCCATGGAAGATGTTTCAGCGCGTGATGTCCATGTCAAATTTCAGCTCATTTGAACGTCTGAGTAGCTCTCAGCAAAAAAGACAAATTTAGGGTCTATGAAATAGTGTACTGTTCATGTGCAGTTTGGACCGATTTCGTTTGTTTTGCTGAGAGCTACTCAGATGTCCAAACGAGCTGAAATTTTGCACGGACCTCACAGACTGAAGCATCTTCGATGCAAAAAAATTTTATTTTCTTTGAATTTTTTTAGTATTTGTTTTTATTTTACTGTTCATATGGTGCAGATGAGCCCGGCCTCGAAAATGGATATTCGCAAGAGAGTATGTTTTATCTATATTCCAATAAGTCTCAAGCCTTGGGACTGGAGTAATCAAGAAGAAGAAGTGTAGTTCAGACAGCACAATGGTGATGGATAACGCACGGGCTGGGGACACACACATACTCCCTCTGTCCCAAAATTCTCGTCTTAGATTAGTCTAGATACGAATGTGACGAGCATCACATGCCCCGGTCTCTGTCAGACACCCCGCTTGCAGGCCCATAAGGCCGTATGTTTCTCGATTTCGTCCCAATCTTTATCCACGACGCCAGACCAGCCAGTATACTAGTGGAGCCAGACCGCGATGTCGGAATCTATATCATTGAACGGATGGAAAAACTTGAGCTTCCTGAAACAAATTACAAGTCTGAATGTAGCTGCAACTGTTTTGTGATCTGAAAATCGAGACAGGGAACGGAAATTTGGATATCGTTCGGCTCGCTTGACAGAGCAGCAACGATTTTCTTCTTCTTCTTCTTGTCTGGGATAGTTTAGGCGCAACAACCTGCTGAGGTGGGAAAATGTACGTGCCTAAATTTGGAGAAAGATCAGTGTCAGTTCCTTGTCTGAATTTTGGACCCTGAAATGGTAGGTTGGTCAGGACGTGACAACATTCGGTACGAGATCACAGTCCTAATTTCCTTTGCTGGGTTTCAGATTGGGACTTTGTCCTTCATTGCCCAAAATGAGAGCAGGCAGCCAGGATGTGCAGTTAGTTACAGCTTCTCCGTGACTTACAAGATGTGCTTAGATTAGGTCATACAGTAGATCACAGCCACTTCCAAGTCTGATTCCTTGCCTGAACATCAGACCCCAAAATGGTTGGTTGGGCAGGATGTGCGTACAGCAGCAACCGGTTCATGTGCTTGAATTATGACAAAGATCACGGTCGGACGGTTCCGAGTTGGTTCCCTGTCTTAGTTTCAGAAGATCCCAAAATGGTCATCACATTCATCATTACAAGACTTCGCTCCCCCCCTTGGGTCTCCTTTTGCTCGCAGTTGTTTCATTTTGGTCTGGTTCTCTTGGCTAGTGGTTGATTAAAAGATTCAGAAACAGACTGATGTATTTCCGTTGATTGCAAAATTAATGGAAAGGGGTGTGAGCCCGGTTGGAAAAAGAAAAAGAGAAAACATTCATCATTACAACATCACAATCCCAATTTCCTTGTTATTGGGATCTTGCCCTGTCATGCCCAAAATGTGCAGTTCCAGCAGCAGAGTGCATGCTCGAGTCAGTACCAATTCTGATGTTCATATCCCAAAATGGGCCGCATGCATCGTCCAGATGCAGAGGCCGGGGGTCTTCCTCCATTTCTAAAAAAAAAAAAATATCCCAAAATGGGCGGACAGGACACATTCACAAGTACAAGATCACAATCCTAATTTCCTTGTTGGGTTTCATATTGGGATCTTGCCACCGCCCAAAATGGGGGCAGGCCAAGATTTCGCAGTTACAGCAGCAGTATTACATACATACATAAACTCTCTTCTTCTTATTGCTAATCTTCTTCTTACCCCGGGAGCAGCTTCACTTGAGCTCCCCTTGTTAATCTTCTTCTTCTTCTTCTTAACAATTATGCTGTGAACTGATTGACTGATGGACACACATACACCTACGCTAGACTGATGATGGATCATGGACTGGTTGACTGACTGATTACAGGTTACAATTACAACATTTGTTGACTGACTGATGAGCAGGAGCACACACACACTTGAGAAACAGAGCATCGGTCGACTACTGAATCGATGTTTATCCTTACTGGTCGCCGTGGTGGTAGTGCGGGTAGGAGGAGACGCCGCCGCCGCCGTCGTGCCCGCCGTACCCGTTGTAGACGGCGTGGCCGCTGTGCTGCTGCTGGTAGTACCCGCCGTGGCCGGCGGCGACGCCGCCCATGGGCGCGGGGTGGTGGTGGTACATGGCGGGGGCCATGGCGGCGGCGTGCGGCACCTGCGGCTCGCGCAGGCTGGGCGGCACCGGCGTGGAGGCGAAGATGTGGTCGGAGGCGGAGGGCCCCTCGTTGGAGAGGCCCTGCATCCGCTTGACGTAGAGGCGGTACTTCTGGAGGTGGCTGGCGACGTTCTCGCGGGTGAGGCCCTCCACGTTCATCAGCTGCATGATGGTCTTGGGCACGGCGCTCTTGATGCCCAGGTGCGCCACCACCTCCACGAACCGCTTGTGCAGCTGCGGCGTCCACACCAGCCGCGCCCGCTTCGTCGCCGCCGCCTTCTCCCCGGCCGACTCGGCGGAGTTGTTGTCCCTGTTTCCGCTGTCCTCCCCGGCCGCCGCCTTGCCGGGGAAGGACGGGAAGGATGCGCCGTTGGCGTGGGAGCCGGCGCCGTTGCCGGAGGAGGGGGACGAGGAGGTGGAGCGGAGGCGGGACACGGTGGCGGAGGACGCGCGGTGCACGTCCAGCAGCGTGCGCCCCGGCTCCGGCGGGATGCGGAACGCCGCCGCGAGCCCCGGCGGCACCAGCGGCTGCGACAGCGGGGTCAGCTCGTCGCACCCCGGCAGCCCCGTCTCCCACTCCGTCACCCTCCCGTCGTACCCGCCATAGGCCCCTCCCCTTCCCCCGAAGTCAAAATCGTAGCCGCCGGCCTCCTCCCCCATGGATTGGATTGGATGGGATCCCCAACCCAATCAAGAACCCAAAAAATTCAACCCAACCCCGCCCAATCACTCAGAACCAATCCAACCCCCGACGAATCACCCGATCAGCAGGCTTACCCTCGCCATCTCCGTATCATCTAGTTCTAGCTGCCCAACTCCGGCGGCTCTGGCGGTGGGTGGGTGGAGGGGAGGGAAGCTTAGCTAGCCAGGGGAAGAAAGAAGATATTTTTGTGGGGCGAGATGAGGTGGGCGGGGGCGGGGGCGGGGATAATTTAATGGCCGGAAAAGGGAATAAAGCGCAGATCGGGATGGCCACGTGGACCGGTCACCGCGATATTTTCGATACGCTTTTCCCATCGCGGCCGTCCTTTCCGCATGGCACGATCGTAATTTCCCGTGCGCTTTCCGGCCGACGTGGACCGGCGATATCGCCTCGAGATCCGTGCGCCTCCCGATCGGACGATACCGTACGCTTTTCCTTATGCGAGATTCCGTGCGTGGTGCGGTGGCGTCGCTCTCGGCCGGCACATTTTTATCTTGGAGAGGGGAGACTTTTGCCTGCCCGTTCAAGCTCACGCCCAGCGGCTACACAACCCACATCTAGCAAAAAAAAAAAAAAAGTGCTTTCCCGGTTGCTGATTGGAATAGAAAATTCTTGCACATGGTGGACAGATTCTAACTTGTGTGCAATAATGCCCAATATTCTTAGATCTTTCTAGTAAAGTTCCGACGACGGATATTTTCTCTCGGATATTTAACTCACGAATTTTGTTTTGCTATCAAAATTTATATACCCCATAGGAAGTGTTCTTTTTTGTTTTGAGGTTCCATAGGAAGTGTTCTGAGATGAATATTGCTTGGAATTTTTTGTAGGTAGCTTACCAAGCTGGCCGCTTGTTTTCCGAGATGAATATTGGAAGTATTGTGGAATTAAAACTCTTTTTATATGGAGCTAGAGAAATAATTTGAATCGCATGTTAATAGAGGACGCTGAAAGATCGAGGATGTCGCCTAGAGGAGGGGGGGGGGGGGGGGGGGGGGGGGTGAATAGGGGCTTTAAAATAATTACGGTTTAGGCTTGAACAAATGCGGAATAAACCTAGCGGTTAATTTGTCAAGCACAAAACCTACAACAACTAGGCTCACCTATGTGCACCAACAACTTATGCTAAGCAATATAAACTACTAGGTGATAGCAAGATATATGACAAGAAACAATATGGCTAACACAAAGTAAAGTGCATAAGTAAAGGGCTCGGGTAAGAGATAACCGAGGCACGCGGAGACGACGATGTATCCCGAAGTTCACACCCTTGCGGATGCTAATCTCCGTTTGGAGCGGTGTGGAGGCACAATGCTCCCCAAGATGCCACTAGGGCCACCGTAATCTCCTCACGCCCTCGCACAATGCAAGATGCCGTGATTCCACTAAGGAACCCTTGAGGGCAGTCACCGAACCCGTACAAATGGCAACCCTTGGGGGCGGTCACCGAACCCGTACACTTTGGCAACCCTTGGGGGCGGTCACCGGTATCCGTCAAATTGCTCGGGGCGATCTCCACAACCTAATTGGAGACCCCGACGCTTGCCCGGAGCTTTACACCATAATGATTGAGCTCCGAACACCACCAACCGTCTAGGGCGCCCAAGCACCCAAGAGGAACAAGCTCAAGGGTACCAAGCACCCAAGAGTAATAAGCTTCTCAACTTGTAACTTCCATGTATCACCGTGGAGAACTCAAACCGATGCACCAAATGCAATGGCAAGGGCACACGGAGTGCCCAAGTCCTTCTCTCTCAAATCCCACCAAAGCAACTAATGCTAGGAAGGAAAATAAGAGGAAGAACGAAGAAGAGAACACGAAGGACTCCAAGATCTAGATCTAAGGGGTTCCCCTCACCTAGAGGAGAAAGTGATTGGTGGAAACGTAGATCTAGATCTCCTCTCTCTTTTCCCCCCAAAACTAGCAAGAATCCATGGAGGGATTGAGAGATAGCAAGCTCGAAGAATGTCAACAATGGGGGAAGAACAAGAGCTCAAAGGATAAGATCCATTGGGGAAGAAGACCCCCTTATATAGTAAGAAGACAAATCCAACCATTACCCACTTAACCAGCCCGCGACATGCGGTACTACCGCCAGCCTGTGCGGTACTACCGCACCCACAGCAGAGTCCAGACGAAGCCCTGTTGCGTTGACGCAACGAGCGGTAGAACCGCCGGAGCGGTACTACCGCGCGCCCTTGCGGTACTACCGCAAGGCAGGGTTCGACTAGGCTGGGAAGGCACGGACAAATAAAATTACATCCGTGGCTACTTTCGCTGAGCATTGATCTGTGCAAAAATCCGACACGGTACTACCGCATCCTGAGAGCGGTACTACCGCGTAGGGCGCGGATGTAAAAAAATTACTTCCGCTCCTACTTCTGCACATGCCAGTGTTCTGGGCTAGAGGCCACGGTACTACCGCACCTGAGGAGCGGTACTACCGCATAGCGCGGTACTACCGCTTCCCTGGCCGGTACTACCGTGGGCCACTGCGGTACTACTGCTCCGTTGAGCAGTACTACCGCACGCCACAGAACTATAGCACTTGGAGGCCTTCATTTTGTAAAGACACGGATAAACGGAAGCATACAATAAAAACAGAACTGCCATAACTTCTGCAAATGAGCTCCGAATTGAGCAAACTCAAGCTTGTTGGATAGAGGACGACGAGAGCTATCCAAACAGCGACAGGGGAGGTATGCCTAGCTTATAGAGAAGTGAAACCTCCAACAGAGAAGAACCGGCATAACCTCCAACATCGAAAACA
The DNA here is from genome assembly GCA_011799875.1 of Thinopyrum elongatum. Taxonomy (NCBI): domain Eukaryota; kingdom Viridiplantae; phylum Streptophyta; class Magnoliopsida; order Poales; family Poaceae; genus Thinopyrum; species Thinopyrum elongatum. Next base: position 661,988,183 of record CM022299.1, on the reverse strand, counting down.
TCATAGAGATGCATGTGAACTCCGTTTTCGATGAACTCAAGCTTGTCATTAAGATGACCATAAGCTCTAAGACTCACAAATAGAACCGGCAAAAACCCCAACATCGAAAACATCATAGAAGAAGCAAGTGAACTTTGTTTTCGATGAACACGAGCTTGTCATGAAAATGACCAAAAGCTCCAAATCTCACAAGGAGAAGAACCAAACAAGAACCAATAAAGATGATGCAAGGATGCAATGGTTTGAGCTCTCTACGAACGATACGATCAAGCTACTCATCGAGAGCCCCCCTTGATAGTACGGCAATCGATCCTATAACCCGGTCTCCCAACAACCACCATGAGACCGGTAAAATAGAAAACCTATCAAGGGCAAACCTTTGCCTTGCACAAAGTCCACTTGAGCTAGATGATGACGATCTTGACTTCCTCAAGTTGGACGACCTTTCTTGATTCCGTTGGCTCGGTGAAGACTAGTTGATTGCTCCTCCATACTCCATTATGGGTGAGCCACTCTTTGGCTCATCTTCACAAGTCCATTGCCACCATAATGGACGGCAAGCTTCAAGCATGTGATCTCTTCGTGATGATCCACTTGAACTTGCACACCGCAACCTAATCCCACAAAGAACTCTCACGAAGACCATGGGTTAGAACACAAAGCGTAATTGACAATGCTTACCATACCATGGGATCGCTTGGTCCCCCTCGGTACATCTTCTACGCTTTGTGTGTTGATCAACTTGATTCACTCTTTGACTTAGTCTTGATCAACCTCTCACATGATCAATCTTTAGGTAATTCCTTGAATAACACCTTGGTCAACAGAAACTCTCCTTGAAACCAACAAATGGACTCCAAGAAAAGCCTATGGACAAATCCTTCAAATATAACTCAAGGCAACCATTAGTCCATAGAGATTGTCATCAATTACCAAAACCAAACATGGGGGCACCGCATGTTCTTTCGCGTGACAAACAAGTGTCGAGCTTTTCTTGTCTTAGAGGATGGGTTTTCAGACTTTTCTAACCTTATTTGAAAAGAAGTATAGACCAGTCCAACGGTGATTAGATATTCCTTTGAGATTTATGTACACCCGGATCACACAGATTACAATTGATTCTATTCTGTTGTGTTGTCCCTCTCGGCCCATTTTTGGACCACAACCTTTTGCCCGTTCAAACTCGCTAGCAAAAAAAAGTTGATTGACGGAGTTTTTACTCACTCAATCATATCAAGGCGGTACATCCGCAAACAGTGGCTTTTGGAAAAACAAATTAGATGGTAGATGGGAGATAGAACGGCCCTTTTATATTTAATATTTCAGTTGTCATTTTTATTTCCAAATAATCACTTGTAACACGAAAGGAGTAAGCTGGCAGACTCACTTCATAGAGGACCAAAACCAAATTCAAATTACCTGCTCTTGAAACGACTCTGTTGCAGTGAAAGGTCTTTCCACTTTTCTAAAAAAAAAATCCTTCGTATCAAAATCCATGTATATGAAGGATATATAGAATATTTTTGTGTATATGAAGGATAGATAACTTTAAATACCGAGGATTTTTAAGAGGTTCCATAGATATATAGAATTTATTTACAGCTCTGGCTAGTTGTGTACTGAAGGAAGCAAAACGGCAGAAAAATCCTTTAGATAAAAATCCATGTATATGAAGGATATATAGCTTTAAATACTGAGGCCTTTTAAGAGGTTCCATAGATATTTTCCTTCGAATGTTTGACTGCATGGGCTGAATCATCTCTTTTGCTTTGAGATGTTTTTCCTTGGAATAAATTTTTGTTTATTAATGATAGGGTTTCGGTTTACATCATGCGACTTATAAGACCATGTCGGATATTTTGGTGTTTCTGGATTAACATCGGAGAATTTATTTTCACCACTGTCTCCACCCGTTGCACTTTTACTTTCCTGTCCACACTCACGGCATGATCGTAATTCACGCGTGCTTTCTGATGTGACCCCTGATATTTCCTTGAGATTCGTGCTCGGCCCAATCAGGCGGCCATGTGTCGCACACTTTTTATTATGCGATGCCGTGGTGGCCTGGGTATCTGGTGCTACCAAGGCTTAAATGCTACCGTGATACGGGCATCTGGGCCGTCGGATTCTTAGATCAGACGGCATCCGGGAGATGTTGGATCTGCTGGACCTATGCGCAATTTTTGGACTCCTCATAGGCTTTTTTGCAAATGTTGCAGAGTTGTTGAGAGCCGACTGATCTGAGAATCCGACGGCCCAGGAGCTTGTATCACGGTATCACCTAAAGCTTGGTAGCACTAGATATTTTCCCGGTGGCCTGGTGTCACTCTCGGCTAGCCCATTTTTATTTTGGTGGGGAGACTTTTCCTTGCCCGGTCAAGCTCAAAGCAGCAGCTATATATATCCCTCGAAACTAGAATATAAAAATGCTTTCTCTTTTGCTTATTGGAATCGAAATTCATGTAGATGGTGGCTAGATTCTAGCATGTGTGCATTAATGTCCTATATTCTTTAGGCCTTTTTTTGAATAAAGTTGCCGTGATATTTTACCTAAGATATTTTCTCTCTGAATTTTAGGTTGTCCATTAAGGATCAATTATTTCGTTATCAATATATATTATTATGTATATATTCCATAGGAAGTGTTTTGAGATGACTATTGGAAATCTTGTGGAACCAAAACTCAGTTTGTAGAACTAAACAAATAATTTAAATCACATATAAATTGAGGGGTGATGGAGAAAAAAATGTGTTCACTTTGCTTTTATGTCCTGCTTTTCTTGTCTTACAGGGTGGGTTTTGAGACTTTTCTAACCTTAATTTGATATAATGATAGATAGTTCATACTTATTCCAGATGGTCCAACAGTGATTTGGACTGCAGATATTTCTTTCAGATTTGTGTATAGCCGGATCATACGGACTCGTTGGCAAGAGCCAACTATTTGTATAATGATGGATGTGTGCATCCTTGGATGCAGAGGCCGAGGGTTTCAACCTACTTTTCTAGAAAAATAAGAAAAAAGAGCTACTCCTTTTTATACGATTGTATTGTGTTGTCCCTCTTCGCCCTTTTTGGGGCACAACATTTTGTCCGTTCAAACTCAATCTCACAGATAAATTGATTAATCGAGTTATCACTAACTCGACGTATCACGGGGAAACAACCGCAAAGAGTGGCCCCTAAAAAAGACATTAGTTGGGCTAGACAGAAAAATCAGTTATACCAGATATTTTTGTTGGGGAATGTTGCATAGAAAACAAAAAAAATTCTACACACACGCAATATATCCATGGAGATGTATAGCTACGAGAGGGAAGAGTATGTCTACGCACCCTCGTAGACCGTTTAGCGGAAGCGTTTATCAACGCGGTTGATGTAGTCGTACACCTTCACGATCCGCCCGATCAAGTACCGAACGTACGGCACCTTCGCGTTCAGCACACGATCAGCTCGATGATGTCCTCGCCTTTTTGATCCAGCAAGACAGGCGAAGTAGTAGATGAGTTCCGGCAGCACAACGCCGTGGTGACAGTGGTGATGCAACTATCTCCGCAGGGCTTCGTCGAGCACTACGAAAATATGACCGAAGATGAACTAGAGGGAGAGGGGCGCCGCACACGGCTAGGGAATCGTGGTGTCATGTGTGGCGCCCCCTCCCTCTCATATATATAGGTGGGGGAGGAGGGGCAGCCAGGGTGCGCCCCAAGGGTGGCCGCCGGCCCCCTTGGGCGCCTGCCCTATGGCGCGCCCCCCTTTTCCTTTTCTGGCACCTGGGAGAAGGCAGGAGGGGGTGGCGCCCCCCCTTTCCCTTTTTCTCATGTAGGAGAAAAGACAAGAGGGGCTAGCCCTCTCCCTTTCCTTCCCTAGGGCCGGCGCCATGAGGTGGAGGCGCACCAGCCCCATGTGGGCTGGTGTGCACTGCCTCATTGGCCCGTTTGGCCCATTAAACTCCCGGGGCCTCCCGGAACCCCTTCCGGTGATCCGATGACTACTCGATACATTTTGAAACCTTTCCGGTGACCAAATAACATCGTCCTATATATCAATCTTTACCTCCGGACCATTCCGGAGCTCCTCGTCATGTCCGTGATCTCATCCAGGACTCCGAACAATATTCGGTCATCAACTCACATAACTCATATAGTACTATATCGTCAACGAATAAGGATGACAATTTTACCCATGGGTACGAGTACCCGCGGGTACCATACTCGCATGGGCAGGGTATGAGCACACTTTTATACCCATGGGTAGTACCCATACCCTAACCGTTAAGTCATGGGTAGGGTACGGGTATAACCTTGTACCCGCGGGTATACCCATACACTGCCCGCTTGTGAACTAATGTTAAGTTGTCATCAATTAATCATTAATTTGGCATGTGACTTGTCTACTCCTATTGACTTATGAGTATGTTGTACTCATCTACCTGTTATTGAGTTAAGATAATTGTATTTTTTGTCAAATGTGCTATCAATGAGTGTAAAAATGTGAACAACTCATGTACTATTTGTTCGACCCGATGGGTACCCAATGGGTACTGGTATCCGTCGGGTATGGGTATGAGTAAAGTTTCATACCCATGGGTACGGGTATGGGTAGAATTTTTTACCCACTGACTATACGGGTATGGGTATGGTATTGCTCTACCCTGCCCATACCCTACCCATTGCCATCCTTATCAACAAACGTTAAGCGTGTGGACCCTACAGGTTCGAAAATGATGTAGACATGACCGAGACGCCTCTCCGGTCAATAACCAATAGAGGGACCTGGATGCCCATATTGGTTCCTACATATTCTACGAAGATCTTTATCGGTCGAACCTTTATGACAACATACGTAGTTCCCTTTGTCTGTCGGTATGTTACTTGCCCGAGATTCGATCGTTGGTATCTTCATACCTAGTTCAATCTCGTTACCGGCACGTCTCTTTACTTGTTCCGTAATACATCATGTCGTAACTAACTACTTAGTCACTTTGCTTGCAAGCTTCTTATGATGTGTATTACCGAGAGGGCCCAGGGATACCTCTCCGATACACGGAGTGACAAATCCCAATCTCGATTCATGCCAACTCAACAGACACCTACGGAGATACCTGTAGAGCATCATTACGATCACCCAGTTACGTTGTGACGTTTGATAGCACACAAGGTATTCCTCCGGTATCCGGGAGTTGCATGATCTTAGGTCGAAGAAACATGTATTTGACATTAAGGAAGCGGTAGTAATAAACTGAACGATCATATGCTAAGCTAATGGATGGGCCTTGTCCATCACATCATTCTCCTAATGATGTGATCCCGTTATCAAATGACAACTCATGTCTATGGTTAGGAAACCTTAACCATCTTTGATCAACGAGCTAGTCTAGTAGAGGCTCACTAGGGACACGGTATTTGTTAATGTATTCACACATGTATTTAAGTTTCGTGTCAATACAATTCTAGCATGAATAATAAACCTTTATCATGAATAAGGAAATATAATAATAACAACTTTTATTATTGCCTCTAGGGCATATTTCCATTAGTCTCCCACTTGCACTAGAGTCAATAATCTAGTTCACATCGCCATGTGATTAACACCCATAGTTCACATCGCCATGTGACTAACACCCAAAGAGTTTACTAGAGTCAATAATCTAGTTCACATCACCATGTGATTAATACCCAAAGAGTACTAAGGTGTGATCATGTTTTGCTTATGAGAGAGGTTTAGTCAACGGGGCTGTCATATTCAGATCCGTATGTATTTTGCAAATTTCTATGTCTACAATGCTCTGCATGGAGCTACTCTAGCTAATTTCTCCCACTTTCAATACGTATCCAGATTGAGACTCAGAGTCATCCGAATCAGTGTTAAAGCTTGCATCGATGTAACCCTTTACGACGAACTCTTTATCACCTCCATAACCAAGAAACATTTCCTTAGTCCTCTTAGGTAACTAAGGATAATTTTGACCGCTGTCCAGTGAACCACTCCTGGATCACTATTGTACCCCCTTTTGCCAAACTCATGGCAAGGCACACAACATGTCTGGTACACACCATGGCATACTTTATAGAACCTATGGCTGAGGCATAGGGAATGACTTTCATTCTCTCTCTATCTTCTGCCGTGGTCGGGCTTTGAGTCTTACTCAACTTCACACCTTGTAACACAGGCAAGAACCCTTTCTTTGACTGATCTATTTTTGAACTTTTTCAAAACTTTGCCAAGGTATGTGCTTTGTGAAAGTCCTATTAAGCATCTCGATCTATCCCTATAGATCTTGATGCCCAATATGTAAGTAGCTTCACCGAGGTCTTTCATTGAAAAATCTTATTCAAGTATCCTTTTATGCTATCCAGAAATTCTATATCATTTCCAATCAGCAATATGTCATCCACATATAATACAAGAAATGCTACAGAGCTCCCACTCACTTTCTTGTAAATACAGGCTTCACCATAAGCCTGTATAAAACCATATGCTTTGATCACATCATCAAAGCGTATATTCCAACTCTGAGATGCTTGCACCAGTCCATAGATGTATCGCTGGAGCTTGCACACTTTGTTAGCACCTTTAGGATCGGCAAAACCTTCTGGTTGCATCATATACAACTCTTCTTTAAGAAATCCATTAAGGAATGCAGTTTTGACGTCCATTTGCCAGGTGTCATAATCATAAAATGCGGTAATTGCTAACATGATTCGGACAGACTTAAGCATCGCTACGGGTGAGAAAGTCCCATCGTAGTCAACCCCTTGAACTTGTCGAAAACCTTTTGCGACAAGTCGAGCTTTGTAGATAGTGACATTACCATCAGCGTCCGTCTTCTTCTTGAAGATCCATTTATTCTCAATGGCTTGCCGATCATTGGGCAAGTCCACCAAAGTCCATACTTTGTTCTCATACATGGATCCTATCTCAGATTTCATGGCCTCAAGCCATTTATTGGAATTTGGGCTCATCATAGCTTCTTCATAGTTCATAGGTTTGCCGTTGTCTAACAACATGACTTTCAGGACAGGATTACCGTACCACTCTAGTGCGGAACGTGTTCTGGTCGACCTACGAGGTTCAGTAGTAACTTGATCCAAAGTTCTATGATCATCATCATTAGCTTCCTCTCTAGTTGGTGTAGGCATCACGGGAACGATTTTCTCTGATGTGCTATTTTCCAATTCGAGAGAAGGTACAATTACCTCATCAAGTTCTACTTTCCTCCCACTCACTTCTTTCAAGAGAAACTCCTTCTCCACAAAGGACACATTCTTGGCAACAAAGATCTTGCCTTCGGATCTGTGGTAGAAGGTGCACCCAATAGTTTCCTTAGGGTATCCTATGAAGACGCACTTCTCCGATTTGGGTTTGAGCTTATCAGGCTGAAGCCTTTTGACATAAGTGTCGCATCCCCAAACTTTAAGAAACAATAGCTTAGGCTTCTTGCCAAACCATAGTTCATATGGTGTCGTCTCAACGGATTTAGATGGTGCCCTATCTAACGTGAATGCGGCTGTCTCCAATGCATAACCCAAAAATGATAAAGGTAAATCGGTAAGAGACATCATAGAACACACCATATCTAATAAAGTACGGTTACGATGTTCGGACACACCATTACGCTGTGGTGTTCCAGGTGGTGTGAGTTGTGAAACAATTTCACATTGTTTTAAATGAAGGCCAAACTCGTAACTCAAATATTCACCTCTATGATCAGATCGTAGAAATTTTATTTTCTTGTTACGATGATTCTCTACTTCACTCTGAAATTCTTTGAACTTTTCAAATGTTTCAGATTTGTGTTTCATTAAGTAGATATACCCATACCTACTCAAATCATCTGTAAAGGTTAGAAAATAACGATACCCGCCGCGTGCCTCAACACTCATCGGACCGCATACATCGGTATGTATTATTTTCAGTAAGTCATTAGCTCACTCTATTGTTCCGGAGAACGGATTTTTAGTCATCTTGCCCATGAGGCATGGTTCGCAAGTATCAAATGATTCATAATTAAGTGATTCCAAAAGTCCATCCGCATGGAGTTTCTTCATGCGCTTTACACCAATATGACCTAAACGGCAGTGCCACAAGTATGTTGCACTATCATTATCAACTTTGCATCTTTTGGCATCAATATTATGAATATGTGTATCACTATGATCGAGATTCAACAAGAATAGATCATTCATCAAAGGTGCATGACAATAAAAGATATTACTCATATAAATAGAACAACCATTATTCTCTGACTTAAATGAATAACCGTCTCGCAATAAACAAGATACAGATATAATATTGATGCTCAACGCTGGCACGAAATAACAATTATTGAGGTCTAAAACTAATCCCGAAGGTAGATGTAGAGGTAGCGTGCCGACGGCGATCACATCGACCTTGGAACCATTCCTGACGCGCATCGTCACCTCGTCCTTAGCCAAACTTCATTTATTCCACAACTCCTGTTTCGAGTTACAAATATGAGCAACCGAACCAGTATCAAATACCCAGGCGCTACTATGAGCATTAGTAAGGAACACATCAATAACGTGTATATCAAATATACCTTTGTTCACTTTGCCATCCTTCTTTTCCGCCAAGTATTTGGGGCAGTTCCGCTTCCAGTGACCATTTTCCTTGCAGTAGAAGCACTCAGTTTAAGGCTTGGGTCCAGCTTTGGGCTTCTTCACGGGAGCGACAACTTGCTTGCTATTCTTCTTGAAGTTCCCTTTCTTTCCCTTGCCCTTTTTCTTGAAACTCGTGGTCTTGTTAACCATCAACACTTGATGCTCCTTCTTGATTTCTACCTCCGCGGCCTTAAGCTTTGCGAAGAGCTCGGGAATCATTTTCGTCATCCCTTGCATATTATAGTTCATCAAGAAGCCTTTGTAGCTTGGTGGCAGCGACTGAAGAACTCTATCAATAACACTCTCAACTAGAAGATCAATTCCTACCTGAGTCAAGTGGTTATGATACCCAGACATTTTGAGTATATGTTCATTGACAGAATTGTTCTCCTCCATCTTGCAGCTACAGAACTTGTTGGAGACTTCATATTCTCAACCCGGGCATTAGCTTGAAATATCAACTTCAGCTCCTGGAACATCTCATATGCTCCGTGACGTTCAACACGTCTTTGAAGTCCCGGTTCTAAGCCGTAAAGCATGGCACACTGAACTATTGAGTAGTCATCAGATCGAGTCTGCCAGACGTTCATAACATCTGCAGTAGCTCCTGCAGTAGGTCTGTCACCTAGCGGTGCATCAAGGACATAATTCTTCTGTGCGGCAATGAGGATAATCCTCAAGTTACAGAGCCAATCCGTGTAGTTGCTACCATCATCTTTCAACTTAGCTTTCTCTAGGAACGCATTAAAATTCAGGGGAACGGTAGCAGGGGCCATTGATCTACAACATAGATATGCAAAAACTATTAAGACTAAGTTCATGATAAATTAAGTTCAATTAATCTAATTACTAATGAACTCCCACTTAAATTAACATCCCTCAAGTTATCTAAGTGATACATGATCCAAATCAACTAACCCATGTCCGATCATCACGTGAGATGGGGTAGTCATCAATGGTGAACATCTCTATGTTGATCATATCTACAATATGACTCACGTTCGATCTTTCGGTCTCTAGTGTTTCGAGACCATGTCTGTACATGCTAGGCTCGTCAAGTTTAACCCAAGTATTCTGCTTGTGCAAAACTGGCTTACACCCGTTGTATGTGAACATAGAGTCTATCACACCCGATCATCACGAGGTGCTTCGAAACGACGAACTTTAGCAATGGTGCATACTCAGGGAGAACACTTTTATCTTGAAATTTAGTGAAGGGATCATCTTATAATGCTACCGTCGTTCTAAGCAAAATAAGATGTATAAAGGATAAACATCACATGCAATCAAAATATGTGACATGATATGGCCATCATCATCTTGTGCTTTTGATCTCCATCTCCAAAGCATCGTCATGATCTCCATCGTCACGGGCTCGACACCTTGATCTCCATCGTTGCGTCAGGGTCATCTCGCCAACTATTGCTTCTACAACTATTGCTAACGCATAGCGATAAAGTAAAGCAATTACATGGCACTTTCATTTCATACAATAATTAAGATACAACCCTAAGGCTCCTGCCGGTTATCGATATTACAAAACATGATCATCTCATACAACAACGTATACCACATCACGTATTGACCATATCACATCACAACATACCCTGCAAAAACAAGTTAGACGTCCTCTACTTTGTTGTTGCAAGTTTTACATGGCTGCTATGGGCAACTAGCAAGAACCATTCTTAACTACGCAAAACCACAACGGTGATTATCAAGTTTGCTGTTTTAACCTTCTTCAAGGACTGGCCGTAGTCAAATTCGATTCAACTAAAGTAGGAGAAACAGACACCCGCCAGCCACCTTTATGCAAAACAAGTTGCATGTCAGTCGGTGGAACCGGTCTCATGTACGTGGACATGTAAGGTTGGTCCGGGCCGCTTCATCCCATAATACCGCCGAATCAAAATAAGACGTTGGTGGTAAGCAATATGATCATCATCGCCCACAACTTCTTTGTGTTCTACTCGTGCATGTCATCTACGCATAGAACTGGCTCATGATGCCACTGTTGGGGAACGTTGCATGGAAAACAAAACATTTCTACGCACACGCAAGATCTATCCATGGAGATGCATAGCTACGAGAGGGGAGAGTATGTCTACGTACCCTCGTAGACCATTTAGCGGAAGCGTTTATCAACGCGGTTGATGTAGTGATGTCTACTACACAACCTTCTTCTTGTAGATTCGTGTTGGGCCTCCAAGCGCAGAGTTTTGTAGGACAGTAGCAAATTTCCCTCAAGTGGATGACCTAAGGTTTATCAATCCGTAGGAGGCATAGGATGAAGATGGTCTCTCTCAAACAACCCTGCAACCAAATAACAAAGAGTCTCTTGTGTCCCCAACACACCCAATACAATGGTAAATTGTATAGGTGCACTAGTTCGGCGAAGAGATGGTGATACAAGTGTAATATGGATGGTAGATATAGGTTTTTGTAATCTGAAATTATAAAAACAGCAAGGTAGCAAGTGACAAAAGTGAGCAAAAACGGTATTGCAATGCTTGAAAACAAGGCCTAGGGTTCATACTTTCACTAGTGCAAATTCTCTCAACAATGATAACATAATTGGATCACATAACAATCCCTCAACATGCAACAAAGAATCACTCCAAAGTTTCTATAGGAGAACTAGGATGAAAACGTGCATCAACCCCTATGCATAGATTACCCCAATGTCACCTCAGGAATCCGCGAGTTGAGTGCCAAAATATACATCAAGTGAATCAATAGAACATCCCATTGTCACCACAGATATCCCATCGCAAGGCATACATCAAGTGTTCTCAAATCCAATACTCAATCCAACATAACGGAACCTCAAAGAGCAAGACTCAATTCATCACAACAAGATATAGAGAGGGAAGAAACACCATATGATCCAACTATAATAACAAAGCTCGTGGTACATCAAGATCGTGCCAAATCAAGAACAATAGAGAGAGATCAAACACATAGCTACTGGTACATACCCTCAGCCCCGAGGGTGAACTACTCCCTCCTCGTCATGGAGACCACCGGGATGATGAAGATGGCCACCGGTGATGGTTTCCCCCTCGGGCAGGGTACCGGAACGGGCTCTCGGTTGGTTTTTCATGGCTACAGAGGCTTGCGGCGGTGGAACTTCCGATCTAGGTTTCTTTTCGGGGGTTTCTTTATTTATAGGAATTTTTGGCGTCGGTCTCACGTCAAGGGGGTCCACGAGGCAGCGGCAAGATAGGGGGGCGCGCCCTAGGGGGGGTCTCCACCCTTGTGGTTGCCTCGGGACTCTTCTGGCCCAACTCTTGTGCTTCGGGGGTCTCTTTTGGTCCATAAAAACTCACCGTAAATTTTCAGCCCATTCCGAGAACTTTTATTTCTGCACAAAAAACGACACCACGGTAGTTCTGCTGAAAACGGCGTCAGTCCTGGTTAGTTCTAATAAAATCATACCAAAATCATATAAAATTGTTGTAAACATTGCATGAATACTTCATAAATTATAGATACGTTGGAGACGTATCAGCATCCCCAAGCTTAATTCTTGCTCGTCCTCGAGTAGGTAAATGATAAAAGAAATAATTTATGAAGTGTGAATGCTAGCAAGTGCACAAGTTTGATCAATGATAATTTCAATCACCTTTTCTAGCATCATTATATATCATAAACAGTAGCTCATCTCATAAAACTTCTCATGATCAAGTAGCAAGCTATTCACATGTTAAAGCATAGATCATAAACTTTCTTGAAAACTAACAAACTATGTTCTCAGTCATCAAACAATTGCAATTCATCTTATTTTCAGGAAGGGTCTATGTAAGAGCTTTGTTTAGCAAATTCCACATACTCAACTATCATACAGTCTTCCATGATTGCTACCACTCAAAGCATATTTTTAGAACAAATAGCATTCATCAAACACAGAGAAATATACGGGCTTAGTGTTTTGCCTCCCAACTTATTTATCATATAGATAATTGTCAACAATAATAATTCATGATCAAATATATTTGAATGGCCATATATGCTTAGATCTTTCCCCATCACATGATGCTTGCCAACTAAAGAATAGGTTGGAATAAGAAATTGACTCACCAAAAATAAAAGTAAAAGATAGGCCCTTCGCAGAGGGAAGCAGGGATTTGCAGAGGTGCCAGAGCTCGAAGCTTTTAAAACAGAGATGAACATAATTTTGAGAGGTGTGCTTTCATTGTCAACATAACAACCAAGAGTTCTCACTATCTTCCATGCTAGACACATTATAGGCGGTTCCCAAACAGAATGGTAAAGTTTTTACTCCCCCTCCACCAACAATCACACTCCACGGCTAGCCGAATTCACGGGTGCCGTCCATACCAACAACTTTCCTGGGGGAGTTTTGTTTAATTATTTGAAATTTTGTTTTTGATCTTTTGATCATAGGACTGGGCATCTCAATTACCAGCCACTCTCTCGTGAATGACAAGTGAATAAACACTCATCGTGAGAATAACCCACCTAGCATGGAAGATACTAACAGCCCCTAGTCGCTACATGAACAGATTATTATTTGAAGGTTTAGAGTTTGGCACATGCAAATTTACTTGGAATGGCAGGTAAATACCGCATATAGGTAGATATGGTGGACACTCAGGGAAGAAACTTGGTTCAAGGATTTTGGATGCACAAGCAGTATTCCCGCTTAGTACAGAAATTTTGGCTAGCAAAAGATTCTAAATAGCAAGCACCACATGTTGGAGGATCCATAACAATATAATTTCTATGCAAATATACCCAAGCATAACTCATTATGTTGTCTTCCTTGTCCAACTTCAACTAATTTGCTCAAATTTGAAAATAATTAATGGGGCTCACAATCATAGAAGATGTCCAACATAGTATATTTATATGTGAAATCTCTCTTCCTTCAATATTCTTTCATGAATTGTTCAAGTGACCAATACTATGTTTGCTAACTATCAATAAATTTTACCACCTATACTTCTTATATGTGAAGTCATTACTCCCCATGGGATAAGCATATGAAACATATATAATTTCAGATTTATGATATTCAATTCATTCAACCATTTACTCACAGGATATAAGTGAAGCACACGAGAGTAAATGACAAATTACTCCAAAAAGATATAAGTGAAGATCAATGAGTAGTCGAATAATTAAGTAGCTATGTGAAGACTCTCTCTCATAAAGAAAATTTAGATCTTAAGATATTATTAATGAAGGAAATTTGCCCTAGAGGTAATAATAAATTTGTTATTTTATATTTCCTTATTCATGACAAAGGTCTATTATTCATGCTAGAATTGTATTGATCGGAAACCTAAATACATGTGTGAATAAATAAACAACACCGTGTTCCTAGTGAGCCTCTACTTGACTAGCTCGTTGATCAAAGATGGTTATGGTTTCCTAACCATGGACATGAGTTGTCATTTGATAACGGGATCACATCATTAGGAGAATGATGTGATGGACAAGACCCATCCGTTAGCTTAGCATAATGATCGTTCAGTTTTATTGCTATTGCTTTCTTCATGCCAAATACATATTCCTTTGACTATGAGATTATGCAACTCCCGGATACCGGAGGAATGCCTTGTGTGCTATCAAACGTCACAGCATAACTGGGTGATTATAAAGATTGTGACGCCCCCGGCCCAATCGTGCACTAATCATACACGCAAATGCACACGATTAAGCCTAAGGACTCACGGGAAGATATCACAACACAACTCTAAAACATAAATAAAGTCATACAAGCTTTATATTACAAGCCAGGGGCCACGAGGGCTCGAATACATAAGCTTGCGAACAAGCGTCAGCGGAAGCATCAGATATCTGAGTACAGATATGAAACAGAAACAGAAAGGCCTTTAGAAAGGCGGGGCAAAATAAAACACTACGATCGAAAGGTGTAGGCCTCCTGCCTGGGACCCTCCGAACCTACTCCTGGTCGTCAGTCAACTCATAGCAGTAACCACCCTCGGGGTAGTAGTAGTAGTCGATCGACGGGGCAACTGTCTCAGGGGGCTCCGTCCTCTGGTCACGACAAACTGATATGGGGAGAAAAGGAAAACAAAGCAACCGTGAGTACTCAGAAGTACTCAGCAAGCAAGGATCTACACTACATATGCAACATTTTCAAGGGGAGGCTGTATATGTGGACTGGGCTGCAGAAATGCCAGAATAGAGAGAAGGCCTAGTCCTATCGAAGACTAGCATCTTCAGCGGTCTTGCAGCAGTAGAAGAGAGTAGAACAGTTCAATATAATGTAGCAGTATCATTAAGTCTCATCCTCACCCAGAGATCCTTTCTTGACTCCCTGCGAGAAAGCAATCCCAGAGCCATACAGTCATCAACCTCGTCCGGAGATCCCTTCTCGACTCCCTGCGAGAAGCAATCCCAGAGCCTCATACCAGGTCTCATATCATGTTCTAGCTGTATCGATCGGGATACAACTCCGAGTGTCCGTTACCGTAGGACAGGCTATCGATAGAAGTTTTCTTCCCTGCAGGGGTGCACCAACTTACCCAACACGTTCGATTAACTCCGGCCGGACACACTTTCCTGGGTCATGCCCGGCCTCGGCCAAACGACACATCGCAACCCTACCTACAGCTCAGCAGAGAGGTCCCCGCCGGTCTACATCCTAAGCGCAAGGGGGTCTTGGCCATCGCCCCTCGCCCTCCGGGTCGTTGCGCACACGGTGAAGCCAGGCACCAACACTACAGGAAGGCGCCGGTCCGTCCGTGCCGCCATGCTGAACAGGACATCTGACAGAGCTTTCAGCTGATGCATACGATGCAGAACGCCCATACTATGCCCACGTGATGGTTAGTGCTATCAGGCCAGAGGCCTGCTTGGATCAAATATCCAAATCGTTAGTGGACTAGGGGCTTGCGGTAACGAGCAGAGACTCACGAAAGATGTGACCCCGTCGCCCCGTCTCGAGGACTTGCTGCAAGGGTTAAGAATGCCCGGCCGCGCCTCGTATTCAGCACTCGGGCACCATACAGGCACCCGTCTTCACAACACTCGCCTCTCAGGCGCACACGGGTACCCCTCAGGGTCGACCCACCTATCCAAGTAACAGTGTAAAATCCAAGTATCCGGGTGGCCATAACATCAGGGGAATCCGAGGTATCACCCTTGTTGGATTCCTACTCGATGTATCCGTCAAGGTGAACTCGGAGGATTCACCCTCGATGGGTTCACACTTGATGTGTTGCACGACAGCGTCGTTACCGGAAGTGGTGAAGGAGGAATCACCCTCGATGACCACGACCGAATAGCTACTCTACAGAGTTAACATCAGAAGTGCTACAAGAGGTTTCACCCTCGGCACTCGATAGTAACGCTGTAGTGTCGTTACAAACTAGGGGGGGGGGGGGGGTAATGTGCGGTGCCGGGGCCTGGTCTTCAATCCCGTTGATCGGGTCTTCTGACAATCCAACGCGGCAGTCGGGATAAGTGGGGTCACTGATAGGTCTCTACCTCCAGCCTATACTAAGCAGTTTAGGACATGCAGGTAATTATCAACAGCAGGTTACAATAAACAGGCTATGCATCAGAATAGGTAAAGCAGTAGCAGCAGCAATTCTAATGCAAGCATGAGAGAATAGAATGGGCGATATCGGGATGATCAAAGGGGGGGCTTGCCTGGTTGCTCGGCGGCAAGGGCAAGGTTGTCAATGGTGTCTTCGGGCTCCGGAGCTGCGTCGGTCTCGGGGGCTATCGAGAGAGAAGAGGGGGAGGAAACCGTATAAATATAGAGCAAACATGAGCAACACAAAGTACGACATGACAATGTGCAATGCCGGGTGTGTCCTAACGTATGGTTGCACATCACCGAGGAAGGGGGGATCCATCCGGGAATGTTTCCCCGGTTCCGGACATTTGTCAGACAGATGACCGGAGGGGAACGGTTGCATGTTCGGATAGTTAGGGACGTGTGACGGACGAACGGACCGCGCAGTCGGATTCGTCTCGTCGTTCTGAGCGACTTTCATGTACAACGTTTTTCGATCTGAGTTACGGATTATTTTATATGATTTTCTAAAGTTTTTATTAATTTCTAGAATTTATTTAATTATTTAAATCAAACATTATCCGAAACAGTGTTTGCTGACGTCAGCATGACGTCAGGACCAGTGGGTCCCACCTGTCATACTCTGTTAGGTTTAATTAGGGTTTAGCTAATTAATTACTGATTAATTAAACTAACTAATTAATTAGACTAATTAAACATGATTAATTAACTTAATTAATTTACTAATTAATTAATTAATTAATTATCTAATTATTTATTTTATTAACTATTTTTATTTTCTTTTATTTTCTTTTCTTTTCTTTTAAAAAAAATTTCCAGGGGCGGGGCCCCTACGTCAGTGGCCCGGGGGGGGGGGGGGGGGGGCAAGCAAAAAGGAGGGCGCAGGTGAAGGAAAAGGGAGCATTGAGGGGAGCCGGAGAAGGAGAGGAAGGCGAGGAGAGGCAAGGGAGTGAGTGAGGGAGAGGAAAGAGAGTGCTGAGAAGGAGGGAGGCAAGCGGAGGAGGAAAAAGAGAGACGCGGCGGCCGTGGATGCGTGGACGGAGGCGTGGTCGGGGCGAACAGAGGTGAGCGAGCGCAGAGGCGGCAGGGCGCGCGACGAGGGAGGGCTTGCGGGCGCGGCAGCGCGTGGCTAGGCGAGGCCGGGGCGCGGGTGACGCACGGCCCTGCGAGGCACGGTCGGCGTCGGGCGAGCGGGGGCGGCGGGCGGTTGGTGGGGGGGGGTGAGGTGAGTGGGAGTCGTGTGACGCAGGGAGGGGAGACGGGGTCGGACGGGGAGGTAGAGAAGGGGAGGGGAGGATGGCGGCTCACAGGGGCCGGTTGGGGTGGAGGCGGGCTCGGAGTGTTTGGCGAGGCAGAGGCGGGCGACGATGGCGAGGGGCGACGGGGTCGGGGGGCGGTGACGACGGCGTGCGGCGACGACGGCGAGGACGAGCGCGGCGTCGGGGCCGGGCGTCCTGGCGTCGAGGACGAGATCGGGAGGGAGACGGGGGGGGGGGATTGTGGGCGAGTGGTTAGGGTTTCGGGGACAGGGGCCATATAGGCCGAGGGAGCGGGGGAATGGGCCGGCCTGGCTGGCAGTGGCCAGCTGGGCTAAGGCCCAACGGGGGGGGGGGGATTTTCTCTCTTTTTTATTTGTTTAATTTCTTTTGACTTTTTCTTTTTATTTCTTCTTTTCTCTGTTTTGCAATTAGCTAGGCCTCCAAATGACTTTTGTAAAACATGGCACTTGTTCCATTAAATGCTAGACATTATCTGCTACTACCAAAAATTGGTTTGGAGTCCACTTGAGTTCGCACAACTTTTACAATAATTAAAATGCATTAATCCTTGCTGTCTTGACAATGTTAGAGCCACCTAATTATTTTATTAATTGTTGGTTACAATTTTAGAATGGTCTCTGGAATATTTTCCATTTAATGAACAATTTAGTTTTTATGTTGGACAACTTTTATTTTCCACTTTCATTTAAATTTGGATTTTGAGTTAGGAGTTGAAATGCAATATGATGCAAATGATGTTTAGGCACTGATAATCATGATGACATGGCATAATCAAAATGGGATTACTGTGGCTAACCACTGAGGGTGTTATAAATCTCCTCCACTAATAAGAATTCTCGTCCCGAGAATTAAGAGGTAGAAGGAAAAAGTTTTGGGGTATTCCGCACGAAGATTATCCTCGCGTTCCCAAGTGGCTTCATCTTCAGTATGATTTGACCACTGAACTTTGAGAAACTTGGTAACCTTCTGACGGGTCCGACGTTCAGCTTCATCGAGAATGCGGATCGGATGTTCCTTATATGAAAGATCATCATGCAATTCGAGCATCTCGTGATCCACAGCTCGGTGCAGAGATTCTTTGAAGCATTGACGAAGTTGCGACACATGGAAGACGTCGTGGATATGAGAGAATTGTGGCGGCAATTCCAATTTATATGCCACTTGTCCACGCCTTGCAACAATGTGGAAAGGACCAATATAGCGTGGAGCTAGCTTGCCCTTGATTCCAAAACGGTGAGTGCCCTTCATAGGAGTGACTCGCAAATAAGCTTGATCACCAGGTTGATAAGTCAAACCCCATCGTTTGCGATCGTAGTTGCTCTTCTGGCGGTCCTGAGCCGCCTTGAGATTTTCCCGGACAATACGAACTTGTTCTTCGACGTGTTGAATAATATCCGGACCCACGAGCGGTCGTTCCCCAGTTTCTGACCAATTCAGAGGGGTTCGACACTTACGTCCATAGAGTACTTCGAAGGGGGCCATTTTCAAGCTGGCTTGATAGCTGTTGTTGTAAGAGAATTCGGCATACGGGAGAGATTCTTCCCATTTCTTACCGAAAGAAATAACACAAGCTTGAAGCATGTCTTCAAGCACTTGATTGACTCGTTCGACTTGGCCTTGGGATTGGGGGTGATAAGCTGAACTCCAGGTAATATGAGTTCCCATAGCTGTTTGGAAACTTTCCCAGAATTTGGAAGTGAAAAGACCGCCACGGTCCGAACTGATCTCCTTCGGAATACCGTGGAGTGATACAATTCTGGAGATATATAACTCTGCTAACTGACTAGCAGTGATAGTTTCTTTGACAGGCAGAAAGTGTGCAACTTTAGAGAGTTGGTCGACGACCACAAGAATAGCATCGTGACCCTTCTGTGACCTGGGAAGTCCTGTAACGAAATCCATCTGAACCTTATCCCATTTCCATAGAGGAATAGGAAGTGGTTGCAGAATTCCAGCTGGTTTCTGATGTTCTGCTTTAACGCGACGACACACATCACATTCAGCAACATAACGAGCAATGTCCTGCTTCATTCTAGACCACCAGTACCTTTGACGGAGATCACGATACATCTTGGTGCTACCCGGATGAATAGACAGCGGGGTATCATGTGCCTCCTTCATGACTTTGTCAGTCATAAGTTCGAAGCGAGGTACCACAATGCGGTTTCTGAAATACAAGGTTCCATCTTCAGACAGCGAGAAATCCCTGTACTTTACAAGGTGAAGGTCTTTCTTCATCAGATCAATTTCAGCATCTTTAGCTTGCGCATTCTTAACAGCTTTCTCAAGATCTGGTTGTATCACAAGGTTATTAAGAGAGCCCTGTGGAACAATACGCAGATTCAGCTTGCGCAGTTCTTCAAAAAGACGAGGTTGAGCTCGCCTAACCATGAGGTTGTCGCAATAGGACTTGCGGCTTAAGGCATCAGCCATCACGTTAGCCTTGCCAGGGGTATAAGAAATACCCAAATCATAGTCCGCAATGGCCTCCATCCATCTTTGCTGACGGAGGTTTAGAGATGGTTGAGTGAACAAGTACTTGAGACTTTTATGATCCGTGTAGATCTCGTAACGATTACCGAGAAGGTAATGTCGCCACAACTGCAATGCATAGATCACAGCAGCTAGTTCTAGATCATGTACCGGATAATTTTCTTCATGTGGGCGCAACTGACGAGAGCCATAAGCAATCACTTTACGCTCTTGCATTAGGACACAGCCTAATCCTTCACGGGATGCGTCACAATAAATCACAAAGTCTTTGCGGGTATCTGGAGGAGATAGTACTGGGGCAGATGTCAGCTTGTCTTTGAGTGTCTGGAAACTTTCCTAACATTTTTCTGTCCATTCAAATTTAACGCCCTTGTGAAGCAGATCAGTCAAAGGCTTAGCAATCTTAGAAAAGTTCTCGACAAATCGACGGCAATAACTTGCAAGGCCGAGAAAACTTCTCACTTGCTTGACGTTCTTCGGAGGAGTCCAGTCCAGAATAGCCTGAACTCGTTCTGGGTTAACAGCAATTCCATCCTTGGAAATCACATGACCAAGATATGTCACTTCAGATAACCAGAACTCGCATTTGGAGTATTTGGCATACAGCTGGTGTTCTCGGAGCCTTTCCAGTACAAGACGGAGGTGTTCGGCATGTTCTTCCTTATTCTTCGAATAAACCAGAATATCATCTAGATAAACCACGACGAACTTGTCGAGGTAATCCATGAAGATGTAATTCATCAGACGGGAGAATGTGGCTGGAGCATTTGTTAAGCCGAAGGACATGACCGTGTACTCGTAGGAGCCATAGCGAGTAACAAATGCAGTCTTGGGAATATCCTCTTCGCGAACACGGATCTGATGGTATCCCAATCTCAAATCAAGCTTAGAGAATACTGAGGAACCGGCAAGTTGATCATACAAATCATTGATCCGGGGAAGCGGATATTTATTCTGGATTGTGGCTTGGTTAATGGGCCGATAATCCTGAACCAATCGGTTAGTTCCATCCTTCTTCTTAACGAAGAGTGAAGGTGCTCCCCAAGCAGAGGAACTGGGGCGGATGAAACCTTTCTTAAGTGACATGTCGATTTCTTCCTTAAGTTCGAGAAGATGATGCGGAGGCATCTTATAAGGGCGCTTTGCAATAGGGTTAGTGCCAGGCTTCAAGTCGATGACGAACTCGACAGCTCTAGCAGGGGGTATTCCTGGAAGTTGTTCTGAAAAGACATCTTGAAAATCACGAACAACTGGAACATTCTCGATGCCTTCAAGAGGTGAAGCGTTCAATGCATTCAGAACATATATCTGGCTCTCAGCATCTTGAGCTATTCGAGCTGAGTATTGTACTTTCTGGCCAGAAGGGTGTGTGAGGCGGACTATTTCAGTGGCACAGTCAATCAAAGCTTTATGAGGCTTCAACCAGTCCATACCCAGAATAATGTCTATGTTGGAGGTCTTGAGAGCAATGAGTGAAACAGGGAACATCAATCCTCCAATCACAATGTGGTTACCGTGGCTTACCATGGTAGTTTGCCAATTAGCCCCAGGTGAATGGATTACTAATGGGATGGACATCTCCTCGAAAAGTATATCATGGCTTCGTGCAAAACTTTCGGACATGAAGGAGTGCGATGCTCCAGAATCAAAGAGGACTGAAGCTGGGATTGAATTCACTAGAAGGGTGCCCATCACAATTTTGGGGTCCTGTCGAGCTTCTTCCATGTTGACTTGGTTGACATGAACAAGTTGACTAGCAGGTAGTCTGGCACTACGATTTCTGGAATGATGGGTCCGATGGCCCTTCCTACGAACAACAGGATGATGTGATGCATTCTGAGGCTGACCTTGATGACAGTTAAAAGCACGGTGCCCTGGCTGTCCACACTGGTGGCACAAACCATCATTATGGGGAGAAACACCAACATTGGGCTGTCCACTTGAAATGTTCAGTTGCCTTGGTGGTGGGGGCAGACGAGGTGCAGCATATGACGGCCTTGGTGTTGGAGCAGGTCGGTGGTAAACATTGTGTGGAATCCAGACTCGACGTTTCTGAACAGGCTGACCCGAGGATGAGCCAGCTTCATGAGTGCGCTTGAGTGACTCCTGGTACTCAGTCAGAGCTGTTTCAACTTGGAAAGATTTGCTGACAAGCGTTGCGAATTCTGTGCAATCATGGACAACAAGTGCAAGTTTTATATCCGTACGCAGTCCTCCACGGAATTTCTCCTGCTTGCGAGTGTCAGTGTCGACGTCATCCGCAGCATAGCGGGATAATTCAAGGAATTTCCTCTGATATTCATCCACAGTCAGTTTGCCCTGTGAGAGTTTGCTGAATTCCTGCTTCTTTTGGTCCATCAGACCTTGAGGAATGTAACATGCATGAAAAGCTGACTGTAATTCCTGCCAAGTGGTCACAGTCTCTGCAGGCAACATACCCTTGTGGCTTTCCCACCACTGAGCAGCTGATCCCCTCAGGTGATACGTCACATAGGTGACGTAACTGTCAGGGATAACATTGGCCGACTTCATCTGGAAGGTAATGTCACGGAGCCAATCATCAGCATCCATTGGATCAGTCGAGCTGCGAAAAGTGGACGGATTGAGGCGCACGAATTCTGACAGTGTTGTTGGAGCAGATTGTTGCTGAGTATTCTGAGTTGGGAATTGAGCCAATACTCCGGTCATAAACTGACGGTTAAGCTCAAACTGCTGACGGTTGAGTTCAAACTGCTGCATTATGGCGGCAATATAGGGTGGAGGTGGAGGATCGTCAGCCATCCTGCCAAATCAACAGGGGCAGTTTAGCAAGAAAAACTGCATGTGTATGGAATGATTCATGAAGTATCACGCACAACAGAAGGAAGTGCAATAGATAATTCAGCATATTCGCACCAGACATTCAAAGCCACACATAGCCGCGGTTAGTATCCGGCATTACGACAGTTGAAAAGGGAGGGCTAGACATCTAGGCGGCGCGCAGGCACGCGGTAGGGAAGTACACAACGAGACATAGCAAAGGCTACATCAATGTCGGAGAAAACTATTGGAGCGAGGAATCTGCAAGTGACAACACAGGGTGCCCTCGATAAGAGGATCCTGTAAGCAGAACCTGGCCCATAATCTCAAAGCAAGGGGGGAAATTTCAGAACTCCCGGTGGATGTGATTACGAGAACCTAATGTTGGAGTTAGTAAAATTTTAACCCGAATAGAAGAGAGGTCAGAGTCCCAGAGTAAAGGTCAAGGAGTAAAAGATCCTAAGACCACCCATTTGGCGACGCGGGCCCATAAGCCACAGAACCATGTTAGTAAAACAGTTTTCGGTTACTAGACTCAACTTCGGCCAAGGAGTTGGAAAGGGGGATTCCTAGAGGCAGTCGGCTCTGATACCAACTTGTGACGCCCCCGGCCCAATCGTGCACTAATCATACATGCAAATGCACACTATCAAGCCTAAGGACTCACGAGAAGATATCACAACACAACTCTAAAACATAAATAAAGTCATACAAGCTTTATATTACAAGCCAGGGGCCACAAGGGCTCGAATACATAAGCTTGCGAACAAGCGTCAGCGGAAGCATCAGATATCTGAGTACAGATATGAAACAGAAACAGAAAGACCTTTAGAAAGGCAGGGCAAAATAAAACACTACGATCGAAAGGCGTAGGCCTCCTGCCTGGGACCCTCCGAACCTACTCCTGGTCGTCAGTCAACTCGTAGCAGTAACCACCCTCGGGGTAGTAGTAGTAGTCGATCGACGGGGCAACTGTCTCAGGGGGCTCCGTCCTCTGGTCACGACAAACTGATATGGGGAGAAAAGGAAAACAAAGCAACCGTGAGTACTCAGAAGTACTCAGCAAGCAAGGATCTACACTACATATGCAACATTTTCAAGGGGAGGCTGTATATGTGGACTGGGCTGCAGAAATGCCAGAATAGAGAGAAGGCCTAGTCCTATCGAAGACTAGCATCTTCAGCGGTCTTGCAGCAGTAGAAGAGAGTAGAACAGTTCAATATAATGTAGCAGTATCATTAAGTCTCATCCTCACCCAGAGATCCTTTCTCGACTCCCTGCGAGAAAGCAATCCCAGAGCCATACAGTCATCAACCTCGTCCGGAGATCCCTTCTCGACTCCCTTCGAGAAGCAATCCCAGAGCCTCATATCCAGGTCTCATATCATGTTCTAGCTGTATCGATCGGGATACAACTCCGAGTGTCTGTTACCGTAGGACAGGCTATCGATAGAAGTTTTCTTCCCTGCAGGGGTGCACCAACTTACCCAACACGTTCGATTAACTCCGGCCGGACACACTTTCCTGGGTCATGCCCGGCCTCGGCCAAACGACACATCGCAACCCTACCTACAGCTCAGCAGAGAGGTCCCTGCCGGTCTACATCCTAAGCGCAAGGGGGTCTTGGCCATCGCCCCTCGCCCTCCGGGTCGTTGCGCACACGGTGAAGCCAGGCACCAACACTACAGGAAGGCGCCGGTCCGTCCGTGCCGCCATGCTGAACTGGACATCTGATAGAGCTTTTGGCTGATGCATACGATGCAGAACGCCCATACTATGCCCACATGATGGTTAGTGCTATCAGGCCAGAGGCCTGCTCGGATCAAATATCCAAATCGTTAGTGGACTAGGGGCTTTCGGTAACGAGCAGAGACTCACGAAAGATGTGACCCCGTCGCTCCGTCTCGAGGACTTGCTGCAAGGGTTAAGAATGCCCGGCCGCGCCTCGTATTCAGCACTCGGGCACCATACAGGCACCTGTCTTCACAACACTCGCCTCTCAGGCGCACACGGGTACCCCTCAGGGTCGACCCGCCTATCCAAGTAACAGTGTAAAATCCAAGTATCCGGGTGGCCATAGCATCAGGGGAATCCGAGGTATCACCCTCGTTGGATTCCTACTCGATGTATCCGTCAAGGTGAACTCGGAGGATTCACCCTCGATGGGTTCACACTTGATGTGTTGCACGACATCGTCGTTACTGGAAGTGGTGAAGGAGGAATCACCCTCGATGACCTTGACCGAATAGCTACTCTACAGAGTTAACATCAGAATTGCTACAAGAGGTTTCACCCTCGGCACTCGATAGTAACGCTGCAGTGTCGTTACAACTAAGGGGGGGGGGAGGGGGGGTGATGTGCGGTGCCGGGGCCTGGTCTTCAATCCCGTTGATCGGGTCTTCTGACAATCCAGCGCGGCAGTCGGGATAAGTGGGGTCACTGATAGGTCTCTACCTCCAGCCTATACTAAGCAGTTTAGGATATGCAGGTAATTATCAACAGCAGGTTACAATAAACAGGCTATGCATCAGAATAGGTAAAGCAGTAGCAGCAGCAATTCTAATGCAAGCATGAGAGAATAGAATGGACGATATCGGGATGATCAAAGGGGGGGGGGGCTTGCCTGGTTGCTCGGCGGCAAGGGCAAGGTTGTCAATGGTGTCTTTGGGCTCCGGAGCTGCGTCGGTCTCGGGGACGACATCGGGGTCGGGGCCTATCGAGAGAGAAGAGGGGGAGGAAACCGTATAAATATAGAGCAAACATGAGCAACACAAAGTACGACATGACAATGTGCAGTGCCGGGTGTGTCCTAACGTATGGTTGCACGTCACCGAGGAAGGGGGGATCCATCCGGGAATGTTTCCCCGGTTCCGGACATTTGTCAGACAGATGACCGGAGGGGAACGGTTGCATGTTCGGATAGTTAGGGACGTGTGACAGACGAACGGACCGCGTTGTCGGATTTGTCTCGTCGTTCTGAGCGACTTTCATGTACAAAGTTTTTCGATCTGAGTTACGGATTATTTTATATGATTTTCTAAAGTTTTTATTAATTTCTGGAATTTATTTAATTATTTAAATCAAACATTATCCGAAACAGTGTTTGCTGACGTCAGCATGACGTCAGGACCAGTGGGTCCCACCTGTCATACTCTGTTAGGTTTAATTAGGGTTTAGCTAATTAATTACTGATTAATTAAACTAACTAATTAATTAGACTAATTAAACATGATTAATTAACTTAATTAATTTACTAATTAATTATCTAATTATTTATTTTATTAACTATTTTTATTTTCTTTTTCTTTTAAAAAAATAAATTTCCAGGGCGGGGCCCCTACGTCAGTGGCCTGGGGGGGGGGGGGGGGGGGGGGGGGGCAAACAGGGTTTCTTTTGACTTTTTCTTTTTATTTATTCTTTTCTCTGTTTTGCAATTAGCTAGGCCTCCAATGACTTTTGTAAAACATGGCACTTGTTCCATTAATGCAGACCATATCTGCTACTACCAAAAATTGGTTTGGAGTCCACTTGAGTTCACACAACTTTTACAATAATTAAAATGCATTAATCCTTGCTGTCTTGACAATGTTAGAGCCACCTAATTATTTTATTAATTGTTGGTTACAATTTTAGAATGGTCTCTGGAATATTTTCCATTTAATGAACAATTTAGTTTTTATGTTGGACAACTTTTATTTTCCACTTTCATTTAAATTTGGATTTTGAGTTAGGAGTTGAAATGCAATATGATGCAAATGATGTTTAGGCACTGATAATCATGATGACATGGCATAATCAAAATGGGATTACTGTGGCTAACCACTGGGGGTGTTACAAAGATGCTCTACAGGTATCTCCGAAGGTATTTGTTGAGTTGGCATAGATCGAGATTAGGATTTGTCACTCCGAGTATCGGAGAGGTATCTCTGGGCCCTCTCGGTAATACACATCATAAGCTTGCAAGCAAACGACTAAGGAGTTAGTCGTGAGGTGATGTATTATGGAACGAGTAAAGAGACTTGCCGGTAACGAGATTGAACTAGGTATGAAGATACCGACGATCGAATCTCGGGCAAGTAACATACCGATGGACAAAGGGAATTACGTATGTTGTCATAACGGTTCAACCGATAAAGATCTTCGTAGAATATGTAGGAGCCAATATGGGCATCCAAGTTCCGCTATTGGTTATTGACCGGAGAGGTGTCTCGGTCATGTCTACATAGTTCTCGAACCCTTAGGGTCCGCATGCTTAACGTTCGTTGACGATATAGTATTATATGAGTTATGTGATTTGGTGACCGAATGTTGTTCGGAGTCCTGGATGAGATCACAGACATGACGAGGAGTCTCGAAATGGTCGAGAGGTAAATATTGATATATAGGACGATGGTATTCGGACACCAGAAGTGTTTCGGGGGTCACCGGGTACTTATCGGGTCACCGAAAGGGGTTCCGGGCATCCCCGGCAAAAGATATGGGCCTTATGGGCCAAGAGGGGAAACGCACCAGCCACAAGGGGCTGGTGTGCCCCCCATATGGGCCAGCCTAGGAGGAGAAGGAAAGAGGGGAAGGGAAAGGAAAGAGTGGAATAGGATTCCCCCTTCCTTCCCTCTCCCCCCCTCTTTCCTTCCCCCTTGGGAAAACATGGCGGGGGGGGGGGGGGGGGGGCGCAGGGCAAGGCAGGGCCCCTAGGGGGCCGGCGGCCAGCCCTAGGGCGCGCCCTGGCCTCTCCCCTCCCCCTCCCACCTATATATATGTGGGAGGGGGGCACCTAGCACACCCCAGACAATTGCCTAGCCGTGTGCGGCGCCCCCCTCCATAGTTTACACCCCCGGTCATATTTTCGTAGTGCTTAGGTGAAGCCCTGCGAAGATCACTTCACCATCACCGTCACCATGCCGTCGTGCTAACGTAACTCATCTCCTACCTCGACGTCTTGCTGGATCAAGAAGGTGAGGGACGTCACCGAGCTGAACGTGTGCAGAATGCGGAGGTGCCGTGCGTTCGGTACTTGATCGGTTGAAGCGCGAAGAAGTTCGACTACATCAACCGCGTTGTGAAACGCTTCTGCTTACGGTCTACGAGGTTACGTAGAAACACTCTCCCCCTCGTTGCTATGCATCTCCATGGATAGATGATTGTGTGTGCGTAGGATTTTTGTTTTGTTTTATATGCAACGATTCCCAACAATTAAAACATCAAGCAAAGCAAAATAAAATGACATTCTAAAAATAGCACACATCATGTGAAAAAGCAAAAACTTAGGCTCAACCAAAACTGACCGATCATTGTTGAAGAAGAAAGGTGGGATGCCAACCGAGGCATCCCCAAGCTTAGATGCTTGAAACTTCCTTGAATATTACCTTGGGGTGCCTTGGGCATCCCCAATCTTAGGCTCTTGTCAGTCCTTATTCTCCTCATATCGACATCTCACCCAAAACTTGAAAACTTCAATCACACAAAACTTAACAAAACCTTCGTGAGATCCGTTAGTATAATAAAACAAATCATTCACTTGGGTACTGTCAAAGACAGGATTCATAATTGTTATCACACAATGCCTACTGTAACTTATCATTTCCACAATTTATATTAAGCAATATAAGCCATAGAAACCATAAAACAAGCAAACTATGCATTGCAAACAGAATCTGTCAAAAATAGAACAGTACGTAAATATCTGTATTAAGCTCGTACTTATGTAACTCCAAATATTCTGAAAAATTTGGAAAACGTATAAAATTTCTATACCAATCAACTGTAAAAAATTCAGAATTGTTCCACGTTCTGGTAAAATGCCAGAAAAGAGCTTGATGTCTACTACGCAACCTTCTTCTTGTAGACTCGTGTTGGTCCTCCAATCGCAGAATTTTGTATGACAGTTGTAAATTTCCCTCAAGTGGATGACCTAAGGTTTATCAATCCGTAGGAGGCGTAGGATGAAGATGGTCTCTCTCAAACAACCCTGCAACCAAATAACAAAGAGTCTTTTGTGTCCCCAACACACCCAATACAATGGTAAATTGTATAGGTGCACTAGTTCGGCGAAGAGATGGTGATACAAGTGTAATATGGATGGTAGATATAGGTTTTTGTAATCTGAAATTATAAAAACAGCAAGGTAGCAAGTGACAAAAGTGAGCAAAAACGGTATTGCAATGCTTGAAAACAAGGCCTAGGGTTCATACTTTCACTAGTGCAAATTCTCTCAACAATGATAACATAATTGGATCACATAACAATCCCTCAACGTGCAACAAAGAATCACTCCAAAGTTTCTATCGGAGAACGTAGGACGAAAACATGCATCAACCCCTATGCATAGATTACCCCAATGTCACCTCGGGAATCCGCGAGTTGAGTGCCAAAACATACATCAAGTGAATCAATAGAACATCCCATTGTCACCACAGATATCCCATCGCAAGACATACATCAAGTGTTCTCAAATCCAATACTCAATCCAACATAACGAAACCTCAAAGAGCAAGACTCAATTCATCACAACAAGATATAGAGAGGGAAGAAACACCATATGATCCAACTATAATAACAAAGCTCGCGGTACATCAAGATCGTGCCAAATCAAGAACACGAGAGAGAGAGAGAGATCAAACACATAGCTACTGGTAGATACCCTCAGCCCCAAGGGTGAACTACTCCTCCACGTCATGGAGACCGTCAGCATGATGAAGATGGCCACTGGTGATGGTTTCCCCCTTCGGCAGGGTGCCAAAACGGGCTCCCGATTGGTTTTTCATGGCTACAGAGGCTTGCGGCGACGGAACTTCCGATCTAGGTTTCTTTTTGGGGGTTTCTGTATTTATAGGAATTTTTGGCGTCGGTCTCACGTCAAGGGGTCCACGAGGCAGCGGCAAGACAGGGGGGCGCGCCCTAAGGGGGGTGGGGGTGGGGCGCCCTCCACCCTTGTGGTTGCCTCGGGACCCTTCTCGTCCAACTCTTGTGCTTCGGGGGTCTCTTTTGGTCCATAAAAACTCACCGTAAATTTTCAGCCCATTCCGAGAACTTTTATTTCAGCACAAAAAATGACACCATGTTAGTTCTGCTGAAAACAGCGTCAGCCCGGTTAGTTCTAATAAAATCATACCAAAATCATATAAAATTGTTGTAAACATGGCATGAATACTTCATAAATTATAGATACGTTGGACACGTATCATGTAGTCGTACACCTTCATGATTCGGCCGATCAAGTACCGAACGTACGACACCTCCGTGTTCAGCACACGTTCAGCTCGATGACGTCCTCGCCTTATTGATTGATAACCCACAAGTATAGGGGATCAGTTGTAGCCTTTCTCGATAATTAAGAGTGTCAAACCCAACAAGGAGCTAAAGGTAAAACAAATATTCCCTCAAGTTCTACCGACTACCGATACAACTCTACGCACGCTTAACGTTCGCTTTACCTAGAACAAGTATGAAACTAGAAGTACTTTGTAGGTGTGATAGGATAGGTTTGCAAGATAATAAAGAACACGTAAATAAAATATAGGGGATGTTTAGATAGAGAAACAATTAAGTTAGTTTAATGAGTGTGGAAAAGTGGTGGAAGGATTTGCGAAATTGTCCCTAAGCAATTGACTACGTTACTAGACTCATAGCAAGTTTTATGTGGGAGAGGCCACTGCTAGCATGTCACCCCTTACTTGGAATTCTATGCACTTATGATTGGAACTATTAGCAAGCATCCGCAACTACTAACGTTCATTAAGGTAAAACCCAACCATAGCATTAAGATATATTGGTCCCCCTTCAATCCCGTATGCATCAATTTCTATGATAGGCTGAAGCTGCTGTTACCCTTGCCCTCCAATACATAGTCCTATCAACATACAACTAACCCTATGGTGTGATCCACATGCGCGCTCATATGATGGGCACCAAAGGACAGCAACATAACCACAAGCAAATTAACCCAATCATAGCAATTAACCAATTACCCGATAGGACGACAAAAATCTGCTCAGACATCATAGGATGGCAACACATCATTGGATAATAATATGAAGCATAAAGCACCATGTTCAAGTAGAGGGTACAGCGGGTTGCGGGAGAGTGGACCTCTGTAGATAGATGGGGGAAGGTGATGAAGGTGTTGGTGAAGATGACGGAGTTGTTGGAGTAGATCGCCGTCACACGATGATGGCCCCGGCGGCGTTCCGGTGCCACCAGGAGAGAGGGGGAGAGAGCCCCCCTCCTTCTTCTTCTTCCTTGACCTCCCCCCTAGATGGGAGGAGGGTTTACCCTCTGGTCCTTGGCCTCCATGGCGGCGGAGGGGCGGGAGTCCCTCCGAGATTGGATCTCTCTCTCTCTCTCTCTCTCTCTGTTTCCTTCTGTTTCTGCGCTCCAGATTCTGGCCTTTCACTGTTTCTTAAATTCCCGGAGATCCGTAACTCCGATTGGGCTGAAATTTTAACACGATTTTTATCCGGATATTAGCTTTCTTGCGGCAAAAGAAGGGCACCAACTGCCTTACATGTTTCCCACAAGCCTCCTGGCCGTGCCCCTTGGGCTTGTGGGCTCCTCGGGCATCGTCTCGCGTTGATTTCAATTCCCAAAAATCACATATATTCCAAAAAAATCTCCATAAGTTTTTATCGCGTTTGGACTTCGTTTGGTATGGATATTCTGTGAAACAAAAAACATGCAACAAACAGGAGCTGGCACTGGGCACTGGATCAATATGTTAGTCCAAAAATAGTATAAAAAGTTGCCAAAAGTATATGAAAGTTGTAGAATATTGGCACGAAACAATAAAAAAATATAGATACGACGGAGACGTATCAACATCCCCAAGCTTAATTCCTGCTCGTCCTCGAGTAGGTAAATGATAAAAAAGATAATTTTTGATGTGGAATGCTACCTAGCATAATCTTGATCATATAATCTAATCATGGCATGAATATTAAGACGTGAGTGATTGAAAGCAATAGTCTATAATTTGACATAAAGACAATAATACTTCAAGCATACTAATAAAGTAATCATGTCTTCTCAAAATATCATGGCTAAAAGAAAGTTATCCCTACAAAATCATATAGTCTGGCTATGCTCCATCTTCACCACACAAAGTATTTCATCATGCACAACCCCGATGACAAGCCAAGCAATTGTTTCATACTTTTAATGTTTTCAAGCTTTTTCAACTTTCATGCAATACACGAGCATGAGCCATGGATATAGTACTATAGGTGGAATAGAAGGTGGTTGTGAGGAGAAGACAAAAAAGGAGAAAGTCTCACATCAACTTGGCAAATTAATGGGCTATGGAGATGCCCATCAATCGATATCGATGCAAGTGAGTAGGGATTGCCATGCAACAGATGCACTAGAGCTATAAGTGTATGAAAGCTCAAACTGAAAACTAAGTGGGTGTGCATCCAACTTGCTTGCTCCTGAATACCTCAGGCATCTGAGGAAGCCCATCATCGGAATATACAAGCCAAGTTCTATAATGAAAATTCCCACTATTATATGAAAGTGATAACTCAAGAGACTCTCTATATGAAGAACATGGTGCTACTCTGAAACACAAGTGTGGTAAAAAGATAGTAACATTGCCCCTTCTCTCTTTTTCTCTCATTTTTTTATTTTTTCTCTTTTTTTTCTCTTTTTGGGCTCTTTGGCCTCTTTTTTTTTCGTCCGGAGTCTCATCCCGACTTGTGGGGGAATCATAGTCTCCATCATCCTTTCCTCATGGGGCAATGCTCTGATAATGATGATCATCACACTTTTATTTACTTACAACTCGATACTAGAACAAAATATGACTCTATATGAATGCCTCTGGCAGTGTACTAGGATGCGCGATGATCTAGCATAGCAAAGATATCAAAAAACGGAAAAGCCATGGAAATATCATGCTAGCTATCTTACGATCATGCAAAGCAATATGACAATGAATGCTCAAGTCATGTATATGATGATGATGGAAGTTGCATGGCAATATATCTCAGAATGGCTACGGAAATGCCATGATAGGTAGGTATGGTGGCTGTTTTGAGGAAGGTATATGGTGGGTTTATTGCACCGACGAAAGTTGCGCGGTACTAGAGAGGCTAGCAATGGTGGAAGGGTGAGAGTGCGTATAATCCATGGACTCAACATTAGTCATATAGAACTCACATACTTATTGCAAAAATCTATTAGCTATCGAAACAAAGTACTACACGCATGCTCCTAGGGGGATAGATTGGTAGGAAAAGACCATCGCTCGTCCCCGACCGCCACTCATAAGGAAGACAATCAAAAATAAATCATGCTCCGACTTCATCACATAACGGTTCACCTTACATACATGCTTCGGGAATCACAAACCTTAACACAAGTATTTCTACCAATCCACAATTACTCACTAGCATGACTCTAATATCACCATCTTTATATCGCAAAACTATTGCAAGGAATCAAACATATCATATTCAGTGATCTACAAGTTTTATGTAGGATTTAATGACTAACCATGTGAATGACCAATTCCTGTCAACCTCTAAATAGATATAAGTGAAGCATGAGAGTTTAATTATTTCTACAAATATTTTCCCACGCTCTAACAAATATAAGTGAAGCAAAAGAGCATTCTACAAATGGCGGTTTTCTAAGTGTATAGAAACAGGCAATCCAAACTTCAAATGATATAAGTGAAGCACATGAAGCATTCTATAATGCCATACTCAAAGATATAAGTGAAGTGCAAAGAGCATTCTAGAAATCAACCAAGGAATATATCATACCAGCATGGTGCATTATTAAAAAAAAAATAAAAATCACACGACGCTCCAAGATTTACGCATATCATGTGACGAATAAAAATATGGCTCCAAGTAAAATTACCGATGGTCGTTAGAAGAAAGAGGGGATGCCTTCCGGGGAATCCCCAAGCTTAGTTGCTTGGGAGTCCTTGAATATTACCTTGGGGTGCCTCAGGCATCCCCAAGCTTAGGCTCTTGCCACTCCTTATTCCTTCATCCATCGTGATCTCACCCAAAACTTGAAACTTCAATCACACAAAACTTAACAAAACCCTCCTGAGATCCGTTGGTATAATAAAGCAAATCACCACTTTAAGTACTGTTGCCAACCCATTCATATTTTATTTTTCCATTATACCTACTGTATTCTAACTTCTCCATGACTTATAACACTCGATACAATCCACAGTTCCTTCAAAACAAGCAAAACAATGCATCAAAAACAGAATCTGTCAAAAACAGAACAGTCTGTAGCAATCTGAACGTTCACCATACTTATGTAACTCCAAAAATTATGAAAAATTAGGCCAAAAAAATTTTGTATACCAGTACTGTATAAAAAATTCAGAAACTTTTGAAATTCTAGTAAAAAATGTAAATTCACGCGCTACAGCCAAAGTTTCTGTTTTTGCACTGCACATACCAAACAAGCAATCTAATCATCCTAAAGGCAAATCTTGGCACATTATTTTTATATTACAATGGATTTGTACAGGGGGGTAATTATTTTTGTTGAAAAGTTTCTGTAATCAAGATTCACAAAGTTTCCATGGGCATGAACAAAGTTCAAGGACGTCCCCCACTTCAACGGTGTTCGTCTTTCTCACTTTCACTTTTCTTTTTGAAAAGTTTGAGCTTCCCCTCTATATTTTTTTGTTTTTAAACTTTATAAAAGCACACAACAGAATAAAATGACTCTCTAAAGCTTCCGGGTTGTCTCCCTGACAGCGCTTTTTTAAAGCCATTAAGCTAGGCATATATTGCTCAAGTAATGGATCCACCCGGATCCCAAGGTATATGACAACCAATTTTAATTAACAATGATTTGTAATTTAGTATTGAGCACAAAGTAATATCTATCATGCAACAACGAAGTCTAACTCTCTTCCTATGCATCGGCATGTCATAAAAGAATAATTCATGCACATCTAATAAAGGCCAATACATAGCATAAGCAGTTTCTTGCAATTTTATCGTATTGGAAACATAGAGAGGTGGAGATGTAGTTCCTCTCTCATAATAATTGCAAGTAGGAGCAGCAAGCACATGCATATTATATTTATCAAAATCATCATGTGTAGTAGTAAAACGCAACCCATCAATATAATTCTTAATAAGCGCAAACTTCTCCGATATAGTGTAGTTGGGAGAATTCAAAAAGATAATAGGGCTATCATGCGTGGATGCAATAGCAACAATTTCATTCTTAACGTAAGGAACTATAGCAAGTTCATCTCCATAAGCATAATTCATATTGGCATCATGGCCACAAGCATAGCAAGCATCAATTTCATCAAAAAGGGATATTTCAAACGAATCCAAGGGATCATAGCAATCATCATAGCATTCATCCTTCGGTAAGCACGAAGGGAAATTAAACAATGTATGAGTTGAAGAGTTACTCATTAGAAGGTGGGCACGGGTAGCTAATCCGCTCTTCCTCCTTTTGTTCTTCGCTCTCCTCGTCATCTTTTTCATCTAACAAGTATAATCATATCTCAAGCATAAATTCCGAGCATACCAATGCAACATATGAATTTGATCCCATAATAGTTTCCCTTTTTGAGTCAAGCGATAATCCCTAAAGTATTCACGTTGGTCCAACGTGTCTCCCATTATCAAGTTGAACGGGGTTTTCTCAGGATTATCAAGGTAGTGTTTAATATTTTCCACATAATGAGCATCGAGGGTTTTAGGAGGTTCCCCATCTCCATGAGTAGAAAGCACTGTTCAAAAAATCATCCGATTCAGTGATTTATCATCTGATTTATCGCTACTCTTGGGGTGACCGATAAGATTATGCCTTATCTTCACCGTTTATCATTTGGGCCGATTTATCGCAATGAGAAGCGATTTATCAGGAATCTACTGATAAATCAGGCCTATTCATAGCACTATGTTTGCACAAACTACGTTTATTTGTGTTTTGTGGACCTTGTTACGCAATATTTACCGTTGTCCTATTTTGTTTGTCATTATATGATGATACAAAGACTAGGAATCAAGGTAACACTTATCTCGAATATTGTTTTGGTGTTGAATATAGCATATTTTAGTGTTGGGAACCTGGGATTTGCAAAAAAATGTCCGATTAATAGTCGATCGATAAAATCGATTAATCGGCCGATTTTCGATTAATCTCTAATCCCCAGCTGACCGAGACGCTAACGATAAGCGATATCCTCAACATTGGTAGAAAGTACACCTAATTTTTTTGGTATTTCGTGTTCCATATCCATAACTAAAGATATAAAACAACTAAGAACAGCAAATAAAATCTACTTAGTGATAAAGCAAACAAGCACACACGAGAATATTCACCCCACGCTATTGCTCCCCGGCAATAGCGCCAGAAAAAGGTCTTGATAACCCACAAGTATAGGGGATCAGTTGTAGCCTTTCTCAATAAATAAGAGTGTCAAACCCAACGAGGAGCTAAAGGTAGAACAAATATTCCCTCAAGTTCTATGGACCACCGATACAACTCTACGCATGCTTAACGTTCGCTTTACCTAGAACAAGTATGAAACTAGAAGTACTTTGTAGGTGTGATAGGATAGGTTTGCAAGATCACTAGTAGAAAACAGGGCTTTGGTTGAGGCCTGGGTAAGGGCATTAATCCCAGTTCACTCACGAACCGGGACCAAAGGGTGCATCAGTCCCGGTTCGTGAGGCCAGGGCGCCGGCCGGGCCTCGGGGGCCATTGGTCCCGGTTCGTCTGACCCCTTTGGTCCCGGTTCCAGACACGAACCGGGACCAATGGGCCTCGCTCCTGGCCCAACACCTTTAGTCCCGGTTGGTGGCTGGAACCGGGACCAGATGTTGTCCTTTAGTCCCGGTTTTAGCCACCAACCGGGACTAAAGAGATCCCTATATATACCCCTGCCCGCGAACAGAGCCACTGCTCTGTTTTTTTGGCCGGCCGTGGGAGAGGTGTGTGTTGCTCTAGCTCACCTCCTATGCACATGAGGTGTTTGATGAAATGCCCAAGCCACACTTAAGCTTTGTCCTCTCGAAGCTCCTTGTCCAAGCTCCATTTTCCTCAAGCTTTGTCTAGGTTTGCCGGTCCGTCCTGTCCCGTACCCGTCCTCACCGCCCTTGATCGCCCGCGCCGATCTCGTTGCCAGCACCACCGTGGTGAGCCTCTTCTTCTTATCTTCTTTCTAAAATAAAAAAATTCTTACTTGTATGATTTAGATAGATACTTGTATAATTTTCTTAATTTTATTATTGTTTGTTATTATATAGTGCGATGGTTTTGGTATCCGCCCCCATCGGCCCTCGTCCTGTCTATGATTCGGATGTGGTATATTATCTTTTACAACTATTTGTTTCATTTAGTGTTTATGACAATTATGCCGACCAACGTGACATAGATGTTTTTATCTAGGACGTATGTGAACTGGAAATTCCAACCGACCCTCTTGTCGAGAGGTTAAATTTATTTGAAAAAGAAAATGATTACTTGAAGAAAAAATTGAAAAGAATTGAGGAGGAGAAGATGGAATTGGAGTTGCATATTGTGGATGTCATCGATGGTCACAAGATCAAGATGGATAAAATGCGCTTGAAGATTACAAAGATTAAAAAAATATGACATTCATACTGAGGCTTGGTATCATTATGCCATTGGATCAATTGTTACCTTAGTTGCGATTATGATCGCATTTGTTGTTGCATTGAAATGGTTTACATAGTTTCAATGTATGTTTTAATTAGATACTCTAGAGAGCTATATGTTGTTCAATGAGAACTATGTATGAACTTTATGTATTTATTTTTTCAATAATAACATTTGATCACTACTGTACTTTCGTTTTAATGTGATGATGAACTTCTATTAATTTGGTCACTTCTCTATTCATGATGTTCTGTAATGGTTTTTGACACACTTAATTATATATAATGCACACAGATGAACCGGCAATGGATGAGTTTTCGTCCGGAACCCTGATACTTCGAAAGAGATTGTCCATTTTGTACACGAAGTGCATCCAGTTTTTTCCGTAACCCTCTTAACTTTTTAGCGCATGCTATGTCGGTGAAATAATGATACCATGCCAACTTTCAACCTTTTCAGAGTTCATTTGTAGTGCTTTTCAATTTCAAGGTCATTTAGCTCAAAAAAATCAGTAAATGCATGAAAAATACCAAATGAAGTCAGAAAGGGTTGAAAAATTATGATGTGGCTTTGAATGGTGCATTTTGAACACACAAAAAGTCTGGAGTTCAAGTAAGTTCAAAAAATGAAATCCGTTTGTAACAGATGAGTTTTCGTCCGAAACCCTGATACTTCGAAAGAGATTGTCCATTTTGTACACGAAGTGCATCTAGTTTTTGCCGTAACCCTCTTAACTTTTTAGCGAATGCTATGTGGGTGAAATGATGATACCATGCCAACTTTCAACCTTTTCAGAGTTCATTTGTAGTGCTTTTCAATTTCAGGGTCATTTAGCTCAAAGAATGAACTAATAGCAAAAAGAATGAACTAGAAAACTTTTATAAAACTCTAATAGCAAAAAAGAATGAACTAAAAACAATCAATTAATATATTCTATTATGATCAACTAAAACAAAACTATAATATTCTTCAATAGCAAAAAGAATCAACTGAAAAGCTTTTGTAAACCTCTAATAGCAAAAAGAATCAACTAAAAGGCTTTTATAAACCTCTAGTATTTTTGAAACTAAAATTATATAAAATTTATGCAACTAAAATTATCAAAGTATTTTTTGTTCAAAACATTAATAGCAAAAAGAATTTTCATAAAGTATTTTTTTTGTTAGAAACTTTAATAGCAAACTAAAATAAAAAAAATTAGTTTTGATTAAAACACCCATTTAAAATAACCTAAAAATTACCAAATTGAATATAATGATAAAAAACGCTAATATTAAATAGCAGGAAAAAGAATCACTCAAACATCTATTTTTAAAGTAAAGTTATTCACAAACTAGTGACCTAAAGCAAAAAGAATCGCTCAAAAACTCTAAGTATTTAGCTGTAAGTAGAAACAAAAGAAAAAAATAAAGCAAAAAACAAAACAAAAATACTGGAATTTTTCTTAAAAAAATGCCGCCTACTGGGCCACCGCGGCCTGCATACGACTAGAAACCCAACCCGCTAGTTGGGCCAGGATGCAGGCCCGCAGTAGGCCCAGTAGGCCCACAGGCATAGAGTGTGCGTTTAGGCCCGTAGGCCTGCATAAGAGAGGAGCTCAAGAGGTTGGCGCAACCGCGCTTATAAACCACTCTCGACGCCTCTCAGCGAGCGAGGTGGGACTAAACATCCACCCGCCCGACGTGGTGCCAGCCGCAGCCCTTTCGTCCCGGTTGGTGGCACCAACCGGGACCAATGCTCACCTTTCGTCTCGGTTGGTGGCACCAACCGGGACCAATGCCCACCTTTCGTCCTAGTTGGTGGCACCAACCGGGAGGGACCTTTAGTCCCGGTTGGTGCCACCAACTAGGACCAATGCTTTGTGTATATAAGCAAACACTTAGAATTTTTTTAGTTTTCATCTACCATTTGCCCCGACGACGCCGAGCACATCGATGCCACCAGGCTGCCCCGATGCCGTCCGCCACCCCCGCCGTCGCCGTCGTCACTGTCGCCCGCGCCCCTGCCCCGGCCCGCCCCCGTCGTCGCCGTCGCCCCACGCCCCTGCCCTGCCCCGATCAGGCCGGTCGCGCCCCTGCCCCGGTGTAACACCCCATGTAATTAACCACAGTGATCACCCTTAGTTGATGCCATGTCAGCAAGTTTAACAGTACCTAGTCATCATTTGCATCATATTGCATTCCAAACTCCTAATTCAAACTTCAAATTAAATTAAAGTGAAAATAAAAGTTTTTCAAATCCAGGAACTAAATTGTTCATCATGTTGCAGATAATCTAGAGGCATTTATAAAATTAGAAGCAACAATGTTTGGAATATTTAAATGACCCTAACATCCTAAAATAGCAACAAAGCAGAAGTATTTAATCCATTTATAATTAAATAAAATCGAAATGAAATGATATGAACTCAAAACCCTTTTATAAAAATGCTAGATATTTCACTGTAGTTATTGAGCTAAGTCTTGTATTTTACAAAACTATATATGGGACCACACATTTTGCAAAGCAGTAAACCAAAAGAGAAAACAGAAAAGAAAAGAAGAAAAAGAAAAAGGCCGCAACGGCTGGGCCTAAGTAGCTACAGCGCCGGCCCAGCCCACCCCGCACCTCCTTCCACCTCGCACTGCTCACCCCCCCGCTCGCTGTTGAACACCCCCCACGCGCGCGCCCGCAGCCAGGCCCCCCCTCTCTCCCTGCTCGACAACGCGCCCGCGCCTGCGCCGTGGATAAGGGCAGAGCCCCGCGCACCCCTGGCGTCCCCCCCTTGCCATTCTCCCCCGCTCTTCCTCGTTCCCCACCGCGCCCGAGGTCGCCGTCGCCATGGCCATGGGTTAGCGCGGCCACCGCCTCCCTCACGCCTCTCCGACCCGTTCTCGAGCACCGCCACCCTCATCCACGTCGTCTGTGTGGCGCAGATCGTGCCGGGGACCGCTACAACGACGCCGGCGACCCCATCTTCTTCCTTGGATCCGACGCACTCCGGCGAAGAATCCGGCCGCCCCGAGCCCGTTGCCTAGTCCCTACGCTCCCGCTGTAAGCCACCGCTCTTTTCCCCTCCTTGCTAGCCGTCGTTTGCTGCCCCTAGCGGCCGTTCCCGTCGTGCCCGATTCCGCCACCGTGCGAGCTCATCGCCGGCGTGGCCACGGTGACCAATGGGTCCCGTGTGTATCACCATCGCGCTCGTCGCGCCGCATAGGCTTCACCTAGGCCATTAGTTTGACTCAAACGCGTCCGCATCGGCGTTTGCCATCACGTCCGAACTCCGCCGTCCGTCGACGAGCTCGTAGGCGTTGCTGCGGTGCTCCTCCGGCCGCGCCAACGCCCGGGACCGACGCGGCGTCGTCTCCCCGATCTAACGCGCGCAACCGCGACGCAAATGGCCCCCTGTATGCAAAACCCTCCCACCTCCCGACGCGCGCCGCCGCGGATTTGGTCGCCGGAGCATTCTCCGGCGCCGACGCCGACGTGGCCTGACCGGTGGGCCTCCCTGAGTCGCTGACATGTGGGTCCCAGGGGCCCCATTGACCGGGCTGACCTGGTCAACCGTACTGACTTTGCTAGCACAGCCACTGACACATAGGCCCCACCATTGTAATTAATTAAATTGCTAATTAAGTTAATCTGTTAATTAGTTTATATACTAATCCATCACTGACATCTGGGGCCCACCCCTATAATTAGTCTGTTAGTTTAGTTTAACTCACTGTTAGACTAGCAGAGGCTGACATGTGGGTCCCACTGGACCCACAGGTCAGTTTTGACTCTGGTCAGCTGGGTTTGACCTGCTGACGTCACACCTACATCATGCTGACATCATCATTCACTATTCTGGATAATTTGAATTTAAATAAATAATTAAATAATTCAGAAAATGATTAAAACTTTAGAAATTCATATAAAATAAACCGTAGCTCCGATCGAAAACTTTCTACATGAAAGTTGATCAGAACGACGAGACGAATCCGAATACGTGGTCCGTTCATCTGTCAGATGCCCCTAGCTACCTGAACGTGGAACTTTTAGACTGATTTCGATAAATGAATAGTGCTCAACTTTAATAAAATAAATCCAAATAAATTCCTAACTTAACTAAATCATCTAGTTAGGCAGTAGGACACCTCTGCATATCATTTAGGCCTGTCATGCATATTGTTTGCATTTTTGCCGTGAATTTATTGTTTCTTTCCCTCTCCTTATCTCTCGATAGACGCCGAGACCGACGCCGCCGCAGCAGAGTACGACTACGCTCCGGACGAGCAGCCTTCTGATGACCAGCCCCTCTCAGCAGAGCTTCCAGGCAAGCCCCCCCCCCCCTTGAACATCCGATATCGCCCATCTATACTCTCATGCTTGCATTAGATTTTGCTACTGTAAATGATTGCTGCTATTCTGATGCATAGCCTGCTTTTGTAACCTGCTTATTGCTACCTTACCTGCCTATTTCAAACTGCTTAGTATAGGTTGGTTAGTGAACCATCAGTGACCCCCACTTTGTCCTTGTTGCCTCTGCTTCATCATCGACGACTCGATCAACGTGATCGACGACCAGAGACCGACACCTCACTTCACCCCCTTTGTTGTACGACCCTGCATAGTTACTATCAAGTGCCGAGGGTGATACCTCGTAACGCACTCCTGATGATAACTCTGTAGTGTAGCTATTCAGTTGTGGTCATCGCGGGTGGTTCCTCCTTAAACACTCCTGACACGACTCTGTCGTGCAACCCCTCAAGTGTGAACCTCGAGGGTGATGCCTCCTACGTTCACCTTGATGATTTCATCGAGTGGAATCCACCGAGGGTGATTCCTCGGGGTTTCCCCCTTGGTGTTATGACCACACGGTTACTTTGACCTTTGTCACAGGCGGGTCGACCCTGATGGGTACCCGCGGGGAACTTATGCAGTCGGGTTTGCCAGGAGGGCACTCGAGCGAGATATTGTGGCGGAGCATCAGAAACTCTGATCGTCTCTGCGAGTTATTAAATACGCCTAACGGATTTGGGTAGTTGATCTGAGTTGGCCAATGGCCTATACGCACTACCACCACGCGGGATAATGTTTTATGGGGCCCTCTACGTCGTACGTTTCTCCCGAAAGCTCATCAGACGTCACAGTTCACCGTGCGGGCTGATTGTTGGGGTTGGGTTGGATACTTAACTGACGAGTTCAGTGTCGCGCCTGCTCCCTGGCCAGTCTCGCAACGTGCAGGAGCGCCCGGGGCGATGGCCCAAGACCCCTGGATGCATAGGTTAGTCCGGCGTGTTGACCTCTCTACTGAGCCTAGGTAGGGCGCTGCTTCGTGTCGATCTCCCGAGGCCGGGCATTACCTAGCAAGTGTGTACGGCCAGAGGTGATCGAGTGTGTTGGGTAACAGTAGTGCACCCCTGCAGGGAAGTGATCTATTCGAATAGCCGTGTCCACGGTAACAGGACGCTCAGTTTGGTATCCCGATCTATTACTTGAACTGGATACTTGTTTAATTAATTAAAGCTCTGGGATCGCTTTCTCGTAGGGAGTCGAGGAAGGATCTCTAGGCTTTGCCTCAACATGCTTGCTTAATAAAATGCTTTACTGTACTCTTCTAATTGCTGCAAGATGGTGGCTTCGTGAAGATGCTAGTCTTCGTTAGGACTAGGCCTTCTCTCTATTCTGGCATTTCTGCAGCCTAGTCCACATATACAGCCTCTCTTTGATAATGTTGCATATGTAGTGTAGATCCTTGCTTGCTGAGTACTTCGGATGAGTACTCACGGTTGCTTTGCTATCTCTTTTCCCCCATTTCCCTTTTGATGTTACCTCAGACGATGGAGCTCCGGAGCCAGATGTCCCCGCAGGAGCTTACTACCAGGAGGGTCCAGACGGCACG
Organism: Thinopyrum elongatum; assembly: GCA_011799875.1. Classification (NCBI taxonomy): domain Eukaryota; kingdom Viridiplantae; phylum Streptophyta; class Magnoliopsida; order Poales; family Poaceae; genus Thinopyrum; species Thinopyrum elongatum. Next base: position 661,944,966 of record CM022299.1, on the reverse strand, counting down.
TACTACTGGATCGAGCCAGCCGACCAGGAGTAGGATCAAAGGGTCCCAGGCAGGAGGCCTTCTCCTTTCGATCTAGAGTCGTTATTTGTGCTAGCTTTCTTAAGGCAAACCTTGACTAACTATGTCTGTACCCAGATATTATTTGTATGACTGACTTATGTATTCGGATCCTCGTGATCCCTGGTCTGTAATATTCGTGGATCTCTATTTATTTGTGTTAGAGTTGTGTTGTGATATCTTCCCGTGAGTCCCTGTGCTTGATCGTGCTTGTTTGCGTGTATGATTAGTGCACGATTGAGTCGGGGGCATCACACCCGGCCCGTCCCCGCCATCGCGAGCAACGACCCTGCCCCATCGTCGCCGTCGGCATCCTCGCCCCCGATCCCGCACCCCTGCCCCGTCGTCGCCGTCGTTGCTCGAGCCCCGCTGTGAGCCGCCGCGCCGCCCCGGCCGTTTTTTTTGTAATGTATATGTTTATGTTTATGTATATGTATATGTAATGTATGTGTATGTAAAAAAAAATTGTTCATAGCATTTTTTGGTAAAAAAAAATTAGATGTGATCATTGTCACACCAAAATGCTATACTTATTTTTGATATGATGAATTTTTTAGTCATGTTCATATGATGCTTTTTTTTGTTCATAGAATATTTTTTTGTTCATAGCATTTTTTGGTCCATGTATATATGTATGTGTATGTATGGATGGATGGATGGATGGATGTAACTATATAGAAAATGATCATATGATGTTTTTTTTTGTTCATAGAATATTTTTTTTTGTTCATAGAAATTAGTTAAAATTTACCAAGTTACTAAGTTAATAAGTTAAAATGTTCATATATTCAAAATCAGTTAATTAAAAGACTCACTCTAAGTTAAAATTTACCCCTCCCCGATAACTTCGACATGAGAGGGGACGTCGGACATGCATGAGAGAGAGGCGGTCCGCTCGCCCGACCAACTATCGAGTCCACCCAAACCCTAGAAGAAAGAGCGTCATTGTCGATCTACCCCCTCCCCGATAACTTCGATATGAGGGGGGACGTCGGACATGCATGAGAGAGAGGCGGTCTGCTCACCCGACCAACTATCGAGGCCACCCAAACCCTAGAAGAAAAAGCGTCGTTGTTGATCTACCCCCTCCCCAATAACTTCGACATGAGGGGGGACGTCGGACATGCATGAGAGTGAGGCGGTCCACTCGCCCGACCAACTATCGAGGCCACCCAAACCCTAGAAGAAAGAGCGTCGTTGTCGATCTACCCCCTCCCCGATAACTTCGACATGAGGGGGGACGTCGGACATGCATGAGAGAGGCGGTCTGCAACTAATCCATTGCTCATATATGCATATGATTCCTTGTTGTGATTAGCTAGGTCTATGTTTGCCACTAATCCATCTCTCATGTTTGTATATTGCCATGTTGTAATATTTGCAGAAACTATGGAAAGAGACATAGGACAAGAACAGTTGTTGGGGGATATAATCCTCGCCGGTGCTGATCCCTTCTCATTTCTCAACGACACCGATGGTCAGGAAGGAGAGGATGACGGCTCCGGTAATCCAACAATGGAGGAGGAAGGAGATCATGATGGCTCCGGTGACTGAATGGCGGAGGAAGGAGATCATGATGACGGCTCCGGTGACCGAACAAAAGAGGGAGCTGTTGCAATGTCCGGCGAGGTATATATATTAATTAAGCCTGTGCTGACTTGATGCATTAATTGTTTTGGTATGTACATATATTAACGCTTCTTTCTTCTTTCAGCCCTCCGGATTGAGCCAAACTTCCGTAAGGAGACGAGGCCCGAAGAAAAGGTTGCGCCGGGATGAAAGGTTCACGATCACAGAAGGGGCAAAAGATGGCCAACCGATTGCTCCCAAGCGGACCAAGGACGCATTTGTAAATCAGTGCAGAGTTGTTGTTAGGGACAGCGTCCCGATCAACATCGTGCAATGGAATAAGAGTAAGGATGACCCTGAAGTATCTTATGTCCAGGATAGATAGAAAGATGATCTTTGGACCTCGCTGATGACAAATTTCAGCCTCCCGCCAGAGGAGGAGCCGAATAACCTAGGTATAGAGCCAAAGGTCAAGGTGTATGCTCTTAAGAAGATGGCAGAACTATTCAGGAACTGGAAGAAAGAGTTGAACTCAAAGTTTGTCGACAAAGGAAAGACTCCAGAATTGATCGGTTGATATGAGAAGATAAGAGATCACTGGCCCACATTTGTGGCCTACAAGGAATCGGAGAAGGGTAAGAAAAGGTCACTGACAAACAAGAAAAATATTGCAAAGAAGCTGTATCACCATCACAAGGGGCCAGGTGGCTACTACAAAGCCCGGCCGTTGTGGGACAAAGCTGAGCAAGACCTGCTTGCTAAAGGGGTCCAACCAGCGACATTGCACTGGCCAGATCGTTCAAGGACTTGGTTCTTCGGGGTTTGGGGAACTTTGGACCCAGAAACAGGGGAGTGTCGTTGGACGGATGAGCAACTTGCAATACCCGTCAAGAAGCTTCAGGCAGCAATCAAGGAAGCACAGGAAGGGATGTTCATTCCCGACAGAGAGAAGGACGAGCTGACAGAGGCCCTCGGGAATCCTGAGCACCCTGGATGAACACGAGGCACACCAGGCTCCGTTCCGTGGGTGCATGGGTTTCCCAACAGCGGTGGTTACAGAAGCCGAGAGAGAAAGAGGAAAGCGGAAGCAAGCGAAATGCAAAAGCTCAATGCAAGAATAGCAAAGCTAGAGGAAATTGAGAGCCAGTGAGCTACCGGCCAACCATCTCAGCAGCACGAAGATCCTTGCTTCGACGCTGCCCTAGAAGCTACCCCACCATCTCAACGGAGAAACAGCGTGGCTTCCACGGAGCTCGTTCAGGCTAATTTCACGGCTCCTCGCTACCCCGTGGATTGTATCACGGAGGCTGAACATTGCGAGCTAATGACGAAATGCCAAAACCTGACCTTGAAGGCGGCGGTCGGCTCTGTTGTACCTCCTCAAGCTGAGGGAACTTTTCATTGCCGTCCGATTCCACATGGCTATGCTGTTGTGGCGGTGGATGAAATAAAGAAGGGATTTGAGGAGCTGGAGCTTGACTACCCTACAGGTGAAGGGGAGATTCATCTGGTAAATGCTTTAAGGAGTAGCTGTCTATGGAGAAAGGAGTACATCAAGCTTCCAAACTGGACGCCTCCTCCTCCGGCGAGTGATCAGGGCACTCCGCCTCCTCCTTCGCCTCCTCCGGTGCGTCGGAGCACTCCGCCTCCTCTGGCGTGTCAGCGGACTCCGCCGCGTCAGCAACGACGGAAGAGAGACGGCACCGCTCCGGCGGCTAGCAGTACAAGAGGCGGGAAGAGATTCAAATACGGTCCAAGCCTCAAGCCTCTGGAAAAGTTACCATATGAGAGGACCGACGAGGAAAACGCGGAAATCAGTGCTGCCGAAGTGGAGGCCCATTTTGCACGGAAACCTCCACCTCCGAAGCGCACTCTGCGTGCCCTTAAGCGACCACCACTGTCTCCGCCGCAATCCAACTATGAGCGCATTATTGAAAGGACATATAAGGAAGCGGAGCGGTCGGGAAGTACTTGCAGTGCTGCAAGAGAAGCAAAACGAAGAAGTGGGAAAACAATTCCCCAGCTCGGCGAACAGGCGAAGCAATCGTGCCCCCCGCTCAAGGTGTCTAGCAATATCATCGCTAATCATCCGGGGCTACTGCCTGGTACCAATCTTGGTGATTACCTGGGCGATGATGTACAATTTGAAACGTTAGAGATAGTAGAGATCTTCAGATACGAGCACGGGAAGCCTCTCGTCAAACATGATCATCCTCCTCTAACAACGATGATGCAAAGATTGCATGAATGGTACATGGATACCTGTAGGAAGAGTGGGGCCGACAGTATGTTGCTGAGAATTAAAGAGGAGCACGACCTCGTTGGAGTTGAGGTGTTGCCTGTTGAATTTGTGGAGTTATTTCAGTTATTCAATCAAGAGGCCCTCGACAAACAACTTATGACTTACTACTGTCTGAAAGTATTACTTCTGTAATTAAGTCTCTAGCTCAACTCGTTCATTGCATGTATATATAATTATCCTCACTATATTATGCAGATTGAAGATCGTCGAATGAAAGGAAAGACAAATCTATGACATTGGGTTCATTAGCCCAAATACCGTAAATGAATGGTCGGTTAAAAAGAAAGTCGAAGAAATTGAGGAAAACTTGCTACAATCGTTCCTTCGACATCAAAACAAAGGGAAAATACTCTTTTCTTACAACTTCAAGTGAGTGTTACTGTCTTGTGCATATTCGGTTTCGCTTACTCGAGGTTAAGTAATGTAATTGATGAGTTATGCGTGCACAGCTTCCACTTTATTCTGCTAGAGATTAAGCTTGACGGGGGAGTAGTGAAAGTGCGTTATATCGACTAGAGGGGGGGTGAATAGGCAATTTTTACAAATTCGTCACTGAGGAATTTCAAGGTGAGGAAATTCCTAAGTGACAAACTACTTAGCAGCGGAATAAGTACTCAGATGCAAACATAACAGAGCATAGGTACAGTCATCATGATGAAATGAAATAGGCACAGAGTACAGGTAGCGTGAAACACATGATAAGAAGGCTGAAGACTAAGTGACTGAAGAAATTGAACTGAGGAAATTGAGAAAGTCTTCAGACAAAGTCTTCAAATAGTAATGATCAATTACATAGCAAGCATGCGAGGAAATGAAAGGGTTGAGGAAATAGAACCAGTAGCTCGGTGAAGACAATGATTTGGTAGACCAGTTCCAACTGCTGTGACAGTTGTACGTCTGGTTGGAGCGGCTAGGTATTTAAACCTGAGGACACACAGTCCCGGACACACAGTCCTCACCGTATTCTCCTTGAGCTAAGGTCACACAGACCTCACCCAATCACTCGTGGTAAGTCTTCAGGTGACTTCCAAACCTTCACATACTCGGTCACTCGGCAATCCACAATTTCCTCTTGGATGCTCTAGACCATGACGCCTAACCGTCTGGAGGATGCACAGTCCTCAAAGGTAACAAGCGTCGGTTCCACACAGGAACAATCTCTTCAGTGATGCTCAATCACTTTGGGTTTGTAGGTGTTTTGGTTTTTGGGTTTTTCCTCAGTTGATGATTTTCGCTCAAAGTCCTCGGAGGATGGCATGCTCTAAATGACAAGTGTCAATCTATCTCTCGGAGCAGCCAACAAGCTAGTGGTTGTAGGGGGCGGCTATTTATAGACTAGGGAGCAGCCCGACATGATAAGACAGAAATGCCCTTCAATGATATGACCGTTAGGTGGGTAGATATTTTGGGACAGCTGGCACGTAGCACAGCAACGGTTGGAAATTTGAGTATCAAATTCCTCAGGGCTATCATGTTCCTCACTTGTAGGCAATCCGCACTGGCGAATTCCTAACTCCTCAGTCAGGACAAATTCCTCAGAGAACAGAAGAACTTCGTCTCTGTCACTGAAGAAATTGACTGAACTATATGAGATTTCCAATGGCTTCACTCGAAAGGATTGGGTTGGTGTAGGATTTTGAGTTGAGCATCACTTGGAAACTTTTCCTTAGTTTTACCTCGACCCCCTTTAACAGTACGGTGTTTCCTATGACTCAAGAAGAAGAAAATGAAACTATGAAAACAAAAGTCTTCACGCTTCATAATCCTCGCATGAATATCAAGTCTTCAGGGTCACACCAATTTCTTCACTTTCAAAGTCTTCAAGAAAACCAAAGTCTTCAGTTGAAGACATTCATTTTTAGGGGTCGACTTTCATCGTAAATATCAAACTCCTCATAGACTTATAGACCTGTGTACACTCACAAACACATTAGTCCCTTAACCTATAAGTCTTCAATACACCAAAATCACTAAGGGGCACTAGATGCACTTACAATCTCCCCCTTTTTGGTGATTGATGACAATATAGGTTAAGTTTTCAACGGGGATAAACATATGAAGTGTAAATACTGATATTGAGGAATTTGATTGCAAGATATAGAAGAACTCCCCCTGAAGATGTGCATATTTGAGGAATTTGCATTTGAAATAGCAAATGCACATTGTTGAGTAATATCATGGAGATCTCCTCCTATATCTAGAAATTCATACACGCATTTAACATATGATATGAAGAATTTGAAATGCATGATGAAATATGGTGTCTGACGAAATTCAGCATGCGTGCATTAAGGTACTTGAGGAAATAAGCATGCAGAAAGCAGTTCAAAAGTATTAGACCACCATAGGACTTAAGTTTACAACTCATCAGAGAAAACACCTCAGAAAAGCAAGAGTTGTAACTTAACAGAATTATAGCCCATATATAAGACCCGCTGGAAGACTAACTCAAATTTCTCCCCCTTTGTCATCGAATGACCAAAAGGGACGAAAAATGAGGACTAACGCCCCTGAAGAATATCATCATGATGTCGATGGAGGAGCGCCTGCATTGTTGGGGTCGTCTGTTGAGGTAGGGCCTGCCGCAGTGTCGTTCATGTCTTCAGCTTCATCCGTCTCGCGCGATGAAGAATATGAACTGGCAACAAGCTGAGGAACTTTGACTTTCTTGAATTTCTTCGAAGGTGGCTGAGACCAGTCAAAGTCCTGTTGGAATCCCATCTCCTTGAGTTCTTCAGCACTATGAAGATTAGACAGAATCGCCCAAGTGCGGTCAAAAACTTCATGCAAGTAGTAGTGATTCTTCTTCACAGTATTTTGAGTGACTGTCATGTTCTGAAGAATTGCACCAAACTGACGCTTGACCCACTTGTGATTTCGATCAACTTTCTGATGAAGACTAAGGAGAAGTTCACGATCAGTCATCACACGCGGAGCTGTGGCTTGAGGATGATGTTCTCAAGCTTTGGCGGCAGAATCTTGAGTTGCAGAGTCATCATTGGTGGAATAGGAAGTAGCTTTGCGAAACTGTCCATCCAATGGACGAGTACCTTCATCAATAACAGCAGCCTTGCCCTTCTCGTCAGCTGAGGAAATAGTCCGTTTGAGGACTTCGATAGGGGGCAAATAGCTGAGATGATTTTGAAAGTCAGCCTTGTAATGAATTGAAGACCTTGATCTGATGAATCTCATGATCCAGGGAGCATAAGGCTTCAACTCAAAAGGTGACAGAGCAGCATTGGCCAAAGTCCTCATGAAGAAATCATGGTAGTTGATAGGTATACCATGAATGATATTGAACAGTAGATTCTTCATGATGCCAACAACTTCTTCATCATCAGAGTGGTGGCCCTTGATTGGACTGAGGGTTTTGGTCAATATGCGATAAACTGTCCTTGGCACATAGAGCAATTCCTTGACGAGGAATTTGGTCCTTGGAGCTTGGCCTGGCTTCAATGGCTTCATCAGCACTTGCATCAGATGACCAGACAGTTCAGGTTCAACATAGAGAAGCCTTGCACCTTCAGTGGGAGGACTGACTGGGACGGCATGAAGTAATTCAGAGGCCGGTGCTTTGAAATGAGTATTATCGGTCATCCAGTCCAATACCCATGAATTGACATCATCAACATTTCCAGTAATGTGCAGCGTGGCGAAGAATTGAAGAATGAGTTCTTCATTCCAATCGCAGATGTCGGTGCAGAAATTGAGTAACCCAGCGTCATGAAGAACACTGAGGACTGGTGTGAAGCAGGGCAGCGATTCCATGTCTACATGAGGAATTTGCTCATGTTCCAAGATCTTATCCTTATCAACCAACAATGAGGAGTAGAAGTTCATCTGGCTTGCAGTCCAGAAGCGCTTGCGACGAAGACGAGCAGAGTCATAGGGATTGTAGTCAGTGAAGAATATGTGCTCATTGAAGAAATCCTCAGCATTAAACTTCTGCTTCTTGGAGTGAGGGTTCTGTGGCTTGGGCTGAAGATTAACAGTTGAAGAATTTACAACCTCTTGAGGTATAGCCACTGGAGCCACAGGCTGAGGAATTTCAGCAGCAGCCTTGGCCTCCATTTCTTCAGACATATGTACATCAGCGCTAGTGGCTGGAACTTCTTCAGGAATAGAATGAAGTGAAGCTTGACGTTCATCAGAGCCCGTATGAATTTCTTCAGTTTGCACAGGGGACTGAGGAACATGATGTAGAGGGGTTGTCAGAGGTGAATTGGGGTGATGACTTTCCCAAAAGTCATCATTCAGAATAGGTGTTGTAGACCCAATATCCACATCCTCATCTTCTTCAGTTCCTCCGACGCCTGCCACTTCAGCTGTGAACTGAGGCATGGGCGATGATACCAGTGGGGTTGAAGAGAAAGTATCCACTTCAATTTCTTCATCCATCTGCTCTGTTGAAGCAGCAGAAGGATCTTCCTCATCAGATTTTCTTGGAATTTCATATTCCTCACCAAAGGGAATGATCTCCTTTGATGGCATGCTTGATATAGGAATAGCATCAATTGGGTCTTCAGTTGAACTTGTCAAAGTCTTCAATTTCTTGGGAGCTGAAGACTCTGAAGATGTAGATGCTTTCCTTTTCTTCACAGCTGCTCGCTCCGCAGCCTTGGTTTTCTTCGCTTCTGATGCAGAAGGAAGGTTGATGCTTGTCATTTGTGCAGGAGGAGCAGAGGAAATTGGTTGAATTTCTTCAGGCACAACTGATGCAGTTGCCCAGGCTTTTTCAGATTCCTCAGGCACAGTAGCAGATGCTTCAACTGGCCTGGATTGCTCTTCAGGCGCAATATTGGAGGTTGCCCTGGCAATTTCTTCAGAGACTGGAATTTCTTCAGCAGTTCTGGCGCTTTCATTTTCTTCAGCAGACTGAACAGATGTTCCAGTCTGAGGAAATTTGGGTTGCGATGAAGCTGCAACACTTGGAGTAAATCCTTTTGCCATTCTGACGAATCTGACTTTGGCACCTAGCCAATCTGCATGGAATGCATGAAATTCATCACTGAGTGCTTTGATCTCAGCCTGCATAGTCACAAGTTCTTCAGGAGACATTTTCACAACATTGTTCTTCAGAAAACGCTCCTTCTTGTACTGAGCCTTCTTCACCTGCCTGGCCTTTTCAAATTTCCATTTCTCTTCATTTATGAAGGCCGTCAACATGTGACTTTGACCAAGAGTGAGGTTTAATTCAGGCAAAGGTGTATTTGGATCCTTGTGCCATAGATCAATAAAATCAAGGATCTTCCGTGGATCCAGCATGAGGGGCACCGCACTGCCTTTGGCTCTAGCGGCCCTTTGTTGTCGATCTCTGATGATCGCAGCTAATTCTTCATCATCAGCTTCGTCTTCGCTTGACGGAACCTGAAAGGCGACCTGCTTCTTGTGAGGACTTGGTCTTGTGCCTCGTCCAGCAGTGGCCTTTTTCTTCAGCAAGGTAAGAGTTGTTGAAAACTGAGGTGGAGCTGAAGAACTTGCAGAGACTCCAGAAGCAATTGAGATTCCAGTAGTCCTTTGGCATGTGGCAAGATGCACAGGTGCTGAGGACATTGTAGGAGCAGCTGAGGATTTTGCAACCGATGGAGTTGGAGCTGCTTTTGAGGAATTTGCTTGAGGAACAGGCCGTGAGGGCTTTGAAGAGCTTAGCCGTGAGGGCATTGCAGCTGAGGAACTTGTCTTGACAGCTGATTTCTTCAGCATAGCCTTCTTAGGCTTGATAGCAGAGGCCTTAGCGGCGGCAGCAACAGAATCTTCATTGAGTTTCTTCACTGCCTCTTTAGCCACTTTGGCCAGCTTGGCTTGACGCTTAGCCCACTCCTGAGGAAATTCCTCACCTCTTCTGATGCTAGTGGGATCAGCTTCTTGGCCAGGAGCCAATGGAGGTCTTGGACATGGAGGGTTAACAGCAAATTTCTTCATGTACTTGGGAGTGACATAGCGATATTCCCTCCATTCTCTTGCCCATCTCCTCTCAATCTTCTGAATGCGCACTTTGCGCTGATTTTTGTTCTCCTTGCCATGAGTTGCTTCATCAGGAGTACAATATTCATCATAGATGTCATCAGGGATCTCAAAAGCAGTATTTGTTTCTGGCCTCTTTCCTCCCTTCTGAGGTCTTTTACCATCAGCCATTTTCTTCACCTGAGGGTTTTGAACAATCGAATTTTCTGATGAGGTATGCAATTTTTCTTCAAGGAACGCTGCAAATGAGTTAAGTTGATGAGAACCTAGAGATTCAGCAGCGGACATGTGTACCTGTGAACAGAATATAGGTGCGAAGAGTTTTGGAGAGGTCATATGCGTTCTCAGAAGATTTTCAAAAGTATCAAGTTTGAGGAAGATGACCAGGGGTGTCTTGAGGAATTTCACTAAGCATTTTGACTTAGGTTCCAGAGTTGTGTAGATTGAAAATCCACACAATTGAGGAATCTTGAAGAAAAACGTTGCTTAGAGAAACTGATCAAGGATAGAAGCAAGTTGGTGTTTAAGAACATGAAAGTTGAAGAATAAACACCTTTTGAAGATTTTGTGGAAATCATCAGAATCAACAAGGGCAGTAGAAATAAATTTTATTTACCCTTGACGAAGAACACGACGAACTGAGAGAGGCAGTGGAGATGTTCGTCCGTTCAGATCTTCCACGCCCTAACTTGGCGATGGAAAACAGCTACGGCGGCGGCAGAGTGAAGATTTCCGCGGCCGGCGTGAGTACGACGGCGATGAGGTCGAGGCAGTGAAGCTCTTCCTCACCGGCGACGATGGAGTGTAGCGGCAGCGCTAGGTCTGAGAGCTCGAGCGAGGGAGTAAGATCGAGCGGGAGGAGGGTGAGGGGGTATTTATAGCCGAGGTGAAAAACCGCTCGTCCGAAGAAAATGGACGAACGTGCCCCTGACCCTTCTCATCCTAGTGACATGTGTCACCCACGTACTGTGAAGTGGAGATCGTGTTAGATCGTGGGTGAATAGATAAATCTTATCGAGGGATATGGAACGGTTTGAGCGGCAAAAGCCGAAAATTCAGATAAGAATATTTTAATGTTTCGTTCGCGAATTCTTCAGCTGTCAAGGACACAGTGAAGACTTTGAACGGGTTTCAAATAGAACGCACATGAAGAATTTGTGAACGGACTGGATTGAGTTTAGCATAGAGGGGGAATGGGTCCGATCACATTCACTTAGAAGAAAAACAACTTGAAGAATTAGCAATAAGTGAATGCTGTAGAGGACAGAAAACTCAAATATATATATAGTCAATGAAGAACACAGACGGGGAGAGTGAAGACTTTGCAAAGTTGAAGAATTTGAAAATTTGAAGAATTTGCAAAATGAAGAAAAACTCAATTTTGAAGATTTTCAACTTTTGTGGTGGCGTAACCCACCGTATAAGAATGATGATTTCAGACACCGTGTACAATTGTCGTAGGGTTCTGAGAATCAAATTCTTCATTAATTTCTTCACACTTAGAGGGTTAGTCTTCATTGATTGAAGAAAAACGTTTCTTCGTGTGTTGCACATCTAAGTCATCAATTTGCATAAGTGTTAGGATGTGTGTCCTTTTCAAAGGACATTCGAAGATTCTAAGATATTTAGCTCACACCGCAACTTGCTAAATCTCTTCTCATCCAAGGGCTTTGTGAAGATATCCGCTAGTTGTTCTTCAGACTTTACGGGATCAATAAAGATGTCACCCTTCAACACATGATCTCGAAGAAAATGATGACGAATCTCGATGTGCTTTGTCTTCGAGTGCTGAACTGGGTTATGAGCAATTTTGATGGCACTCTCGTTGTCGCAGTAGAGTGGCACATTCTTCACATTGATGCCGTAGTCCTTGAGGGTTTGCTTCATCCACAGCAATTGAGCACAGCAAGAACCAGCAGCAATATACTCAGCTTCAGCAGTAGAGAGTGATACGCAGTTCTGCTTCTTCGAGGACCAACATACTAAGGATCGTCCGAGGAAATGGCATGTGCCTGATGTTGACTTGCGGTCCACACGATCACCAGCATAGTCAGAGTCAGAATATCCGATGAGATCAAAAGCCGAGCCCTTGGGATACCATAATCCAAGTGTTGGAGTGTGAGCTAGATATCGAAGAATATGTTTCACAGCCTTACGGTGTGATTCCTTCGGTGTAGCTTGAAAACGGGCACACATGCAAACACTAAGCATAATATCAGGCCTAGATGCACATAGGTACAATAAAGAACCAATCATGGAGCGGTATACCTTTTGATCGAAGTCTATTCCATTTTCATCAGTGCATAGATGGCCATTTGTGGGCATAGGGATTTTGACGCCTTTGCATTCTTGCATACCGAATTTTCTCAGAACGTCCTTGAGGTATTTCTCTTGAGAAATGAAGATGCCATTGCGTTGTTGACGAATTTGAAGACCTAAGAAGAATTTCAATTCCCCCATCATGGACATTTGATATTCCTTACTCATCATGTAAGCAAATTCGTCACTGTAATGTTGGTTAGTACAGCCAAAGATAATATCATCAATATATATTTGGCACACGAATAATTCATCATCATAGGTTTTGGTGAAAAGAGTAGGGTCGAGTGAACCGGGTTTGAAGCCTTTCTTCATGAGGAATTCCTTCAGAGTATCATACCACGCCCGAGGGGCCTGCTTGAGGCCATAGAGGGCCTTATTGAGTCTGAAGACTTTGTCAGGATGCTTAGGATCTTCAAAACCTAGGGGTTGAGCAACATATACTTCTTCCTCAAGCTTACCATTGAGGAATGCACTTTTCACATCCATTTGATATAAGATGATATTATGATGGTTAGCATAAGCAAGCAATATGCGAATAGCCTCAAGTCTAGCAACAGGTGCAAAAGTCTCATCGAAATCAATTCCTTCAACCTGTGTGTAGCCTTGAGCCACAAGACGAGCCTTGTTCCTCACCACTAGGCCATTTTCACCTTGCTTGTTGTGGTAGATCCATTTGGTACCGATGATATTGTGCTTGCATGGGTCCGGTCGCTTGACAAGCTCCCATACATTGTTCAGCTTGAATTGACGTAATTCCTCTTGCATTGCTTGAATCCATTCAGGCTCCAGAAATGCCTCATCAACTTTGGTGGGCTCTGTGATAGAGACGAAAGAAAAATGCCCACAAAAGTTAGATAAATGTGAAGCTTTTGAGCGAGTCAAAGGACCTGGTGCGTTGATGTCGTTGATGATTCTCTCAATCTGTACTTCATTTGCAACGCGGGGATGAGCAGGTTGACGACTTTGATTTGGCTCAGTATTTTCTTCAGAGCCAAATTCTTCAGATGCGCCAGCATGCTGTTCTTCATGTTCTGGAATGATTTCTTCAGCAGATTCTTCAGTAGGAATGACATCCTCAGTAGCTTTGAACTTGATGGTTTCCTCAGGTGTCTTTTCATCTAGCACAGGAGGTAGGTGCTCTCTTTGCGAGCCATTAGTTTCATCGAACAGCACATCTACAGTTTCAACAACCTTGTTGTGATAGGTGTTGAAGACCCTGTAGGTGTGCAAGTCCTTTCCGTAACCAAGCATAAAACCTTCATGTGCTTTCGGTGCAAATTTAGAATTGTGATGAGGATCTCTAATCCAACATTTAGCACCGAAGACTTTGAAATAACTCACATTGGGTTTCTTGTCAGTGAGGAGTTCATATGAGGTCTTCTTGAAGAATTTGTGAAGATATACCCTGTTGATGATGTGGCATACAGTATCAATTGCCTCAGGCCAGAGTGACGAGGTGTCTTGTATTCATCAAGCATGGTGCGAGCCATCTCAACAAGTCCTGTTCTTGCGCTCCACAACGCCATTCTGCTGAGGAGTGTATGGGGCAGATAGCTCATGAGTAATACCAAGTTCATCGAGATAGTCATCAAGACCAGTATTCTTGAACTCAGTCCCATTGTCACTACGTATATGCTTGATCTTCACGCCGAAATTCGTCGAAGCCCTTGAGGAAAATCGTCTGAAGACTTCCTGCACTTCAGTCTTGTAAGTAATGACATGCACCCATGTGTAACGAGAATAGTCATCAACAATGACAAAGCCATATAGAGATGCTGCATTTGTTAGTGTGGCATAATGAGTAGGGCCAAAAAGATCCATATGAAGCAATTCAAAAGGACGAGAAGTAGTCATGATAGTCTTCGAGGGGTGCTTGGCTTTGGTCATTTTTCCAGCCTCACAAGCCCCACAAAGATGATCTTTGAGGAATTTGACACCCTCGATGCCAATGACGTGCTTTTTCTTCACGAGCGTGTGTAAGTTCCTCATGCCAGCATGACCCAGTCGTCGATGCCATAGCCAGCCTTTTGAAGCTTTAGCAAGTAGACAAGTGGCAGGCTGTGGTCCTGCAGAGAAATCAACAATATACAAGTCTCCTCTCCTAAAGCCTTCGAAGACTTTGGAATTGTCAGATTCCATGAGCACTAAGCAACGATATTTGCCAAAGACAACAACCATATCAAGATCACAAAGCATTGAGACAGACATGAGGTTGAATCCGAGGGACTCAACAAGCATGACTTTATCCATGTGTCGATCCTTTGAGATTGCAACCCTACCTAGACCCAATACCTTACTTTTGCCTTTGTCAGCGTAGGTGATATGCTTCAAGTGTGATGGAGATAAAGGAGTGTTCATCAGTAAGCTCTTGTCACCGGTCACGTGATTTGTACATCCACTATCGAGGACCCACTCAGTAGCTTTGGGTAAATCATCCTGCAGATGAATTAGTGCATCTTACGAACTCATATACTTCAGAGTAAAGAATATGACATCAAATTCATCAGACATATTTCATCAATTAAAGCAACATATGTATATATAGCAATGTGAGGACGTGAGAAATGAATAAATCATTTCTTCATGATTAGCTTGCGTCCTTTCAAGCATTTCAGGTCTCCAGCAAATTCTTCAGACGATTTAGTTCGTCTGTAGACCTGACCCTGCATAAGAGATTAGTTCCTTTTCTTCACCACCCACATCTGGAGGGGTGGCAAAGAGTTCATCATTCTGCGAGCTCCATAAGAGAAAGGTGGCATAGACGCCAGACCACTTCGTTTCACATAAGAGGGGTTAGGGTAAGCATATGAATAAGCAGAGAAATTCTTCGAGGACTTATGAACATAATGATTTGAAGAATAATGCACATATTCATAGCCCTTAGGCTTTCCCTGCGAAACAGAAGTGTTAGCACGATGATGTTCATGTGAGGACTTGGATCCATGTGAGGAATTTGATCCATAAGAGGACTTGGATCCATGTGAAGACTTTGGTCCATATGAAGAATTTGATCTGGGGTTCTTATTCTTCACAGGTGGTGTCATGAGGACATTCACCTGAAGACTTTCAAGGCACCTTTTGGGAACCCAGATTTTCTTCATAGGGGGACCATTCCTGCAGTTAGATCCAACATATCTAGCAAATACCTCACCATTCTGATTTTTGAACAGTTTATAGTTGGAGTCAAATGACTCATCAGATTAATATGAGGATTCACAAGTAAAGCCAGATAAAGTGGATGGATCTACGGGAGATCCCTTCGCAGCAACCCATGAGGTTTTGGGATACTGCTCAGGTTTCCAGTAGGTTCCATCAGCATTGAGTTTCCTCTCAAAGGCAATACCCTCTTTCCTAGGGTTCCTGTTCAAGATCTGCTTTTTGAGCACATCACAAAGAGTCTGATGCCCTTTGAGGCTTTTGTACATGCCTGTCACATACAATTCCTTCAACCCTGCATTTTCGTCAGTGATACTAGTGGTATCCTCAGATAAGGAATTTGTGACCACAGAGATAGTTGAAGAATTTGCAGCATAGAAGCATTTGAACATTCAGGTGAAGAATTAGCAGTTTCACGTTCAATGCATTTCAAGCATGGTGGAATAAATTCTTCCTGAGCGGAACTGATCTGTTGAGCAAGCAAAGAATCATTTTCCTTCTGAAGATCTTCATGACTCACCCTTAGCTTCTCAAGATCTTGCTTTCTTTGAAGAAATTCATAAGAAAGCTTCTCATGATCGGCTAAGAGAGTTTCATGACGACCTTGAAGGTTGTCAAACTTAGACTGTAGTTGCTGAAGATTATTAGTCAGTGTTTGAGTTCGATCCATTTCCTCACCTAACAGATCATCGCTTTTGTCTAGCATATTTTGAACCTTTTCCAAAGCCTTTTGTTGTTTAACAGCAATATTAGCAAGTTTGGAATAGCTGGGTTTGAGGTTTTCATCAGATTCATCCTCACTTGATTCAGAGGAGGGATATTTGAATACCTTGGCACCTTTTGCCATGAAGCAATAGGTGGGAGCATAGTCATCGTTGCCGTCATCAGCAGTGTTGGGGAAGCCATTTTCCTCAGTGTTGAAGATGGACTTGCTAATATAAGCAGTAGAGAGGGCTAGGCTCGCCACACCAGAGTCTGATTCCTCAGATGCCTCCTCTTCCTCATGTTCCTCAGATTCAGCTTCAGAGTCCATTTCCTTGCCAATGAATGCCCGAGCTTTCTTGGAGCTGCTCTTCTTGTGAGATGAAGACTTTGAAGATCTTGACATGAGGACTTTGAAGATTTCTTCTTCTTCTTAGATCATCTGAACTATCATCCTTGTATTTCTTCTTCTTTGATTCCTCTCCCACTGAGGACAATAGTAATGTAGTGACCAGGTTTCTTGCATTTATGGCAAGTTCTCTTCTTGTAATCACGGGATGAGGAATCTGATTTCATGTCATCACCTCTTAGGATTTTCCAAATCACGGCCACGTCTAGAGAACTTCTGGAATTTCCTCACGAGCATTGCTAGCTCCTGACTCAGTTCTTCAGGATCACCAAGGCTGCTACCAGAATCTTCATCTTCGATTCAGAGACTGCCTTGGCTTTCAGTCACGGATCTACCATAGCTCGGTCCGTAGAATCTCTCTTCTCAGCTGTTGGAATTCATGAGTATTTAGCCTCTCGAGGATATCAGCAGGATCAGTGACTTGTAGTCACCACGTTCTTGAATCATCAGTGCAGTGTATCGAATGAAGAATCGAGTGACCTCAGCAATTTCTTCACCACCTCATGGTCGGTGAGGTCGTGGCACCCAGTGCTTGAAGCTCGTTTGAAATGTCAGTGAGGCGATCAAAGGTTTGCTGAACATTTTCGTTGTCGAGTCTTTTGAAGCGCGTTGAAGAGATTGCGAAGAACGTCAACTCGAGAGTCACTTGAGTTGAGACTCCTTCGTTGACCTTGGACAACCTATCCCAGAAGCTTAGCTGTCTCCAAAGCACCCACTCTGCCATACTGCCCTTGCTCAGATGGCCACATATGATTTCTTCGCTTGAGAGTCGAGTTGCTTGAATCTCTTCACTCACAGCAGCGTTTACGGAAGGAGTGACAGAGGGAACGCCATTTTCCACAACATACCAGAGATCGTTGTCAATTGCCTCAAGTGCATGCGCATCTTGTTCTTCCAGTAGGTAGTCCGTCCCATCGAAGGTAGGACACCCAGCCGAGACCTGATCATGCCTGCAGTCGACATAACTAAAACTCCAGGTGGTTAAACCAAAATCACACAGAACAAGGGAGTACCTTGCTCTGATACCAATTGAAAGTGCGTTATATCGCCTAGAGGGGGGGGGGGGTGTGAATCGGGCGATTTTTACAAATTCGTCACTGAGGAATTTCAAGGTGAGGAAATTCCTAAGCGACAAACTACTTAGCAGCGAAATAAGTACTCAGATGCAAACATAACAGAGCATAGGTTCAGTCATCATGATGAAATGAAATAGGCACAGAGTACATGTAGCGTGAAACACATGATAAGCAGGCTGAAGACTAAGTGACTGAAGAAATTGAACTGAGGAAATTGAGAAAGTCTTCAGACAAAGTCTTCAAACAGTAATGATCAATTACATAGCAAGCATGCGAGGAAATGAAAGGGTTGAGGAAATAGAACCAGTAGCTCGGTGAAGACAATGATTTGGTAGACCAGTTCCAACTGCTGTGACAGTTGTACGTCTGGTTGGAGCGGCTAGGTATTTAAACCTGAGGACACACAGTCCCGGACACACAGTCCTCACCGTATTCTCCTTGAGCTAAGGTCACACAGACCTCACCCAATCACTCGTGGTAAGTCTTCAGGTGACTTCCAAACCTTCACATACTCGGTCACTCGGCAATCCACAATTTCCTCTTGGATGCTCTAGACCATGACGCCTAACCGTCTGGAGGATGCACAGTCCTCAAAGGTAACAAGCGTCGGTTCCACACAGGAACAATCTCTTCAGTGATGCTCAATCACTTTGGGTTTGTAGGTGTTTGGGTTTTTGGGTTTTTCCTCAGTTGATGATTTTCGCTCAAAGTCCTCGGAGGATGGGATGCTCTAAATGACAAGTGTCAATCTATCTCTCGGAGCAGCCAACAAGCTAGTGGTTGTAGGGGGCGGCTATTTATAGCCTAGGGAGCAGCCCGACATGATAAGACATAAATGCCCTTCAATGATATGACCGTTAGGTGGGTAGATATTTTGGGACAGCTGGCACGTAGCACAGCAACGGTCGGAAATTTGAGTATCAAATTCCTCAGGGCTATCATGTTCCTCACTTGTAGGCAATCCGCACTGGCGAATTCCTAACTCCTCAGTCAGGACAAATTCCTCAGAGAACAGAAGAACTTCGTCTCTGTCACTGAAGAAATTGACTGAACTATATGAGATTTCCAATGGCTTCACTCGAAAGGATTGGGTTGGTGTAGGATTTTGAGTTGAGCATCACTTGGAAACTTTTCCTTAGTTTTACCTCGACCCCCTTTAACAGTACGGTGTTTCCTATGACTCAAGAAGAAGAAAATGAAACTACGAAAACAAAAGTCTTCACGCTTCATAATCCTCGCATGAATATCAAGTCTTCAGGGTCACACCAATTTCTTCACTTTCAAAGTCTTCAAGAAAACCAAAGTCTTCAGTTGAAGACATTCATTTTTAGGGGTCGACTTTCATCGTAAATATCAAACTCCTTATAGACTTATAGACCTGTGTACACTCACAAACACATTAGTCCCTTAACCTATAAGTCTTCAATACACCAAAATCACTAAGGGGCACTAGATGCACTTACAAGTAGTAACTGTCTTAGACTCGAGACGTAAAGATCCCCAGGAATATGCGGACATGACTGCAATGCTCCAGAAGTAAGTTCAATTATTATCGCACCATATCGGCAACTTTCGTTCATTTCCTGATATCAAGTAATCATTTTCTTTGCCTGACAGGGTTTGGAAAAAGTTCACCGGAATGGTTCCGGGTCTGCCGAATAAGCTGCGATTTACACACCCCAAAGTAAGTAGTAATAGCTAGTTCCACGCATCTCTCATTGATTCTAGTTTCATCAATACCATTTATCATGCTTGATTATCAGTTTGATTGAACTTTATTCTCGTAAAGTGCTTGTGGCAGGAAGGCGGGAATCATTTATGTGGATACTACGTTTGCGAGTTCATGCGCAACTCGACCTCTGAGCGGGGCTACTCTGACAAACAATATGAAGTACGTAAACAATAATATTCACAATTTTATTTTATTACCATCAATTGTGTTGAGTTTCATTCATATATATGTATTGACCCCCTTCTTTAAATTAGATGTGGCAGATGCGGGATGAACTCCTACCACATGATCACATACGAGCAATTCAAGAGGAATTGATGGGATTCTTTCTTGACCACGTCATACATAAAGACGGAGAATACCATGTGGAAATTGAAACTGACTTTCGGTAGATGATGTCAGGGATCGTAAGATATGTTATATTGTATATATGTAGTAGCGTCAGATAGAAATACGAAAACTTGTTGTTCGACCAATCTCGGAGAAAGAGAGGTCACTTCTCTCTGTATATGTTCATGACGATCTTGTGTAATTAATGGTTCCTTCATTTGCTTAGTAGCGTCGAGTTCTCTCTATATGTAGTAGCTAGCGTCGACCAAGCACGGAGAAAGAAATGTCACTTCTCTCTATATGTAGTAGTTATAGCTAACACAATATGAAACCCCTAAATAACCATCCAAAACCCCTAATACCCCCCCCCCCCCCCCTAAAAAAACAGAAACCCCAGAGCCTGGAAGCTGCTGACGCGACCAACCGGGACTAAAGGTCCTCCTCCCTGGGCGCCCCAGAGCGGCCACGTGGCCCTCCTTTGGTCCCGGTTCGTAAGCAAATTGGGACTAAAGGTTTTGGGCATTAGTCCCGTTTGATTTGTCCCGGTTCCAGAACCGGGACTAAAGGCCCTCTGGAATCGGGACTAGTACCCTGTTTTCTACTAGTGGATAATAAAGAACACGTAAATAAAAGATAGGGGCTGTTTAAATAGAGAAACAATTAATTTAGTTTAACGAGGGTGGAAAAGTGGTGGAAGGATTTGCGAAATTGTCCCTAAGCAATTGACTATGTTACTAGACTGATAGCAAGTTTTATGTGGGAGAGGCCACTGCTAGCATGTCATCCCTTAATTGGAATTATATGCACTTGTGATTGGAACTATTAGCAAGCATCCGCAACTACTAACGTTCATTAAGATAAAACCCAACTATTGGTCCCCCTTCAATCCCGTATGCATCAATTTTTATGCTAGGCTGAATCTGCTGTCATCCTTGCTTTCCAATACATAGTCCTATCAACATACAACTAACCCTATGGTGTGATCCCCACGCGCGCTCATGTGATGGGCACCAAAGGACAGCAACATAACCACAAGCAAATTAAACCAATATTAGCAATTCACCAATTACCCGATAGGACAACAAAAATCTACTCAGACATTATAGGATGGCAACAAATCATTGAATAATAATATGAAGCATAAAGCACTATGTTCAAGTAGAGAATACAACGGGTTGCGGGAGAGTGGACCACTGTAGATAGATGGGGGAAGGTGATGGAGGTGTTGATGAAGATGACAGAGTTGTTAGAGCGATTTGTCCAACAACCCTGATCCTAGGGCCTCCCATCACTTCTGCAACGTGCCGCCTCCATGGAGATTAATCTCCTCTGCCCGGGGCGCGGCACCGGTTCGATCTTTGATCGAAACAATTCCAATTTCGAAATTCCCCGCAAGAAAATCCAGCAGGAAACAGATCAGCGTCTTCGGCATGGCGGCGGCTTGGATCCAGTCAACATACGGCAGGCAGCGCACGACTCCATCAACATCGATCTACGCATGCATGCGACCCAGTGCCGATTCGATCCGTCCAGTCCGGAGTCCGCATCGACCTGAGTCTTCATCACGCGACGCATGAGTCTACGACTGCATCGACATTCACAAGTGACGGATCCCGCGCACTCCGCGGATCACGGGAGGGCTGTTTCCTCCGCTCCGTCGACTTCACCGCGCATCTTACTACGCCGACCGCGACGCCGAAATCTACATCACGCAGATGCACCATCATGCTTCACATACATGCACGGCACGACCAAGCGCATGCTGATGGAATCAATTGCCATACATGCATGTGGCTGGTCCATGGGCATGCTACGATCGAGCTCCAACCAGATAGCATCGGCATCGAGCTTCATCGGGACCCGGCTCCACGCGTCTCCAGCTTCATCGACCCGCGCGATCTCCAGCATCGACGTCTCACGGACGCGCTGTCAAGCAAGCAGCAGCAGTTCTGCGGCACATCTACTCCAACACGGAGAGATGCAGCCAGCCGAACACATCTACTTCGAGCCGGCCTGATGCAACTGCATGGACATCTACACCACCGATCGACACCTCTGCATCGACCCTGTGTGCCACTTCATCGACCTCTACGACTAGCACGTCTGCGAGCCAACATACTTCATCGAGCACACCTACAAGAAGCGACCTCAACATGCACTGTCCACACGTCAAGCCGGTGTGGAATGAGATGCAATCTTCATCGACTTCTCCGGCACGACACGGCATCGACACTTCGTCGCTGTGAGGGACGCCTTCCAGCGACACATTATCGTCGACACGCCGCTGCGACACCATCGTCGACACATCATCGCCAAGGTCTTCATCAACGTCTTCGTCAACACACCGTCGCTGCCTCGTCCACAATATGGACACCTAGCATCCTTTGACAAACTTTTCTGCAAGACGCGACATCGACGACGGCAATGACCGCGTCACAACGATGACATCGACCGCGTATACACGACGACACGACTGCACCGACACGGCATCACTCTAGTGACTAGCCCTACATGGCCACACAGTTCTGGCAAAACTGATGTGTGCTCGATGGGTTTCCTCCTGTCCTGACAAAACCAGTGGACTCATCGCCGACGGCAGCCTCTGACATCCGCAAGGTGCATTGTCCACAACTGCAGCTCTATCATCTACAACATATGGAATTTTTTTTGCGCCTCCGGCTTTGTGTAGCTTCATCATCCACGTCAACTACATCATCGACCACGACTACCTCGACCATGGCTACATCATGATCGGCTACATCGACGTCGAAATACGGGGTTACGTCTACTGCAACATATCGGCAACAACTCCAGTCAACAGCGTCCGCGTCGTCACCAGCATTAACGTCACTCCCGCTGTGACTGCGGGAGGGAAGAGAGGAGAGACAAGGAAGGCACCAGAAGGGGACGCAATCGCCACCCTAGTTGCCGATCCATCAGAGACGCAGTTGATGATGACGCAGCGGAGAAGACGACGGAAGCACAAGACTTCAAATTCAGTCGTAATCGTCCGCTTCACTCCCGCCACGACTGAGAGGGAATGTTAGAAGTATAATTGTGTAGAGATAAGATGACAGAGATAGGATTGTTTAAGCAAACTACGTCTTGTCTTCTACTCCAAGTCTCACCCCACATTGTACTCTCTATATATACCCCTACAAGGGTCTGATCAATACAACATAATATTATCGTCCTACAATTTCTACACAATCAACTATATAGAAAAAATACAAACGCATACACTGGTAACAAGCAGCCAGCTAGCCAAGCACCTCTGACATCTGGGCTGGAATTGTGGATAAATATTGCCATGAGATCGAGAGAGATTTAGAGAGCAAGTGGGGTTAGCCGACTGTGACGGAGAGACTGCTACTCCTACTCACCGTTCTAGCTCTGGCAGGCCGACAACGACAGGAGATGTTCTACTGTGCTTCCAGATCGTTGGTTATCCGCAGCCTCGCGTAAGCCAACCTTTATCTCTATCTGTACTGGTCTGAAGAACTACACTTCTTCGCTAGCAACCCAATCCCATGTCTTCTTTCAGGCCATTATCCTTCAGCCATCTTAATTACCGTGTCTATTTCACACTGGAGTGCAAACAAATTGACCAAATTTCAGCTACCACGATCAAGAATTGCCATTTGACCAAAAACATGCAGCTATATGTATGAAACCAAATTGACATTTGACAAAAAACAAATTCAGCTCACACAAATTTCAAGCCAATTAATTTTGGGAGATCAAGAATGACTCATCGAAAAGTTTCAGGCTGCCATGCAGATAACTACAGAAGAACATCTTATGTTGCCACCCGCAAAAAAAAAAACATCTTATGTTGCCGCGCTGTGCTTCGCCTTACTTTGATGTGCTACCACGATCCTTGCCCTTCCTGATGCCTCCTTCATTCCCTTGGTTACCTCTTCCTGGTTGGAGCTGTATCGCAGTGAGGAGATTGTAGGGAATCCTTGGAATCCCCAACCAAAGAATGGAAATACAATTAATGACTAGACATTAAATGTGTGAACAGGTTGACCAGCAACGCTTGCGGTTCATCAATCACGTAGCACGATAGGTTATCCGTCATACTTTGCAGAAGAAGCGGAAAAAAGTGTATGTGTACATAAGAATGGCTACCTATACCTGGTAAGGCCAGAAATGAAAATCGTGGGCCAATCAATCTCCAAGGGCATGGAATCCCAATGGTGCAAGGAGCGCTTGCGGGGCCAATCCACCAGCCCCTCCATCATCCCGGTTTGGAGGTTGACAGTGTAAACATGTGAGCCCATATCGCGGATGAGTAATGTGCCGCACTTTTCTCTCGAGCTAAAACATACTTCTTTTCCTCCATTGTCCTTCCAAGGTTGTTTTAGGTCGATCGTTCGAGAACATAGCCATGCTGAAGTATCACTCATGTTTTCGTGGTCCTCGCAATGTTCCAATATCTTTAGTAGGGGACCTTCCTTTTCTATCCAGAGCAATGATAGCACCCCATTGACGCCTAGAGTAAGGCATGGGTGACTAGTCATTCTGAAAGGTAGCTTAGCCGAGGATATGTGGCCAGTCCGAACGTTTAGCTTAATGACGTGACGGAACTGTTCTCTATGATCATGAAATACCCAGTGTGCCGTGCCACGACGGACAATGGCGTCACTAAATCTCCAGTAGGTATAGGGCCACTCTTGCAGATTGTTGATAAAGGACTTGTTGCGCACACTCCAACTTGCTTCCTTGGACGAAAACAGATGGAAACTAAACTTCACTTCCTTACGGTGATAACAGATGATGACCACTTTGAAGGAGGAGTTGCTTGATGGCACCGCCGTCGACGACTCATCTCCAGAGGAACAATCTACCGTGGTTAGAATGGCATAGCCGACACTGCCATCGTCGTACGAGAATGAGCTGGAGCTGGACTTTAGAGGAGGGAGCATGACGCACGTGTTGGCGAGCAGATTGCAAACTGCCAACTGGAGGACGGTCTGGTCTCTAGACCCAGGGGCACCGCTTGCTTGGAGGCGCACAACAACAAGGCCATGGCGCGGGACCAACGGCCTCGCTCCGTCAAAGAAGCCTGCAGGGCCAGTGGTCACGAAGGAGCTAAGGGCGCGGCGGCCAGGACCCAGAACCGATCGCGGCGCTGGGACAAAGCACGGCTCCTGTCCAAGGGTAGTCCGAACTTCCTCTTCCCCGTCGCGATTTCCCTGGACGATGAGGCCGAGGAAAGATGCCGACACGTCCTCTGGCCAGCGGCGCCGGAGGAAGCAGCGATCGGTGATGAGACGGCGCCACTGCTTGCACGCCGTGGCACAGCGGAACAGAACAGCCTCGTCCTTGACGCGGAAGAGGATCTGGAGGAGGAGGTCGTCCGGGAGCGAGACTGTCATGGCGGCCGGCACTACTTCCGTGATTCGATCCGGGGGTGATTAATTAGGGTTCGAAACCTACGTATACCCGCAGGAAAAAAAAAACTAACGTAAGTATATTTGTCCTTAATTACCAATTGGCTAATTCGGATATAACCTAAGCCCTCTTTCTCGATGGAATACTAGCAGAGATGCAATTTTTTGAGTGGTACCTAGGTTTAGGGAAAAAGCTTACCTTCAACCGACCGATAACGCTCGCGCGTCCGCCGGCTCCGTGTCCGTCTGATCCTCCGTTGATCAGACGGACGAGAGCGTCCCCCGCTTCTCCGTCACGCGCGGCTGTTTCTGAAACTTACCTATTGTTTCATGCAACTGGATAACGCCCCGTAGCTCAGTTGACTCGTGTGGCTGGGACGGGTCCGACGACTCTGTGGCTGGGAGGGCGACAGCAATGGGATCTGGGAGGGCGCGCTGGGGGAGGGGGGGGGGGGGGGAAAAGGGGCTTGTCTGTGGGGTGACCGGAGCACATCCACCGCGGTGGCGGCGATGACGGCTTCGGTATCGGCGGTGGCAGGCGGCGACACAAGCAGGTACAACCACATGTGCGAGGCAACGATGTTGCAGAATCAAAAATCAATCGTTTGATCTCGACGAATCTAGCACCTACTCCCTCGTTTTCTCGCCTTCGATCCCCTCGATCTCGTCTCTCTCCCCATGATGCTCTAACACTTCCTCCCTTTAATCTGCTTCTAAAATAATCCACGACCCAAGCTCCAGCCATGGCGGACGGGGGTGTCAATCTGCTTCACAAATCATCCATGGCCCAAGCTCCAACCATAGCGAAGGTGGTGTTGATCTGTTTCCCAAATTATCCACGGGCCAAGCTCCAACGATGGTGAGGCGGTGTCAATCTGCTTCCCAGATTATCCACAACCCAAGCCCTAGCCATGGCGGTAGGAGAAGATAGAAGATATTTGTTTTTGCAACAAAGGGCCTGTTGCAACTACAACAAGGCTCTTTTGAAAAAGGGCCCTATTGCAGCATAAAAAACTGATAAAAATGGTTCTGTAACAAGACCTTTGTTGCGAAAATGTTCTACAACGAGGCCTTTGTTGCAGAAAAACTCGTAAAGATGATTCTGCAACAATACATTTGTTGCGAAAAAATTCTACAACGAGCCCTCTGTTCACAGAAAAACTCGTAAAAATGATTCTGCAACAAGACCGTTGTTGTGAATTTTTTTCACAACGAGACCTTTGTTGCAGAAAAACTCATAAATATGATTCTGCAACAGGACCTTTGTTGCGAAAATATTCTGTAACAAGACCTCTGTTGCAAAAAAATTCTGTAACAAGACCTTAGCTGCAGAAATACCGCAACAACACACTTGTTGCAAAGATGACTTGTCACGTAGGTAGATCGGACGGCATCCACAACTCCATCCAATGGTCACGAAGGAGGCGGATCTTTTTATAATATCTGCGGCGGACGCGTAGCGTCGCCTTAGGTTTAGTGGCACCAACTAAAGATCAATAATATATATCTCTCTCTCTCAAAAAAAAACTAAGAACATCTATAGCCGGGTGCTCCAAACCCGTCTCGAACACCCGGGCGAACGGTCCGATAACTGACCGGTCACAAAAATTCTACCTAGATGGACGCCTCAAACGGGCCTCAAACGCTCAGGCTGACCGGCACCCCTCATATCCAGCCCAAAATATGAGACGGATATGGGGGCGCCCGGGCGTGCTCGAGAGCGTCCGCCATGTCGGACCCAGCCCACGGTAGCCCACCCGACCTCACAAATACTTCTCCTTCTGCTCGCCGGATCAAACCCTAGCCACTCCACTCAACTCCCCTCCGCCACCCAAGCTCCCGTCCGGTGATCTCCAGTCTTCATCGGCATGGCGGGCAGAGGATTTGACTCTGACCAGTCCCGATCCGTCGAGTGGGGGTGTCATCCCGTGCGGGTTAGAGGAGGCAATGGCCATCCGCATTGCACTCCACTGCTGCCGGGAGGACAGCACCCGACCGGCGACAGGATCTGTCCGGCGCGACTCCATAGCATCGGCGCATCGGGCGCTCGGATCCTCCAGGGCTGGATCATCATGGTCCCAAGAGCCTTCAAATCTCCCAGTCCCCATCACCGGCCCGACGGAGTATGGGTCCCACTGGGACCAGTGTGCCCGCTATGGGAAGGAGAGGATAAGAGTGGCGGAGGCCCGCCTCGTTGCCGACATGGTGGCGGCGGAGGCGGCTAATGCGGTGGCGCGGACGACCACACAGGAGGAAGCTATCCGCGCCCGCATCGTAAAGAAGTGGCAGCGGAGGAACACGCGTGCCCTCGCCCGAGAGCAGAATCGGGTGTTCCGTGCCATGGCCGGACTGCCATCCAAGGAGGAGAAGGAGGATAACGATGGGTCGGACAGCTCCAACGACAGGCAAATCTGTCTCGATCGATCCCTACTGCATCTTCGACCGGTATTTTCACGAGAAGGACGGCAAGGGCGCCGGGAAGGGCAAGGGCAGCCATGGATGATCTTCTCCACCATAGCCAAACATGCCAAATTTTGGTAGTCTGATGGCATGTTAGTGGTGTAGTGGCCGGACGATGTGTGTTATACGTTATTTACATAGTTGCATGAGTTTGTATGGATTTGAGGTATTCTAATTGAGGTGTCCGGGTGTGAGAAGGGTAATTGAGGCTTGACCTGTCAGTGTCTGCGAACACGTTGGGACGCGTCCACGGACATTTGAGGGTCGGATTTGCCAAATCCAACTGTAGATGCTCTAAAGATCAATAACACCCTCCGTTTATCATTGGGTCACGTGGAACACTTTGACATGGCAATTTTCGCTTGTGATATATTATCCCAACTTGAGGCCAATCGTCTCTAATATTCACCAAAATTCTTTCAAGAGGTTCTACGTACTCAAAAGATATTTACTTTTCCCTCGCAAAAAAATACTCCCTCTGATCCTAAATATAAGTCTTTCTCGAGATTTCAATATGAACTATATACGGATGTATATAGACATAGTTTAGAGTGTAGATTCACTCATTTTGCTCCGTATGTAGACCTCTAGAAAGACTTGAATGTAGGAAGGGAGGGAGTAATACTTTTGTACTTGGTGCAAAAGCACTTATACGAAAAGAAAGGGAAGGTCTAGTTTTGCTCTCTAACTGTTAAAGGTGCAAGTTTGCTCTTTCAGTTCTACATCTGACATTATTTGTCTCTCAACTATCAGGAACGGTCTAGGTTTGGTCCTCATATCATCGGAAGTAGTTTCAGGGATGACGCGACTGCGCATACATTGTAACCGAGAATAAGCAACTTGCCCTAAAAAAAATAAAAAAAATAAAATAAGCAACTTCCTTTTCTTGTGTGTGAAGGCCAACAGTCATGCAAGGCATTTGAACCAACAGCATCGATGAATGGAGCTTTACCTTCTAGTGACTATCCTTAATTCTTCCACTTGTAACATAGGAGATAAGGCGGCGGCGCACTCTATATAAACTAGCCTTCGCCACATAGCTCGGGGACTCATTTTTCTTCCACCTCCCTCTCTCAAACTCTCTCACACACCTTGTAACCTGGTGTTCACACGCAAAAAAAGAAAGAAAGTCTCTCCGAAGCACAAGACGTAGGGTTGTTATCTTCACCATGAGAGGCCCGAACTCGTTAAAATTACTCGTGTCACCGGTTTGCATCTCGATAGATCACACTCCTTTATCCTACCCCTCTTCTACTATCCACGACAGTGACTTCGTCAGTTTCAAGATGCTATGTCAGTTCAGTCTCTCGAAGGTGCTCATAGGGGAGGATGTGCATATGTGCATTCATAGGGGTGAGTGTATGTGAGCGACTTCGACTGTACTGTGTGAAGAAAAAAAAATTGAAGCAGAAACAACTATACCTTGACAGTAGTAATTCGGAGAGAGCAAAGATGACTCACATAATCCTAGGCTAATATGGAAATAATTTTAACAGATATTCAAGTCAATTCCAACAAAATATGAAGTGTAACCTCAGCACCTCAAAACTGTAAAAACTAAAGACTGCAATAATAATTTGATTTTTGGATAAAAAGAAAAAATAATAAGGAATGCATAGATTTAGGACATAAATGAAAAAAGAAGTCTCATACATAGACATGACAAAAAAAATAAGCCAGAGACAAGAACGGTTCAAAGGAAAAAGATGTAACCCGATATTTCTGAAGTACGTGATGGAATGTCCAGAAATTAGAATGCAGCAAAAAAATGTTAGTCAACTAAAAAACTGGATGATACCCCACGCGTTGCTGCAGGAATCGGTTGCAATATATTTCAATGAGATTTGATAGTATGTAATATAAATATTTACATTAATAACATGTGAACCAAAAGTAAAATACATATGACTTATTATATTTGCATATTTATACTTGTAAAATATTTATTGAATATAAGTAGAATAATAGAATGAAAAATATGTTCCCATGCATGGTTGCATGTTGAGATGGACCTTATCCCATTGATAATTATATGGTGATGTGGCATTGTTACATGTTTGAGATAAATAAGTTAGTGAGGATGACTCTCTTAAGTATGTCGAATTCAATACAAAGCGACTGCTGGAAAATTCGAATCAAATCAAAGTGAATTAAAACCAGTCTAATGAAAGATTGCAAACCTAAATATTTAACCTGAAAATTGGAGTAAAAACAATGCTACCTTAGAACAATATGTTCATAACATGGTAATTTCGCCATCATTGGTTATTTATGGCACCCGCCAAGATTTAAGGAAAACATGGCAGTAGCGCTGTATAAAAGAGACTAAAGTTTCTTGTGCTTTTGTTTTGATGAATCGATTTCCTTATGCCATTGAGCCCTGCTTCGCCTCCTACGATATGTCGCTGCGACCCTTTCCCTTCTTGGTTCCTATTTTCTCGCGTCGCCTCTTTTGGAGCCATCACACTGCTAGAAGATGAGAGGGAGTGCTTTGAGTTCCTAACCAATACGGAATGGGTGATTAACTTAATAATGCGACATTATAAAGTACACAAATAAGTTGGGCAACAAAGTTGGCGGTTCACCGATCTGTAACATGATAATTTATCTATCATACTTCACAAGAGAAACTAAAAAGGTGAAAATATATATCTACCTCGTAAGCCGATTAACAAAGATCGACGACCAATCAATGTCCAAGAGCAAGACAGCACATGGGGAGATGCAACCCATGCGATACAAATCCACCACCTCCTCACTTGTCCCAGTTTTGAGGTTGGTAGTGTAAATGTGCCCGAGGTTGTCGCTGATGAGCAGTGTGTCACACTTCTTTCTCCAGACGCGTAACCCTCTACCATGAGTCTTCTCCGGTAGTTTTAGCTGGATCTTCCCCGTGCATAACCATTCTGAAGTAACACCTCTACTTATATCTTGTTGGTTCTCTTGTTGCTCCCAAATTTCTAGTTTGGAATCTGCCTTTCGCATCCATAGTACTGCTAGTGTCCCATCAATAGCTAGAGTAAGGCATGGGCTGACAGATTGGAGGTCCATTTTGAAGGGGAGCTTGGTTCTGGAGATGCGGTGATTCCAAACGTTAAGATTCATGACGCAAAAGCCTGGCCGTCCAGCACAACTAATTACCCAGTGTACCATGCCATGACACACAATGGCGTCACTAAACAACCGGTAGCGATACGGATGCGGAGTCTTGTCGAAGCAGTTGTCACGCACGCTCCATCTTGCTTTGTCGGACGAGAAAACATGGAGGCTGTACTTGTGATCATTGTAGCCGGTGCGGATGATCACCACTTTGAAGAAAGACGAAGGGTTGCTCGGTAGAGATGGCTCATTAATGGGGCGACAATCTGTACCGGTTAGAATGGCATAACCACTATAGCTGTCGGGGGTCGGCGTCAGGCGGAACGTCAGAGGAGGGAGCAGGTCGCACGTGCCGGCGAGCAGGTCGCATACCGCCAATTGAAAGATGGTTTTGTCCGGATAGCGGTCTTTGAGGTGCACGACGAGAAGACCGTGGCGCGATACGAGTGGCACACCAGTGTAAATATGCTTAGCTTGTGGTATAGCCTGATGTCCAACGGATCTGACGACTTCAGCTCCGTGTGTATCTTTGCATATCCTCGCGTTTTCATGCTTTCACAAAATTCATATTTTGTGTGGACTTGGCTTTGTATGTATGTGAATCACAGGTCGAACCTGGATTCCTCAGACTGAGTTATGGAGCAACTACCTGCAGTAGTGTCCCATTGACAAAAGCCATCTTGGAACCATACTAAGTTCATGAATGAACTATATGATTCAACATCTTTTTTGTCGCTTTTAAAAGCGTCAACATACTTCGCCTCTGTTATAGAATTCGCCACAGTAACTTGTTTGGAACAATTTTCAACTACCGTGCCACCATATTGTGTATTGCACAAAACCCTTAACTTAAATCAAAAATCGCTTGGAGCATGGATGAAGACTGTGTCGATGTAAGCTTTTACAATGAACTCTTCATGATCTCCGCTTGCGAGAAAACATGTCATTAGTGCTACTATAGTACTCAATGACCCTTTTTCACTGTTGTCCCATGATCAGTACTTTTGATCACTTTGGTATCTATACTCGCAACAACTTTGGGAGTATTGGACATATCTGGTTGTGTTACATACCATGGAATACATGATTAATCCAAACACAAGAGTGTGTGGAATCTCCATCATGTATTTTGCTCATCAGTGTTTTGGGACACCAAGTCTTGCAAAAACTCTTTCCATGTGACTTCGGCAAGAATCACTCCTTGACGTTTTTAATGCTAAAAGGTTTTAGCATCTTGTCAATATGTATCTTTGCTTAGCCCTATTAGGTAAATCTATCTCCATAGATCATCATGCCTAATATAAAGGCTATTTAGCCCAAGCACTTCATTGAAAAACTATTTTCAAATGAAGTCCTAATTCGTGTCAAGAATTTTAATTCCAATTAACAATGTGTCGAGCACACAAGGTTTTTAGAAATGTTATTATGCTCCCACTTACTTTCTTGAATTACAAGTATCTTCGTTACCCATTGATGAAGTCAAAACCCTTTTTGACCATTTCATCAAAACACGAAGATTCCAACTCCTCTTTGCTCTCTTCTGCCCATCGCTGGAACTCTGAAGTTTGCACCCTTACTAGCATCCTCTGGATTGACAAAATACCTTGGACTGTAACACATGCAAGTCCTTGGTTTCATTTCCATCAGATGGAAATCCTTTTGTCATCCATTGTTTTATATCTCATGATATGAAATATGTATTAATTGCTAGTTCGACCCGAACCGACTTTAAGCATCGCTACGGTGAAGCAACCTCATCGTAGTCAACTCCTTGAACTTGTATATTGCAACAAGTCGAGCTTTATGGATAAAACATTTTTATTCGTATCAGTTATAGTTCCATAAATATTCGTCAGACTCTAAGTCTTCCGAAAGGTGTATCAAGGTTTTAATCTTGAATCACTTATATGGAAACTATCTCGGATTGTATTGGCATTTAGCCAATTCCGGAGTCAGGGCCCATCAACGCTTCCTTGTGTATCGTAGGTATACTGTTGTCTAACAACAATATCTCATTTGCGCACCTGAGAGGTTTGCACGAGCCTTGCCTACATGGTTCAGCTGCAAGTTCGACCGAAGTCCATACATTTTATTGTAGAGACTTCCATATCAGTCGCAGTAGGAAACTCTGGAATTACTTCCAAGGTCTCTTTCCTTTGACCTGATGACGGAGATACTGGTTATCTCGTCGAGTTGCATTATTCTCCCACTCACCTTTTTGAAAGAACCATTTTCTTCAAAAAGCATACCGTTCTTTGTGGCAAACCTATTTGCCTCGGTATAGTGAGGGAGGAATACCCAACATTTTGGGATAACCTACAAAGTAGCACTTGTCTGATTTGGAATAGGTTTGTAACCTTTTACACAAGCCCCATATTCCAAATGTTAAGAAAAGATATAACATGGGCGTACCATACCATGCTGTCATTTCAACAGACCCGATGGAGCTCTTTTCAGTGTAAAAGCCGCAGTCCCTAAAGCATCACCTTTTAAAAGGGATAATGGCAAATTTATTTATGTCATCTTTGATCTTACCATGTCATAAATGGTTCGATTACATCTTCACGGACTTTCCACTCACAGTGGTGTTCCGGGAGGTGTAAGTTATGAAACTCTTTTCACAACTCATCAGACATTCGCTAAACTTGTAACTCAAATATTTCTTTCTGCAATCGAATTGTAGAAACATAATTTTCTTGTTATAATAACTTCTACTTCATATTTGAAAACCTTTCGAATGATTTCAAAAGATCCAGACTTACGTCTCATCAAGTAAATATCCATATATCTACTTGAGTCATTTCTGAAGATAAATAAATCCACTACTTGCAACAACATTTATTGAACTACACACATCAAAATGTATGATCACCAATAAGTTTGTTGCTCATTCCTTATGGCCTGTGAACGGTATTTCAGTCACTTCACTTTTCGGAGGAAATTTGCAAGTGTCAGATGATTCAAAATCAAACGACTTCAAAATCCATCATAATGGAGTTTTCCATGCGGGTTTCTCCAATGTGACCAAATGCAGTGCCACACTTGTGTGGTATTCTTTTAGTCTTGCGACATTTAGCGTCAGTGTTATAGATGTATCATATTACCATCAATATTCATAACATACTTCCAATTTTGGATGGAAGCATGGCCCTCCATGTTATTCATAATACTGAACAACAATTGTTGTTTTATGAACAACTCTTTTGCAACAAACATTGTGCAATGGGCTAGAGTGTATGAAACTCTAAAATGAATTATGAAAGTAAACCCAGAGGTAATATATTATTATCAATATTCATAACATACATCTCATTCATAATGAAAGTATGGCCCTTATGTTATTCATAACATCGAACATCAAAAGTTCTCTTATGAACAACCTTCTTGCAAGATACCTTATGCAATGGGCTAGAGTTTGTGAAACTCTAAATGAATTATGAAAATGAATACAGACGGTAATACACCGATGGAAGGTATAGTAACATTTACTATGTTCCCTGTGTATACCTAAACCTCATTCCTGGCTAGTCTTTCAGGCCATAGTAGTTCTTACATCGAGTTGCAACAGAATGCAATCGAGCGGGTATCTTTGTGATTAACTCACAATACCCAAGAATTAGTGATTAACATGTTTAACCATAATTCCCAAGAACTATATCTTTGACCAGCCTTCTATACATCAAAAACTTGCATGACATTCATACATGAGCTGGATATTCCAGTCTTCTATCTTATTGCCTTTATACTTCTAACAGTTTAACTTTCAATATTTCTCCTACTCTCAGAAGAAGCACCCAACTTAAGAGTGGCGTTAGCCCCGGACTTCCTAGGTGTGTAAGTCACACTAACACCCTTCGGACACTTCCTTTCTCTTTAAGTTGTTGTTTTATTCACTTTTCATCATATGACAGGCGTTCTACTGGATCCCTCTCTTATCAGTCTAATGCATAGTAAACTCCTTTACTAATAGTTTGCAAACAAACATTGCTTTGGATATCTCATATCTTTTAGCCTTTGTCTGTCTCTGAAAATGATTTTCAGATTCCATGAATATCACATAACTATCCAAACTTTCGAAGTTCAGGTCTGATGGAAGCAAACATATTGCACTTGACTGAAACGGAATTCTAGCTTTTGGATCGAAGGACGAGAGTCACATGATCCATAGCATAAGCGAGAGAATACCGAAAGTATGCGATAGGACAAAGTCCTTCTCGGCACTCTGGAGGACAATCCTCACATTACGTTACCAACCGTAAAGATTTAACCAGATATTTAACAGCTATTCAATTTTAATAGGGAAGGTGGAAACGCGAGCCATTATTCTACAACTATTAGCAAACCACACTTAGACAGTGTTCATAATTAATTGCACTGAGAATTAAACAAGTTAATTCAACAGTGCGCTCCCACTCAAATCAATATCTCTCATAATTGATTGTGAGTGATTCAAGATCCATATTACAATTCAACGCCAAGGATGTGTCCATCTCAAGTGACGAGAATTGCAATCGGTAGGCCAACTTGCCAATCACATCTCTATGTGACTCTTGTTCATCTTTCGATGGGCGTGTTCCGAGCTCAGGACGCTCCTCCAGAACGTCAAGACAACCAAGTGATCTTGC
This sequence comes from Thinopyrum elongatum, assembly GCA_011799875.1. Classification (NCBI taxonomy): domain Eukaryota; kingdom Viridiplantae; phylum Streptophyta; class Magnoliopsida; order Poales; family Poaceae; genus Thinopyrum; species Thinopyrum elongatum. The sequence goes on along the minus strand of CM022299.1, from coordinate 661,909,764 downwards.
TGCGAGGTCTCAACTCACCCGCCTCACACTTCCCTAATCGTTCGCACCCATGTGTCCATGTGATGCCCCGAAAAGTTAGGTGCCGTGACGGTGCTACACTTGGGAGAACACTAACTACTTGATATTTTTGTGAGAGATCACCCTAATAAAAGCGACTACCGTGCAATCAAGAAGGGTGCAACATAAGGGATAAACATCTCAGGCAATTCATAATAGCATGATATGGTATAGCCCTTTCTGACGGAGAAGTCTTGTATTTCTTCGTCTTCGGCATTCGCGTCGGTGTTCACCTTTGCGAAGATTGCCACCACCTTGTTGATGCACCAGATAATATTGCTATCTCTATAGCTAATAAAATAATGCATTACAACAAGGTTGACACGCAGGTCATTTAAAGTGCAATCATATGGCTCCAGCCATCATGCCGAATCATGACACGCAGGTCAATAAATTTACATTATATAGTCATCTCATACATAATCAAATTATTATGAGCACTGCTATACCACATCATATGCACATGCAAACCCTCCTGCAAAACCAAGTTAGACACCTCTAATCGGTTCATGCAAAAACTTGTTTTACGTGGCTTCTAAGGTTTCGAAACAAACCGAAGCTACCAACGTCCATCATCAAGTATGATAATTCAAGTCGCTAGATTAACTTTCCAGGGTGTATGGAAACCGAGATAATAAAATCTCGAGCCCCATACTAAACTTCGTCATACGCATGACCCCCGTGCAGATCATATCTGCATTGCCCTTTTGTCTGCGAAATTTCATCTTTCCTTTTAACTACGGTGGAATTCAATGAACTGTTAGCACTTCGTTGATCAATCAGGATCGCGGATTGCCAGAACTTTGAAACTCCACCATACTGTTATCAAGATCAGAAATATGCAAATTCCAGGGAAGCAACAAGAACATCGGGTAACAGATTTCATCTGCTACCCGCACAAATAATTTTCAGTAATAGAACTCATCTACTACCTAATTATATTGTGCAACACCCATACATCTCTATGTATTCTAGATCGCAACCTGCATCTACGCATAGCACGGCTCTGATACCACTGTAGGGTAACGCAGCAGAAAACAAAAATTTTCCGCCCTACGCACCAGCCCAGGACCACTATGGAGACTGCATACAAGGTTTGATCATGTTCGTTACCGACTCGTAGCGCAGCGGAAGTAGAGTCGATGACGATCGGCGGTGCAGATCCCCGCAGCTAGGATTTACAACCTCCCAACCGCGAGGATGTATACCCTCGTCTTCCCTTCGGACAGCCCTCCGGGAGGCGGTCAAACAGTCCCCCGGACGATGTCGCGGACAGCCCTTCGGGAGGACCTTCGAAACTCGAATGGTCACTCGGACAGCCCTTCGGGAGGACTCACAGAACTCGGACCGTCACTTGGACAGCCCTTCGGGAGGCACTCTCGAACAGCCCCTCGGGCACTAAGATCGAAACTACGACCTCTCTACAGAGTTGCACACATACGGTGTCACCTATCCGGCAGGGCTTCGCCGTCCAGAACTAGTTCCTGCCGGAACCCAGACAGCCTTTCGGCTCTACGAAACTCTTTTCGTGGGAGGGAGAGAGAAGCCAGATAACATCTTAGCATGTGTATGAGAGCAAGGGATGGGGAGAATGGCAGCCCCTTCTCCTCCTTTTATAGGCCAAGGCAAGGGGTGGGGTGGGATGTTGAAATACCAAAATACCCAAGCTTTATGTCACACATGAAAGGGCATAATGGTAACACAAGGGGGGCACCAAGGGGACACCACCATGGCAGCCCTTGGGCCGGCCCACACCTTGTCTCCCCATGGGGAAGGCCCCCCCCCAACAAGCCACCAACATGTCTCCATGAAACATGCATGCTCCCTAGACAAAAAGCCACCAAACATGCAACCCCCGATTCGTGGGATCTTGTCCCCTCGCGCTGAGACAAGATGTTTTCCGCGAAACTTTTTCTGAAAAATTCCAAAAAGTCCCAGAACATTTCCGGCACCCTCTAAAATTATTCTGGGCATGATCCGAAACATTTTCGATGCGGTGGTTTTCATCAGCGGAAAGCATTAACAGCGGTTACGGCAGTTTCGGAACATTTCCGGTTTTTCTCTCCGAAAATTCCCAGAAGTTTCCAGACCAATTCTGGCATCCTCTGAAAATTTCCAGGCGGTGCCGAAACCCTTTTTGACCAAATAATATATTCCGAAACAACTTTTCGGTTTTACCGAAACTCTTTCGGTGTTCTCTCTCTCGGAACTCTTCCGTTGTCTCCGAAACATTTTCGGTGACTTTCTCTCAGACTCCCTGTCTAGCGTTCAACAGATAGATGACCCTTAAGCGTGTGACCCTATAGGTTCGGTGAAGTATAGACATGACCGGAACACTTTCCGATCAATGATCAGCATCGGAGCCGTGGACACCCATATTGACCCCTATACCCACACGAATGAATATTCGAGTGAACCTCCAGTTGCCGTGTGCTATTCCTGTTGATTCGCGATATGTTACAAATACCCAAGGTGAGACATGTTGGCATTCCCGTGGATCAACAACTTGTCCACTATGCTAGTTACCTCGTTATCGGTATTGTTCTCTTTTCTCGTTACCGTGTTCCGGCATCCCCGTGATCAAATCACAAAGTGTCTGGCCAGACGATGATGGATACCGTAACACCGAGAGGGCCCAGAGATATCTCTCCATCGCCGGAGGAGCAAATCCCAATCTTGAGCTATCAAGTTACTTGACATACTTTTCCATGAACCCGTAAGCCGCCGTAATAGCCACCCATTTACGGATGACGTTTAACAAACCCCAAAGTTCATGAAGCAAGCATGAAGAAACTCGATACTCTCATGGTCTAAGGAATTATGCAAACATTAACCATCTCTGCGTTATTAACCATTAACTTGTGACGAATGTATCTCATAGCATAACATCAATCGGGTCGATTCAACACAAATGTTCTTCTAACATTTGTGCCCTCAAAGTTGCTGGCATAGACATGCCTATGATTGGGAAAACATAATCATCATGCAACACTTGAGCTAGTCTTAGAGGCATGACTAGGAATACATTATACCGTTTATTATTCCACACGTGCACATGGGTTTTCCCCAGAGCCTTTATGGATATACGGGCTCGGGAACCACAGCAGTTATAGCATGGAACATAAACCTAATTATGAACACGGAGATAAATAATAACATTTATTATTGCCTCTAGGGCATATCTCCTACAGTCGGACCCAGCCCACGGTAGCCCACCCGACCTCACAAATACTTCTCCTTCTGCTCGCCGGATCAAACCCTAGCCTCTCCACTCAACTCCCCTCCGCCACCCAAGCTCCCGTCCGGTGATCTCCAGCCTTCATCGGCATGGCGGGCAGAGGATTTGACTCTGACCAGTCCCGATCCGTCGAGTGGGGGTGTCATCCCGTGCGGGTTAGAGGAGGCAATGGCCATCCGCATTGCACTCCACTGCTGCCGGGAGGACAGCACCCGACCGGCGACAGGATCTGTCCGGCGCGACTCCATAGCATCGGCGCATCGGGCGCTCGGATCCTCCAGGGCTGGATCATCATGGTCCCAAGAGCCTTCAAATCTCCCAGTCCCCATCACCGGCCCGACGGAGTATGGGTCCCACTGGGACCAGTGTGCCCGCTATGGGAAGGAGAGGATAAGAGTGGCGGAGGCCCGCCTCGTTGCCGACATGGTGGCGGCGGAGGCGGCTAATGCGGTGGCGCGGACGACCACACAGGAGGAAGCTATCCGCGCCCGCATCGTAAAGAAGTGGCAGCGGAGGAACACGCGTGCCCTCGCCCGAGAGCAGAATCGGGTGTTCCGTGCCATGGCCGGACTGCCATCCAAGGAGGAGAAGGAGGATAACGATGGGTCGGATAGCTCCAACGACAGGCAAATCTGTCTCGATCGATCCCTACTGCATCTTCGATCGGTATTTTCACGAGAAGGACGGCAAGGGCGCCGGGAAGGGCAAGGGCAGCCATGGATGATCTTCTCCACCATAGCCAAACATGCCAAATTTTGGTAGTCTGATGGCATGTTAGTGGTGTAGTGGCCGGACGATGTGTGTTATACGTTATTTACATAGTTGCATGAGTTTGTATGGATTTGAGGTATTCTAATTGAGGTGTCCGGGTGTGAGAAGGGTAATTGAGGCTTGACCTGTCAGTGTCTGCGAACACGTTGGGACGCGTCCACGGACATTTGAGGGTCGGATTTGCCAAATCCAACTGTAGATGCTCTAAAGATCAATAACACCCTCCGTTTATCATTGGGTCACGTGGAACACTTTGACATGGCAATTTTCGCTTGTGATATATTATCCCAACTTGAGGCCAATCGTCTCTAATATTCACCAAAATTCTTTCAAGAGGTTCTACGTACTCAAAAGATATTTACTTTTCCCTTGCAAAAAATACTCCCTCTGATCCTAAATATAAGTCTTTCTCGAGATTTCAATATGAACTATATACGGATGTATATAGACATAGTTTAGAGTGTAGGTTCACTCATTTTGCTCCGTATGTAGACCTCTAGAAAGACTTGAATGTAGGAAGGGAGGGAGTAATACTTTTGTACTTGGTGCAAAAGCACTTATACGAAAAGAAAGGGAAGGTCTAGTTTTGCTCTCTAACTGTTAAAGGTGCAAGTTTGCTCTTCCAGTTCTACATCTGACATTATTTGTCTCTCAACTATCAGGAACGGTCTAGGTTTGGTCCTCATATCATCGGAAGTAGTTTCAGGGATGACGCGACTGCGCATACATTGTAACCGAGAATAAGCAACTTGCCCTAAAAAAAATAAAAAAAATAAAATAAGCAACTTCCTTTTCTTGTGTGTGAAGGCCAACAGTCATGCAAGGCATTTGAACCAACAGCATCGATGAATGGAGCTTTACCTTCTAGTGACTATCCTTAATTCTTCCACTTGTAACATAGGAGATAAGGCGGCGGCGCACTCTATATAAACTAGCCTTCGCCACATAGCTCGGGGACTCATTTTTCTTCCACCTCCCTCTCTCAAACTCTCTCACACACCTTGTAACCTGGTGTTCACATGCAAAAAAAGAAAGAAAGTCTCTCCGAAGCACAAGACGTAGGGTTGTTATCTTCACCATGAGAGGCCCGAACTCGTTAAAATTACTCGTGTCACCGGTTTGCATCTCGATAGATCACACTCCTTTATCCTACCCCTCTTCTACTATCCACGACAGTGACTTCGTCAGTTTCAAGATGCTATGTCAGTTCAGTCTCTCGAAGGTGCTCATAGGGGAGGATGTGCATATGTGCATTCATAGGGGTGAGTGTATGTGAGCGACTTCGACTGTACTGTGTGAAGAAAAAAAAATTGAAGCAGAAACAACTATACCTTGACAGTAGTAATTCGGAGAGAGCAAAGATGACTCACATAATTCTAGGCTAATATGGAAATAATTTTAATAGATATTCAAGTCAATTCCAACAAAATATGAAGTGTAACCTCAGCACCTCAAAACTGTAAAAACTAAAGACTGCAATAGTAATTTGATTTTTGGATAAAAAGAAAAAATAATAAGGAATGCATAGATTTAGGACATAAATGAAAAAAGAAGTCTCATACATAGACATGACAAAAAAAATAAGCCAGAGACAAGAACGGTTCAAAGGAAAAAGATGTAACCCGATATTTCTGAAGTACCTGATGGAATGTCCAGAAATTAGAATGCAGCAAAAAAATGTTAGTCAACTAAAAAACTGGATGATACCCCACGCGTTGCTGCAGGAATCGGTTGCAATATATTTCAATGAGATTTGATAGTATGTAATATAAATATTTACATTAATAACATGTGAACCAAAAGTAGAATACATATGACTTATTATATTTGCATATTTATTCTTGTAAAATATTTATTGAATATAAGTAGAATAATAGAATGAAAAATATGTTCCCATGCATGGTTGCATGTTGAGATGGACCTTATCCCATTGATAATTATATGGTGATGTGGCAGTGTTACATGTTTGAGATAAATAAGTTAGTGAGGATGACTCTCTTAAGTATGTCGAATTCAATACAAAGCGACTGCTGGAAAATTCGAATCAAATCAAAGTGAATTAAAACCAGTCTAATGAAAGATTGCAAACCTAAATATTTAACCTGAAAATTGGAGTAAAAACAATGCTACCTTAGAACAATATGTTCATAACATGGTAATTTCGCCATCATTGGTTATTTATGGCACCCGCCAAGATTTAAGGAAAACATGGCAGTAGCGCTGTATAAAAGAGACTAAAGTTTCTTGTGCTTTTGTTTTGATGAATCGATTTCCTTATGCCATTGAGCCCTGCTTCGCCTCCTACGATATGTCGCTGCGACCCTTTCCCTTCTTGGTTCCTATTTTCTCGCGTCGCCTCTTTTGGAGCCATCACACTGCTAGAAGATGAGAGGGAGTGCTTTGAGTTCCTAACCAATACGGAATGGGTGATTAACTTAATAATGCGACATTATAAAGTACACAAATAAGTTGGGCAACAAAGTTGGCGGTTCACCGATCTGTAACATGATAATTTATCTATCATACTTCACAAGAGAAACTAAAAAGGTGAAAATATATATCTACCTCGTAAGCCGATTAACAAAGATCGACGACCAATCAATGTCCAAGAGCAAGACAGCACATGGGGAGATGCAACCCATGCGATACAAATCCACCACCTCCTCACTTGTCCCAGTTTTGAGGTTGGTAGTGTAAATGTGCCCGAGGTTGTCGCTGATGAGCAGTGTGTCACACTTCTTTCTCCAGACGCGTAACCCTCTACCATGAGTCTTCTCCGGTAGTTTTAGCTGGATCTTCCCCGTGCATAACCATTCTGAAGTAACACCTCTACTTATATCTTGTTGGTTCTCTTGTTGCTCCCAAATTTCTAGTTTGGAATCTGCCTTTCGCATCCATAGTACTGCTAGTGTCCCATCAATAGCTAGAGTAAGGCATGGGCTGACAGATTGGAGGTCCATTTTGAAGGGGAGCTTGGTTCTGGAGATGCGGTGATTCCAAACGTTAAGATTCATGACGCAAAAGCCTGGCCGTCCAGCACAACTAATTACCCAGTGTACCATGCCATGACACACAATGGCGTCACTAAACAACCGGTAGCGATACGGATGCGGAGTCTTGTCGAAGCAGTTGTCACGCACGCTCCATCTTGCTTTGTCGGACGAGAAAACATGGAGGCTGTACTTGTGATCATTGTAGCCGGTGCGGATGATCACCACTTTGAAGAAAGACGAAGGGTTGCTCGGTAGAGATGGCTCATTAATGGGGCGACAATCTGTACCGGTTAGAATGGCATAACCACTATAGCTGTCGGGGGTCGGCGTCAGGCGGAACGTCAGAGGAGGGAGCAGGTCGCACGTGCCGGCGAGCAGGTCGCATACCGCCAATTGAAAGATGGTTTTGTCCGGATAGCGGTCTTTGAGGTGCACGACGAGAAGGCCGTGGCGCGATACGAGCGGCACCGCATGATCGATGATGCCAGGCGGAGCGGCCGTCACCAAGGAGCGACCGAGGTGGCGGCGTCACGTTGGTGAGCAACCTTAGATGACAGGGTACTACCGTACTAGTACTACTGTACTGACTCCTCATAACTGTGTATTATCTATGCATAATGGGATTTTTTTAGACAAGGAAGTATGTTTGGAGGTGTAAAAGCGGAGAGCAGGCAAGCCGCATCCCCATCTTGGGTGGTGGCAAAATCAAGGAAATTAGGGTTCTCGTAGAGTACTGAATGTGCCCTTTCTAACCTGGGACTTGGGACTATGATCTCTGTCACTGCACATTTTGGGCAGGGGCGCAAGGTAGAGCAAATTCTCAATAACAATGAAATCAGATGTCCTCACTGTTACGACAAAATTCATAAAGGGAACGTACTCGTACTTCCTTGTCCTGATTTCAGCACATAAACCAGCTGCTGTAAGCACATCCTATTCCTACCCAAGCAACCATTTTGGGATCTGAAATTCGGAAAAGGAAGTTGAACCCTCTGTACTTTTTTCCATATTCAGGAAATATAAATATATACAGTAAAGAGAAAGTTTTGCCTCGAAAAATGAAATTCAGACAGGGAACAAACTGGGAACAAACTGCGGTTGCGGTCCTAATCTGAGCACATGCATATTACCACCTGAGCAGGTTATTGCGCCCATCCTATCCCAGACAAGAAGAAGAACCCTTCCAGCTTCTGGCTCGCTGCATGCTGAAGTGACGCAGCAACTGCTGCTGCCGTATATTTTACTGAATGTGTGATGCTGTGATTTTGGGATCTGAACTTCAGATTTGGCAGAAGAAGAGATCCTTCTTGCCCTCTTCTGCTTTGTGCTCAAGAGATAACGAAGCCGATGCAACTTTCCTTTTACCTGACCAAATTCTAGATGGTTACTTTTGTAAAAAAAAAGTCTATATATAGTTGGTTATCGGCTTACGCTGACCATTCACTCGATGGTATGAGTACACTACTTCTACTAGCTGGTCAAGAATCGTGGATAAATATTGCCACAAAATCAATAGAGATATGCCACAGACCGGGAGTCTAGTTTGTATGTACGTATGTGTGCAGCACGTTCCTTATCAATCACGTGTGTTCGTACTAGTCTGAAACTCTGAAGTACACTTCCTCCCGACCACTTCAGTACAAGGCCTCCTTCAGATCACCACCGTTCAGCAAATCCTCATCTCCACCACACCTCGTATATACAACCTACTTACGAACTGGTTTCCAAAAAAAAAAAACTACTTACGAACTGGTGTGAAAAATATTCGTCTTGGTAAAACCGCACATTTTCGAGACCAAATATTTCTACATTGATGATGATGTGTAATTACTTATGGCGCGGCGAAGGGGTAAGGAAAACTCGGCAGCGAGAACTAGTAAAGCCTTTGATCAACATCCAATGATTCACCTAACGCTGTATATAAGTTAGAATTAAAACATAGCCTAAGTTGATGATTTGGGAAGTGCAAGTCTAAACATAGCAAACCCAACAAATGAAATATACTTTTGAGTTTCGCGTGCTTTCGTTTGGCGAATCATAGTTCCTTATGCCACTGTGTCATGATCTCCCACTTCTATATGCCGTCATGGGCCTTGCTCTTCCTCGTCGAAGATGTCTCGACACTAGGAGATGAGAGGGGATCCGTGGAGTCCCTAAACAATACCAAAAAAAAAACATGATTAACAACCAAACACTATAAACAAGTTGAAAGGGAACACCCGGAAACTGAGAATGGCTAGCATACCTTGCAAGCCGAGAAACAAAGATTGTGAGCCAATCAATCTCCATGGGCATGGAATCCCAATGGCACATGGAGCGTGTGCTCGGCCAGCCCACCAGCTCCTCCATCATGCCGGTGTCGAGATCAGCAGTATAAACACGATTGAGGTCGTTCCTGATGAGTAGTGTGCCACACTTCTCTCTCAAGACACATAGTTCTATTCCTTCATTCTCCTTCCTGGGTTGTCTCAGCTCGATTGTTCGAGTACCTAGACATTCTGAATTACCATTTATGTTGTCATGGACTTCGCCCCATTCCCCGTTCTCTAGTCGTGAACCATCCTTTTGCATCCAGAGCAGTGATAGCATTCTGTTTATGCCTAACGTAAGGCATGGGTGACTGGTGGGGCGGAAGTTCACTGTAAAAGGGAGCTTCGTCAAGGAGATGTGGCCCGTCCGAACATTCAGATTGATGATGTGAAGCCATTGTTCTCCACAATCATGAAATATCCAGTGTAACATGCCACGGCGCACAATGGCATCGCTAAAAGACCCATAGTGCTCCAATTGTGCATTATTGTTGAAATAATTGGTAGGCATGCTCCAACTTTCTTTGTTGGACGAGAACTCACTGAGATGATAATTCAAGTCACTACAGCTATAGCTGACGATTACCACTTTGAAGAAAGACAAATAACTCGGCAGCACCGGCGGCGATGGCTCATCTTTAGAGCAACAATCCATGCTTGTTAGAATGGAATAGCCATTACTGTTGTGGTCATAAAAGACTGGGTTAACTTTTAGAGGAGGGAGCATGTCACACGTGCCGACGAGCAGGTTGCATACCGCCAATTGAAGGATGCTTTTGTCCGGATAGCCGGGCATGTCCTGTGCTTCGACTTCCAGGCGCACAAGAACGAGGCCATGGTGCGAGACAAGAGGCTTTGCGCGGTCGAAGAGGCCGGCACGGGGAGGGGTCACGAAGGAGCTCAGGGCGCGAGGCCTAAGACCCAGAGGCGATGGCGATGCTAGGACGATGTTGTTATAACTCTAGTATCGTCTAGGATAGGGTTTCAGAGTAGATCGAAGTGTGTATGATCTGTTCATGCATTGGTGAAGGGGATCACAGAGAGATGAGAGGAGGAAGAGTGGCTACCTTCTTCTTGGCTCGAGGAGGCCGCCGTGCCGGTCATGGCGGCGAGTGGGCGGCGACGGTGAGGAGGCAGTGGCATCGGTGGGCTTCTCATCGGTTCAGTGCCTCCCTCTCGATCGGACTAGGGTTAGTAGTGGGGAACAGTGGCGGCCACGAACCTCGTACCTTGTGCCGTGCTCCCCACCTCCTATATATGACACTGCGCGACAGAGGCCCACCAGCCTTGCTTGGGCTGGACGCCCCCGATCAGGGCGTGGGTCAAGGGTCCAATGGGCCGTTGGGCCCATTGGGGAAGAGATCAATCTAACATTCTCCCCCTTGATCTCATCATATACTTTTAAGTTTATACTTTGAAATAACTCTTTTCAAAGTACTCGTTCCATCACAGATTTGTATGTAGAGCATGTCTCACCATCACGGTCTATCCCCGATAGAATCAACACCTACAACACACTCCTCTATTTTGAAATAGATTCTTTAACCTTGGGCCCTTTTATTGTCCGGAAATCTTAGACTATACCATAAAACCCATGTCGACTGTGTGTTCTCCGAACACACTGGGCGGTAAGCCTTTAATAAGCAGATCTGCAAACACTTGTCTGTTGCTTTTATGCTTCAAGCATTTCTACATAATTCCGGGCTTTCTCCTTTACAACGCATAACTCTGTGTCAGTGTGTTTGGTATCAACACTTGACTCGTTGTCATAGGAGCGAAAAACTCAAAATGGTTATCGTTGTTGTCAACCATTATCAACTCCGGGTACAGGTCTACTTAACCATTTTGCCTGTCCCTCAGCCTCATATCAAGCTATAACATGTTTTTGCATCACATTGGTGATAATTGTTTCATTCTTTGGAGCTTTTCCACACAAAAACTCCAAGTGTGAAAGTTAGCAACAATTGTGGATTCCACTATACATTTCACAAATCCTGTCTTTGTACTCGAAATCTTTTGAGAGCACTTATTTCTTTCAGCATGAGGCCGATATCTTTGACTCCATTCCAGTGATCTATATATGGACTGGACATTGCCAAAATAACCCGGATATGTGAACTGTGTCAGGGTAATATATTGAGCTTCCAACAGCTGAAGCATATTGCACCATATCCATTTTCAATCTTTTCTCATCTACTTTTGGAACACCAAAGTTTCCAGTTCCATTACCCTTGACTATAAGAACAGGCGTAGGTTTTCTCGCATGCATACTTTAGAGACCTTTCTTAGCATGTCCATGAAACATTCCTAATACCCCCTTTTTATTCTTTTCTTAGCGAATCTCGATAATTATAAGGAGAGACACTCTACCGAGAACATTCTTTTGAACTTTGAGGACAAGAACTTCTTTTCTCCTCCTGCAGTAGATTGACATGACCACTAGCAAGTAGGACGTCATCCACATGCACAGGATTAGAATGAATTTCCTATTCTATAACTTTGCATAAACACAATTGTCCTCTCACTTTCATTAACCCAAAATAACATCTGATTCTTCTAACTTTAAATGTCACTATCTAGAGACTTGCTCTAGTCCATAAAAGACTTCTTGAAGCAGTATCCCTTGTGTTCTTTACTTTCATCTGATGTAACTCAGAACATGATGTCGGTCATGATGTGCCACTAACACTCATTGTAATTTATTCATTCTCTTTGCACAAAATCTTTTGATTTAAGTCGCGCTTTACACCTTTACATATTTCCTTTGGAGTCACATTGGCCTTGTAGACCCTTTACAGCCTACTGTTTTGGCTCCATTGGAAATTACTTATGAGTCCCAAACATTGTCGGGATTCACCAATTTTATTTCATCTCACATAGTCTCTTATCATTTAGACAAACAGACACTTCTCAAAGCTCGATTGATCGCTTTAAATGAGGTGGAATCAACCTCCCTTTGAATTTCACTAACATAGATTTTATAGTAATCAAAAGTATCTGATTTTCTCATTCCTTGAGACCATCTGTGTCTCAGGTACTGGCACTTCTTTCATATGGGGTTGTTGTTGCTCTGTCATTGCCAAGAGGCAATAGGTTTTACAGGGACCTGTATCACAAGATCCATGTTTACTCATTCATCCTTTATAGAGCTAACAACAGGTGTTGTATAGGTCATACAGCATGCTCCCCCAGATTAGTCCATCTTCACTAAAATGGCGTATCTTTAAACTTTATTATTTGGGTTTATTCTGTTAAAACTTTCTTCTTTATGGCACTTTAAGCATCGTCTTAGTATTCCTTAGTCTGCTTTCGGAACTATAAAAGATCCAAGAATACAGCTATTTCTTTTCTTTAGGGGTATTATTATGACCGTCGTACTCCCCCAGACGATCACATTCTTCGTTAATGGATCACTTTAGATGCAGAATGTGCATCACATTATCTAAGGTATAGGGGAGTTTCATCATTCTTAATTTATCTCGTATTTCTTTCTCCCCCTCGAAATGTGGCAAGAACTTTCCTGCCACAATTTCGAAAAACCATTCATAACTCTTGTGAATTGAGGAAACTTCGATACTCTACTTCATTCATCTGATTACTTCATAAGAAATGAAGTTATCTGTTGACTGGTATGGGAGTACTTTTTTGTCATTCCATTTCAGAAACTCAACAGAGTTCTTTATCATTAGTACTTTTGCAAGTCACACTTGCATATCATTCTTATCTTTAGGTTCGTTTGTAACCTTTATTCTCTTTGGATTTATTGAGTGCTTAATGATCGTTACACATAAGGTGTACGGTCGATACTAGGAAAGCATAATAGCTGCTCCATACTTTTCTTCCAGAGTGGGACACATTAAAAGCACATGAGTCATCATATCTTTCTCCTGTCATAAAGGATAAGTCCTTTGCCAAAATTTCTACCGCCATACGGGATTTTTGACATAATATTATGTCAACTTTACCCCGTTACGCACGTATTTTCCCAAACTTTTCCCGCCATGCAGATTTTATCATAATCATCTTTTCCCGCCATGCAGGTATGAAGGAAATATGCCCTAGAGGCAATAATAAAGTTGTTATTTATATTTCCTTATATCATGATAAATGTTTATTATTCATGCTAGAATTGTATTAACCGGAAACTTAATACATGTGTGAATACATAGACAAACAAAGTGTCACTAGTATGCCTCTACTTGACTAGCTCGTTAATCAAAGATGGTTAAGTTTCCTAGCCATAGACATGAGTTGTCATTTGATGAACGGGATCACATCATTAGAGAATGATGTGATTGACAAGACCCATCCGTTAGCTTAGCACGATGATCGTTTAGTTTGTTGCTATTGCTTTCTTCATGACTTATACATGTTCCTCTGACTATGAGATCATGCAACTCCCGAATACCGAAGGAACACCTTGTGTGCTATCAAACATCACAACGTAACTGGGTGATTATAAAGATGCTCTACAGGTGTCTCCGATAGTGTTTGTTGAGTTGGCATAGATCAAGATTAGGATTTGTCACTCCGATTGTCGGAGAGGTATCTCTGGGCCCTCTCGGTAATGCACATCATATGAAGCCTTGCAAGCAATGTGACTAATGAGTTAGTTACGGGATGATACATTACGGAACGAGTAAAGAGACTTGCCGGTAACGAGATTGAACTAGGTATTGAGATACCGACGATTGAATCTCGGGTAAGTAACATACCGATGACAAAGGGAACAACGTATGTTGTTATGCAGTTTGACCGATAAAGATCTTCGTAGAATATGTGGGAGCCAATATGAGCATCCAGGTTCCGCTATTGGTTATTGACCGGAGATGAGTCTCGGTCATGTCTACATAGTTCTCGAACCCGTAGGGTCCGCACGCTTAACGTTCGATGACGATCGGTATTATGAGTTTATGTGTTTTTGTACCGAAGGTAGTTCAGAGTCCCGGATGTGATCACGGACATGACGAGGAGTCTCGGAATGTCCGAGAGGTAAAGATTGATATATTGGAAGATAGTATTTGGCCTCCGGAAGGGTTCCGGATATTTATCGTAGTGCCGGAAGGGTTATCGGAACCACCGGAGAAGTAATGGGCCTTATTGGGCCTAGGGGAAAGAGAGAGGGGCAGCCAAGGGCTGGCCGCGCGCCCCCCCATGGGGCTAGTTCGAATTGGACTAGGGGGAGGGGCGGCGCCCCCTCCTTCCTTCTCTTTCCCCCTCCTTCCTTCTTCTCCTAGTAGGACTAGGAAAGGGGGGAGTCCTACTCCTACTAGGAGGAGGATTCTTCCCCCCTTGGCGCGCCTATGAGGGCCGGCCGGCCTCCCCCTCCCTCCTTTATATACGTGGGGAGGGGGGGCACCCTAGGACACACAAGTTAATTGTTTTTAGCCGTGTGCGGTGCCCCCCTCCACAGATTTCCACCTCGGTCATATTTTCGGAGAGCTTAGGCGAAGCCCTGCCGGAATCACTTCATCATCACCGTCACCACGACGTCGTGCTGACGAAACTCTCCCTCAGCCTCAGCTGGATCAAGAGTACAAGGGACGTCACCGAGCTGAACGTGTGCAGATCGCGGAGGTGCCGTACGTTCGGTACTTGGATCGGTTGGATCGTGAAGACGTTCGACTACATCAACCGCGTTACTAAACGCTTCCGCTTTCGGTCTACGAGGGTACGTGGACACACTCTCCCGCTCGTTGCTATGCTTCTGATAGATAGATCTTGCGTGATCGTAGGAAATTTTTGAATTACTACGTTCCCCAACAGTGGCATCCGAGCCAGGTCTATGCGTAGATGTTATTTGCACGAGTAGAACACAAAGGAGTTGTGGGCATGGGTGTATACATATTGCTTGCCGTTACTAGTTGTTACTTGGTTCAGCGGTATTGTGAGATGAAGCGGCCCGGACCGACATTACGTGTATGCTTACGCGAGACTGGTTTCACCGCTACGAGCACTCGTTGCTTAAACGTGACTGGCGGGTGTCTGTCTCTCTCACTTTAGTTGAATCGGTTTCAATGAAGAGGGTTCTTTTAGAAGATCAAAAAGCAATCACTACACCATGTTGTGGTTTTGATGCGTAGGTAAGAACGGTTCTTGCTAGAAGCCCGTAGCAGCCACGTAAAACTTGCAACAACAAAGTAGAGGACGTATAACTTGTTTTTGCAGGGCTTGCTGTGATGTGATATGGTCAAGACATGATGTGATATAATTTGTTGTATGAGATGATCATGTTTTGTAACAGAGTTATCGGCAACCGGCAGGAGCCATATGGTTGTCGCTTTATTGTATGCAATGCAATCGCCATGTAATTGTTTTACTTTATCACTAAGCGGTAGCGATAGTCGTAAAAGCAATAAGTTGGCGAGACGACAACGATGCTACGATGGAGATCATGCTGGAGCGGCGGTGACGATGGAGATTATGCTGGGGGGCCGGTGACGATGGAGATCATGACGGTGCTTCGATGATGGAGATCAAGAGCACAAGATGATGATGGCCATATCATGTCACATATTGAATTGCATGTGATGTTAATCCTTTTATGCATCTTATTTTGCTTAGTACGGCGGTAGCATTATAAGATGATCTCTCACTAAATTTCAAGGTACAAGTGTTCTCCCTGAGTATGCACCGTTGCTACAGTTCGTCGTGCCGAGACACCACGTGATGATCGGGTGTGATAAGCTCTACGTTCACATACAATGGGTGCAAGCCAGTTTTGCGCACGCAGAATACTCGGGTTAAACTTGACGAGCCTAGCATATGCAGATATGGCCTCGGAACACTGAGACCAAAAGGTCGAGCGTGAATCATATAGTAGATATGATCAACATAGTGATGTTCACCATTGAAAACTACTCCATCTCACGTGATGATCGGACATGGTTTAGTTGATTTGGATCACATGATCACTTAGACGATTAGAGGGATGTCTATCTAAGTGGGAGTTCTTAAGTAATATGATTAATTGAACTTTAATTTATCATGAACTTAGTACCTGATAGTATTTTGCATGTCTATGTTGTTGTAGATCAATGGCCCGTGCTACTGTTCCTTTGAATTTTAATGCGTTCCTAGAGAAAGCCAAGTTGAAAGATGATGGTAGCAACTACACGGACTGGGTCCATAACTTGAGGATTATCCTCATTGCTGCACAGAAGAATTACATCCTGGAAGCACCGCTAGGTGCAAGACCCGCTGCAGGAGCAACGCCGGATGTTGTGAACGCCTGGCAGAGCAAAGCTGATGACTACTCGATAGTTCAGTGTGCCATGCTTTACGGCTTAGAACCGGGACTTCAACGACATTTTGAACGTCATGGAGCATATGAGATGTTCCAGGAGTTGAAGTTAATATTTCAAGCAAACGCCCGGATTGAGAGATATGAAGTCTCCAATAAGTTCTATAGCTGCAAGATGGAGGAGAATAGTTCTGTCAGTGAGCATATACTCAAAATGTCTGGGTATCATAATCACTTGACTCAGCTGGGAGTTAATCTTCCGGTTGATAGTGTCATTGACAGAGTTCTTCAATCACTGCCACCAAGCTACAAAAGCTTCGTGATGAACTATAATATGCAAGGGATGGATAAGACAATTCCCGAGCTCTTCGCAATGCTAAAGGCTGCGGAGTTAGAAATCAAAAAGGAGCATCAAGTGTTGATGGTCAACAAGACCACCAGTTTCAAGAAAAAGGGCAAAGGGAAGAAGGGGATTTTCAAGAAGAACGGCAAGCAAGTTGCTGCTCAAGTGAAGAAGCCCAAGTCTGGACCTAAGCCTAATACTGAGTGCTTCTACTGCAAAGGGACTGGTCACTGGAAACGGAACTACCCCAAGTATTTGGCGGATAAAAAGGATGGCAAAGTGAACAAAGGTATATGTGATATACATGTTATTGATGTGTACCTTACTAATGCTCGCAGTAGTGCCTGGGTATTTGATACTGGTTCTGTTGCTAATATTTGCAACTCGAAACAGGGACTACGGATTAAGCAAAGATTGGCTAAGGACGAGGTGACGATGCGTGTGGGAAATGGTTCCAAAGTCGATGTGATCGTCGTCAGCACGCTACCTCTACATCTACCTTCGGGATTCGTTTTAGACCTGAATAATTGTTATTTGGTGCCAGCGTTAAGCATGACCATTATATCTGGATCTTGTTTGATGCGAGACGGTTATTCATTTAAATCTGAGAATAATGGTTGTTCTATTTATATGAGTAATATCTTTTATGGTCATGCACCCTTGAAGAGTGGTCTATTTTTGTTGAATCTCGATAGTAGTGATACACATATTCATAATGTTGAAGCCAAAAAATGCAGAGTTGATAATGATAGTGCAACTTATTTGTGGCACTGCCGTTTGGGTCATATTGGTGTAAAGCGCATGAAGAAACTCCATACTGATGGACTTTTGGAATCACTTGATTATGAATCACTTGGTACTTGCGAACCGTACCTCATGGGCAAGATGACTAAAACTCCGTTCTCCGGAACAATGGAGCGAGCAACAGATTTATTGGAAATAATACATACTGATGTATGCGGTCCGATGAATATTGAGGCTCGCGGCGGGTATCATTATTTTCTGACCTTCACAGATGATTGAGCAGATATGGGTATATCTACTTGATGAAACATAAGTCTGAAGCATTTGAAAAGTTCAAAGAATTTCAGAGTGAAGTGGAAAATCATCGTAACAAGAAAATAAAGTTTCTGCGATCCGATCGTGGAGGTGAATATTTGAGTTACGAGTTTGGTCTTCATTTGAAACAATGCGGAATAGTTTCGTAACTCACGCCACCCGGAACACCACAGCGTAATGGTGTGTCCGAACGTCGTAACCGCACTTTATTAGATATGGTGCGATCTATGATGTCTCTTACTGATTTACCGCCATCGTTTTGGGGTTATGCTTTAGAGACGGCTGCATTCACGTTAAATAGGGCACCATCTAAATCCGTTGAGATGACACCTTATGAACTGTGGTTTCGCAAGAAACCCAAGTTGTCGTTCCTTAAAGTTTGGGGCTGCGATGCTTATGTGAAAAAGCTTCAACCTGATAAGCTCGAACCCAAATCGGAGAAATGTGTCTTCATAGGATACCCAAAGGAGACTGTTGGGTACACCTTCTATCACAGATCCGAAGGCAAAATATTCGTTGCTAAGAATGGATCCTTTCTAGAGAAGGAGTTTCTCTCGAAAGAAGTGAGTGGGAGGAATGTAGAACTTGATGAGGTAGTGGTACCTTCTCTTGAATTGGAAAGTAGTTCATCACAGAAATCAGTTCCAGTGATACCTACGCCAATTAGTGAGGAAGCTAATGATGATGATCATGAAACTTCAGATCAAGTTACTACCGAACCTCGTAGGTCAACCAGAGTAAGATCCGCACCAGAGTGGTACGGTAATCCTGTTCTGGAGGTCATGTTACTTGACCATGATGAACCTACGAACTATGAGGAAGCGATGATGAGCTCAGATTCCGCAAAATGGCTTGAGGCCATGAAATCTGAGATGGGATCCATGTATGAGAACAAAATGTGGACTTTGGTTGATTTGCCCGATGATCGGCAAGCCATAGAGAATAAGTGGATCTTCAAGAAGAAGACTGACGCCGACGGTAATGTTACTGTCTACAAAGCTCGACTTGTTGCAAAAGGTTTTCGACAAGTTCAAGGAGTTGACTACGATGAGACCTTCTCACCCGTAGCGATGCTTAAGTCCGTCCGAATCATGTTAGCAATTGCCGCATTTTTATGATTATGAAATTTGGCAAATGGATGTAAAAACTGCATTCCTGAATGGATTTCTGGAAGAAGAGTTGTATATGATGCAACCCGAAGGTTTTATCGATCCAAAGGATGCTAACAAAGTGTGCAAACTCCAGCGATCCATTTATGGACTGGTGCAAGTATCTCGGAGTTGGAATAAACGCTTTGATAGTGTGATCAAAGCATATGGTTTTATACAGACTTTTGGAGAAGCCTGTATTTACAAGAAAGTGAGTGGGAGCTCTGTAGCATTTCTAATATTATATGTGGATGACATATTGTTGATTGGAAATGATATAGAATTTCTGGATAGCATAAAAGGATACTTGAATAAAAAAATTTCAATGAAAGACCTTGGTGAAGCTGCTTATATATTGGGCATCAAGATCTATAGAGATAGATCAAGACGCTTAATTGGACTTTTACAAAGCACATACCTTGATAAAGTTTTGAAAAAGTTCAAAATGGATCAAGCAAAGAAAGGGTTCTTGCCTGTGTTACAAGGTGTGAAGTTGAGTAAGACTCAATGCCCGACCACTACAGAAGATAGAGAGAAAATGAAAGTCATTCCCTATGCCTCAGCCATAGGTTCTATCATGTATGCAATGCTGTGTACCAGACCTGATGTGTGCCTTGCTATAAGTTTAGCAGGGAGGTACCAAAGTAATCCAGGAGTGGATCACTAGATAGCGGTCAAGAACATCCTGAAATACCTGAAAAGGACTAAGGATATGTTTCTCGTTTATGGAGGTGACAAAGAGCTCGTCGTAAGTGGTTACGTCGATGCAAGTTTTGACACTGATCCGGATGACTCTAAGTCACAAACCAGTTACGTATTTATATTGAACGGTGGAGCTGTCAGTTGGTGCAGTTCTAAGCAAAGCGTCGTGGCGGGATCTACGTGTGAAGCGGAGTACATAGCTGCTTCGGAAGCAGCGAATGAAGGAGTCTGGATGAAGGAGTTCATATCCGATCTAGGTGTCATACCTAGTGCATCGGGTCCAATGAAAATCTTTTGTGACAATACTGGTGCAATTGCCTTGGCAAAGGAATCCAGATTTCACAAGAGAACCAATCACATCAAGAGACGCTTCAATTCTATCCGCGATCAAGTCAAGGAGGGAGACATAGAGATTTGCAAGATACATACGGATCTGAATGTTGCAGACCCGTTGACTAAGCCTCTCTCACGAGCAAAACATGATCAGCACCAAGACTCCATGGGTGTTAGAATCATTACTATGTAATCTAGATTATTGACTCTAGTGCAAGTGGGAGACTGAAGGAAATATGCCCTAGAGGCAATAATAAAGTTGTTATTTATATTTCCTTATATCATGATAAATGTTTATTATTCATGCTAGAATTGTATTAACCGGAAACTTAATACATGTGTGAATACATAGACAAACAAAGTGTCACTAGTATGCCTCTACTTGACTAGCTCGTTAATCAAAGATGGTTAAGTTTCCTAGCCATAGACATGAGTTGTCATTTGATGAACGGGATCACATCATTAGAGAATGATGTGATTGACAAGACCCATCCGTTAGCTTAGCACGATGATCGTTTAGTTTGTTGCTATTGCTTTCTTCATGACTTATACATGTTCCTCTGACTATGAGATTATGCAACTCCCGAATACCGAAGGAACACCTTGTGTGCTATCAAACGTCACAACGTAACTGGGTGATTATAAAGATGCTCTACAGGTGTCTCCGATAGTGTTTGTTGAGTTGGCATAGATCAAGATTAGGATTTGTCACTCCGATTGTCGGAGAGGTATCTCTGGGCCCTCTCGATAATGCACATCATATGAAGCCTTGCAAGCAATGTGACTAATGAGTTAGTTACGGGATGATACATTACGGAACGAGTAAAGAGACTTGCCGGTAACGAGATTGAACTAGGTATTGAGATACCGACGATCGAATCTCGGGCAAGTAACATACCGATGACAAAGGGAACAACGTATGTTGTTATGCAGTTTGACCGATAAAGATCTTCGTAGAATATGTGGGAGCCAATATGGCATCCAGGTTCCGCTATTGGTTATTGACCGGAGATGAGTCTCGGTCATGTCTACATAATTCTCGAACCCGTAGGGTCCGCACGCTTAACGTTCGATGACGATCGGTATTATGAGTTTATGTGTTTTTGTACCGAAGGTAGTTCGGAGTCCCGGATGTGATCACGGACATGACGAGGAGTCTCGGAATGTCCGAGAGGTAAAGATTGATATATTGGAAGATAGTATTTGGCCTCCGGAAAGGTTCCGGAAGGTTCCGGATATTTATCGAAGTGCCGGAAGGGTTATCGGAACCACCGGAGAAGTATTGGGCCTAGGGGAAAGAGAGAGGGGCAGCCAAGGGCTGGCCGCGCGCCCCCCCATGGGCCTAGTCCGAATTGGACTAGGGGGAGGGGCGGCGCCCCCTCCTTCCTTCTCTTTCCCCCTCCTTCCTTCTTCTCCTAGTAGGACTAGGAAAGGGGGGAGTCCTACTCCTACTAGGAGGAGGATTCCTCCCCCCTTGGCGCGCCTATGAGGGCCGGCCGGCCTCCCCCTCCCTCCTTTATATACGTGGGGAGGGGGGCACCCTAGGACACAGAAGTTAATTGTTTTTAGCCGTGTGCGGTGCCCCCCTCCACAGATTTCCACCTCGGTCATATTTTCGGAGAGCTTAGGCGAAGCCCTGCCGGAATCACTTCATCATCACCGTCACCACGCCGTCGTGCTGACGAAACTCTCCCTCGGCCTCAGCTGGATCAAGAGTACAAGGGACGTCACCGAGCTGAACGTGTGCAGATCGCGGAGGTGCCGTACGTTCGGTACTTGGATCGGTTGGATCGTGAAGACGTTCGACTACATCAACCGCGTTACTAAACGCTTCCGCTTTCGGTCTACGAGGGTATGTGGACACACTCTCCCGCTCGTTGCTATGCTTCTCCTAGATAGATCTTGCGTGATCGTAGGAAATTTTTGAATTACTACGTTCCCCAACAAGGTAATTCCCTGTAAGGGACATAAATGCCAGAATTGGCTCTTTTGACTGCATATCCAATCATCAAATTCAGAAATAAATCCGAATACTCTTTGGCACACATGCTTGATCCGACGTTGGTCAAATTAAACACGCATGTTGCTTGTTTCATCTCAAATCATGTTGACTGAAAAATCTTCTTCATAGAGAGTACATGAAAGACATTCGTCAACCAAGACTCTCAATGATCTATCTCTTTTCTTTTCTTGGATTAATATCCAAGAATTCTTTTCCTTTTAAAGCCATTCTTTAGAGAGAACATACTCCCTCACGTTATGACCTTTCTTGGTCATCTTTCGGGTCACAAGTACCCAGCCATTCGCTTTCACGAATGAAAGCATGGAAAACTTTTAGTCTGAGAAAAATTAGCCAATAATCAACAATAATGAGCATAAAAATAACCCCATGTTGGTCTGGTTAAAAAATATGCACATTAAACTTTAAAAACCTTCTTTTATATTCTAAATCACCGTTGGGCAGAATTAGAATAAAACATCATCCTTCTACATTAATTCCATATCACCGTTGGGCGGAAATGGAAATAATGCATATAACTCATAAACAATGTGATGATAGTATTTCTATTAAACAACTTTGCTAAGAAATAATCATCATCACCAACTTTATTGCAGCGGGAACAAGAAATATACATTTCTCTAGCTCAAGAGCATTTCTTGATCTTTATCTGTTCTCTGAAAATTGATCACTTTGATACAAAATTTATCAGAGATTTAAGCTTTGAACATAAGACTCATAGAATTATAGTACTGTTATCATCAACGTTGGTCAGAAAATAACAATACCATATTTTAACTTTAAAACAAATATCTTTCTTTTGTCATAGCGGAAACTATCTGAATCTGATTTCACCCACAAGGGAAAAATATTGCTAAGAATAGTTCTTCCAATTCAATTTTCCCATTGGTTCCAATTTAATTGGAGGATAAAACTTTTACTTTGCAGCGAAAACTTTACAATATTCTATCAGAAACAATTTTGTACTCTTTTACTCTCTAAGCAATTTTAACCGGTTGGTTCAAAATTGAATTAGAGAAGCAACAATTTAATCTTTCACAGTGGAAAACATGAATAAAATTCATGAAAATAGCACTGTTCAGAAGCAATTCTTTACTTTTCTATTTTCTAAATAAAAATTTTCTTTGAATAATTTGAAAAGAAAATAAACTGTGTGAATTTGCCCAAAACACTTGACAGAAAAAGCAAATAAAAAACTGCAGCTCGGCCTGGCCTCGGCCCAGCGCGCGAGTCCCGCAGCGGAAGGTAGCCGGCCCAGGGCCTGCTCGGCGCGCCGCGCCTCACAATCCAGCCTGCCTCGGCCTGGACCGCGTCCACTTTCGGCCCAAAAGGCCCGCGCGGGCGCAAGCCACTCTGGCCTAGTCCGCCGGCCTACAACCCACTTCTACTTTCAGCCCAACAGCCCGGGCGGAGCTAGGTTATTGATCTTGGCCATTGATCTTCATCCAACGGCCCAGCGCGATTATAGCTAGCTCAAAATGTGGGAGAGAGAGAGCCCGACCGAAACCCTCGCCCTAGTCGTTCTCGTTCCTCCTCCCCTTCTCGTTCTCTCCGCTCTCTCTCCCGTCGGGGCGCCTGCGACGGCCCGGCCGCCGGCCCCGACCGCCGGCGACGGCGGCGGATGCCACCCCGCGACGCCGCGCCTTTTCCTCTTCACTTTTCTCTGTGCTGTTTTCTCCGTCCCTTTCTGTCGACGAAACAGGGCAACGCCCCGGCCGCCGCCGGCGGCGGACAGCCACCGCGCCGCGCAAGCCCTTCCCCCTCCCTCTCTTTCTTTCTCTATTCCACCGCCTCCTTTAGACACAGAGAGAGAGAGAGAGAGAGCGACCTCCTCTACTCCCCCTGCTACGCGACGGCGGCAGTCCTTCATGCCGCGGCGGCACCCCTACAGCCCCCCTTGCCGGCGCGCGCAAGCTCCCGAAGGAGAGCGCGCCACCGTCAAGCGGGTCGGTGTTGGTGCCACTTTTCCCCAACGGGGTCTTGGACAAGAACTTTTGCATCGGATTCGATCCGATCTGGTAAGGGAGGGTTGCTTTTCTCTGTTTCTACCCAAAAACTAAGACAAGAGTTTGGCCTGATACCAATGTTATTACTCTAGTATCGTCTAGGCTAGGGTTTCGGAGTAGATCAAAGTGTCTATGATCTGTTCATGCATTGGTGAAGGGGATCACAGAGAGATGAGAGGAGGAAGAGTGGCTACCTTCTCCTTGGCTCGAGGAGGCCGCCGTGCCGGTCATGGCGGCGAGTGGGCGGCGACGGTGAGGAGGCAGTGGCGTCGGTGGGCTTCCCATCGCTTCAGTGCCTCCCTCTCGATCGGACTAGGGTTAGTAGTGGGGAACAGTGGCGGCGACGAACCTCATACCTTGTGCCGTGCTCCCCACCTCCTCTATATGGCACTGCGTGACAGGGGCCCACCAGCCTTGCTTGGGCTATTCGCCCCCGATCAGGGTGTGGGTCAAGGGTCCAATGAGCCGTTGGGCCCATTGGGGAAGAGATCAATCTAACAGAAGTATGGCTCCGATCCCTGTAAAGGCCCTGCATCCCCTTCCCCATGGCGATTTCCCTTGGTGAAGAAGCCGACCAAGAAGCAGGATGAGTCGATGGCGTCCTCTGGCCAGCAGCGCGGGAGAAAGCATGGATCGGCGACGCCACTGCTTGCACGTCATCGTACAGCGGAAGAGAGCAGCCCCGTCCTTGACGCGGACGAGGATCTCGGGGAGGAGGTCGTCCGGGAGCGAGACTGATATGGCCGCCGGCTCAACTTCCATGATTGGATAGGGGGGCGATTAATTAGGCTTGGAGAGGCACGCAGGACGGTAAGAGTACTGTTAGCGGATAAGCTTGATAGCTGTAAGTTAGTTAGTATCTAGCAGGTTGTTAGCTAACTTGTACCATACGCACATATCTCTAAAACTGATCGTATCTTTCTGTTGTAAACGATCGGTGATGTAACCTGCATATAAATAGCAATCAGCGCCATCTGTTTGGATGTGCGATCCAATCTACGTCTTGTTTTCACATGGTAACAAGAGCCTAGCTTCGACGCACGTCCAGAAACCCATCTCTCGCTGCGATTCTCCTCGCCGCTATGACCACCTCTCCCAACACCTCCGCGTCCACCGCTGAAGGGGCGGAGATGGTGATCAACCCAGCCCATACGGTCTGGCACGCTCAGGACCAGCTGCTCCTTGCCGGGATCCTCTCCACGCTCTCGCCTGACATCATCGCGCGCACGCTGAACTTCACGACCTCGGCGCAGATATGGGCGGCACTCGAGCGCATGTACGCCTCGCAGTCTCGCTCCAGGATCATGCAGCTTAAGAGGCAGCTCACGCACGCCCAGGAAAAGGACATGAACATGGCTGATTATTTTGGCCATGTCAAGGGTCGCGCTGACCAGCTTGCTGCGGCCGGCAGCCTCGTCTCTGAGACTGATGTGATCGACTACATGTTCACAGGCCTTGATAACTCGTACGACGCCCTCGTCACATCGATTAATCTGCTGCTGGCCAACGGTGGCATCTCTCTCGATGAAGTGTACTCGCACATGCTGGATTACGAGGCGCGTCAGGACAATGCCAACACCGGCTATCAGTTATCGGCCAATCTTGCGGGACGAGGCAACGGCGCTCGAGGCGGCGGCAACGGTGGAGGTGGCTCCTCTGGCGGCGGCGGCGGCCGCAACCGCAACAATGATGGCCGCAACCAGCAGGGAGGCAACCGTCGCAACGGCGGCGGCAACGGCGGCGGCGGCGGCGGCGGCGGTAACTCTGCTGCAGGCAACGGCTCCAATGGCCAACCAGCCGGCGGTCACCAAGGCGGCTACAACAGGAGGAACTCCAACTCTGTGTTTTGATTTTCATTTTGTGTTTTTTTCGCCCTTGACCG
Organism: Thinopyrum elongatum; assembly: GCA_011799875.1. Lineage (NCBI taxonomy): Eukaryota > Viridiplantae > Streptophyta > Magnoliopsida > Poales > Poaceae > Thinopyrum > Thinopyrum elongatum. The sequence continues at coordinate 661,883,660 of CM022299.1, read as the reverse complement.
AGATGGCCGAATTTCGGCCATTTCAAATATTTCGGTAAAATCTCGGACGAAATTGCAGAAACAAAATTTGAATTTTTGGATAAAATTTGTCTGAAATTCAGCCAAATTAAATCTGAATCAAATAGGGCATAATTATAGTAGCACAACAGTCCTTAATCTAAAGCAGCACAAGAAAATCAGAGCCGCGTGGCCAAATTGCTGAAGAACCAAAACTGCATAAATACTTCAAGTGGGAAGATATAAAAGCATCCAGAATTAAGATTCAATAAAGCGGCCGCCCACCATGCTGCTGCCGCTGCTCCATGCTCCTGCCTGCGTTGAACTGGTCAGCTCGCGCTCCACCAGCTCCTTTGCCGCAGCCGTCGAGCACCATGCCTCAATCTTGGAGAAGCAACGCACATGTAGTGGATGGGGTGGAGGTAAGGAGACGTGGAGGAGGGCAGGAGGGTAGTGAACGCCTTGGCCGAAGAAGCCGCCATCGCGTGAGATGTGCCCTGTGCACAGCGGCGGCGCCACACACAGGAGGATCGAGAGGAAAGGGAGATTCTAGGGTTAGGGCGTGTGGGCTCGTGGTTTTGTCTCAATCGAAGCCTAACAGAAACGCTCTAGAAGCTGGGCCGGGCCACAAAATTCAAATTGGGCCAAAATTTTCGGCCGAAAGGGCCATGTACCGGGCCATAGCGAGATGGCCGAAATTCGGCCGAAATTAGTTTTTTTCGGCCGAAAATCAAATCACAGCTCCAACTCCGATCGTCCGCGGGTGCCGTGCCAAATCTGCAACAAGCTCGGCCACTCTGCAAGGACCTGTTATGATCGCTACAACCACAACTCCCAGCAGGAGGATGCACGTTTCGCCAACAACATCTCTACCGGCTCTCCGGCACTTGACCCAGCATGGTACATGGACTCCGGCGCCACCGACCACATCATCGGCGACTTAGACAAGCTGCACATGCGTGAGCAATACACCGGCAAGGACCAAGTGCATACAGCAAATGGAACTGGTATGGCTATTACTCATGTTGGAAAAGCCCTTCTTCCTACACCGCATGCACCTCTTGTCCTTAACAATGTTCTTCATGTTCCACATACCACAAAAAATCTTTTATCTACTGATCGACTCACCTCTGATAACAATGTTTGCGTTGAAATTCATCCTCTTTATTTTCTTGTCAAGGATCGAGCTTCGAAGAGGGTTCTTCTTCACGGACCTAGCGAAGGTGGTCTCTATCCAGTTCGTCCCATGCAACCAAGTAGGAATAAAATGGCGTTCTCTGCCGTCACCAAGCCCAGTCATGATCGGTGGCACTGTCGACTCGGTCACCCCTCGTCAAGGATAGTAGATCATGTCTTAGGTCATCTTAATCTTCAGTTCAGTCGTGAGTCAAATAAAGCACATGTATGTGATGCATGTCAGCAAGGGAAGAGTCACCAACTTCCTTATGCCAGTTCTTCTAGGGTCACTTCATTTCCTCTTGAGCTTATTTTCTCTGACGTTTGGGGGCCTGCGTGCACCTCGTCGGGAGGTTTTAGCTACTATGTGAGTTTCATAGACGATTTTAGCAAATTCACTTGGTTGTTCTGTCTTAAGCATAAATCCGATGTTTTCAATATTTTTCATCGCTTTCAATCTCATGTCGAACGTCTCCTTAATCGGAAAATCTTGCAGATTCAGACCGACTGGGGAGGGGAGTACCGTAAGCTTAATACTTTCTTCCAAAACATCGGCATTGAACACCACTTATCCTGCCCACACACACACCAACAAAACGGATCAGCGGAAAGAAAACACCGTCATGTCGTCGAAACCGGCCTCACCTTGCTCGCCCAAGCTTCCATGCCATTACGATTTTGGGATGAGGCGTTTCATACCGCATGTTTTTTGATCAATCGTCTTTCTACCCGTACTATTAATATGAATACCCCCGTGCAACGCTTGTTCGGCACCGCTCCAGACTATACTTTCCTTCGTACCTTCGGCTGCGCTTGTTGGCCGTGCCTTCGCCCCTACAACAATCATAAACTCCAGTTTAGGTCCAAGCGTTGCGTCTTTCTCGGGTACAGTAGCACACACAAGGGTTACAAATGCCTTCATGTTTCGTCTGGCAGGGTGTATATCTCACGGGATGTTGTATTCGATGAGCAGTCTTTTCCCTATGCTGATCCATCCCAATCAGACTCACTACCCCCGTCATATGACGAGCTCCGTCTACTTGCTCCACCTAAAGCTTTTGATCCTGTCATATCAACCGCTGCGGTGGAAGAACCTTCTCCTATGGGTGATACTGTACCTATTTCATCTAATGTAACGCATGAGGATCCTTGTTTGGTTTCTCTTTCTCCTGTGCAGGCGCCTACATCAACAGTGCCGTGCAGCCGATGTGATCCCGTCATGCAGGAACCAGCCAGGGCGTCATCCCGCCCAACTGTCTCGGGTTCGGCTTCCCCCGTCCGGACGACTATGCTTGGACCAGTCTCGCCGGCTCGGCAGGCCTCTGCTGAGCCGGCTGCCTCTCCACCACCGGGGTCCGACTCCGACTCCTTCGAGCTCCTTCAGCAGCCGGTTTCGCAGCTTGAAGTATGCGCACCCGCTCCAGCCGATGCGTCTTGACGGTATGCCACTCGCCTTCGCGATGGCACTCACCGTGAGAAGGTGCGCACCGACGGCACCATACCATATGGTCCACAACGACGACGGCGGCAAGTTTCGCTGGCCATGGTTGAACCCGCCAATCATTTTGATGCTCTTGCGGACCCTCATTGGCGGTCCGCCATGGACGTGGAATACCAGGCGTTGCTCAAGAACCAGACCTGGCACCTTGTTCCTCGGCCTCCTCGCTGCAACCTCATCGACTGCAAATGGGTTTTCAAACTCAAGTATCGTGCTGATGGCTCCATTGATCGTCATAAGGCTCGTCTCGTCGCCAAAGGGTTCAAGCAACGCCACGGCATCGACTATACAGAGACATTCAGTCCAGTAATTAAGCACACCACTATTCGCCTGGTTATTTCTCTTGCAGTTTCACATGGTTGGGTGCTTCGCCAATTGGATGTGCAGAATGCGTTCCTCCACGGCATTCTCGAAGAAGATGTATACATGAAACAACCACCAGGATATGTTGATCCACAGCTTCCGCAACACGTCTGCAAATTGGACAAATCACTATATGGTCTTAAACAATCCCCCCGGGCCTGGTTCTCTCGGCTGAGTGCAAAGCTTCAGGAGCTTGGTTTCCATCCCTCTCTTGCTGATACGTCCCTGTTTATCTATCATCAAGGGGGCGTATGTATGTATATGCTGATCTACGTCGATGATATCATCATTACCGGTTCGTCGCCGAAAGCGCTCACATCACTTGTCCGTAGTCTGCATGAAGCTTTCGCCCTGAAGGACCTAGGCGACCTCCACTATTTTCTGGGAATTGAGGTGCAGCGCCAGGGGGAGTCTATACTTCTGAAACAGGCCAAATATACAGCTGATCTTTTGAGTAAAGCAGGTATGACAGATTGCAAGCCAGTCACTTCACCAATGTCCACCTCTGAAACTTTGTCTTGTGAAGGAGGACAACTTCTGTCACCGGAAACAGCCACGAGATATCGGAGTATTGTAGGGGCACTACAATATCTGACTTTGACACGTCCAGACATTAGTTACGCCGTGAACAAAGTATGCCAATATCTCCACTCGCCGGCAGAAGCGCACTGGACGGCAGCAAAACGCATCCTGCGATACCTGAGACACACATCAGGCATAGGACTGAAAATCAGCAAGTCTACATCCACTTTGCTCAGCGTGTTTTCAGACGCTGACTGGGCTGGATCGACCGATGACAGGCGCTCTACCAGTGGCTTCGTATTATTTTTCGGCTCTAATCTGGTGTCTTGGAGCGCGAGAAAACAGGCTACAGTATCTCGGTCAAGTACAGAGGCCGAATACAAGGCGCTGGCAAATGCAACAGCAGAGCTGATTTGGCTTCAAACTCTACTCGGCGAGCTCGGCATACGGCAATGGAGACCGCCAGTGTTGTGGTGCGACAACATAGGAGCGACGTACTTGTCTGCCAATCCGGTATTCCATGCACGCACCAAACATATCGAGGTTGATTTCCACTTTGTTCGGCAGCGAGTAGCTCGCAAGGCATTGGACATACGATTCGTGTCGTCCCAAGATCAGCTTGCCGATGGCCTGACCAAACCGATTGGCGCAGCACAGCTCCGACTTCTGCGACACAATCTCAATCTCTCGGGAGCTGAGATTGAGGGGGAGTGTTAGCGGATAAGCTTGATAGCTGTAAGTTAGTTAGTATCTAGCAGGTTATTAGCTAACTTGTACCATACGCACATATCTCTAAAACTGATCGTATCTTTCTGTTGTAAGCGATCGGTGATGTAACCTGCATATAAATAGCAATCAGCGCCATCTGTTTGGATGTGCGATCCAATCTACCTTGTGTTTTCACAAGTACGTAGACCCAATTCTATAACATCACACGTTTTTTCGTCTGTGTTAAAAAAACAAGTTTTTTTCGTTTTTGAGGTTGTCGACTCGGTCTCCAATCTAACGTACGCACGTCACGTACATGTTTTCGTTAGCTCAATATGTATAAACCTCCGTTTATAACTTTGGATAACTCACGCAGAGATGCAACTTGTTTGTGGTACGTAGGCTCAGCAGCACAGCCAAATTTTGGAACTGACAATGATCTTTGATCTAATTTATCAAGCATATATATCCAGCATAGGTTGTTGCGGCAATCACTACCGGAATCGCACCCTATGCCCACGGACAGGGCCGTCGGCATAGCCTTGACTGGCCGTCGGGACAGGCCTATGTCGACGGCCCCCGTCGGCATAGGGCCGTCGGCAACATATCCGTCGGCGTAGCCAGGAAGGCCGTCGACATAGAAAGGCCGTCGGCATAGGCCCTACCCCGACGGTGTCTGTATATCTATGCCGACGGCCCTCGCCGTCGGCAACGTTATCGCCTAACGGCGGCCGCCGTCAAGTGCTGACCAATGCCTGCTCGCCACGTGGCATGTCTATGCCGACGGCCTAGCCGTCGGCATAGTTCCAAACTAAGCCGACGGCTAGGCCGTCGGCATAGACGTGCCACGTGGCGAGCAGGCGTTACCCTTGGGGCAGGGCTATGCCGACGGCCTAGCCATCGGCCTAGTTTCAAACTAAGCCGACGGCTAGGCCGTCGGCATAGCTCTGCCACGTGGCAGCAACTGGGCGCTCCTGAAGCAGGTCTATGCCGACGGCCTAGCCGTCGGCTTAGTATGAAACTATGCCGACGGCTAGGCCGTCGGCATAGACCTGCCACGTGTCAGCCACTGGGAGCTCACGCCAGCTCTACGCCGACGGCCTAGCCGTCGGCATAGTTTCTGTCTGTTTTTTTTTCCTTTTTTCTGTTTTGTTTCAGCTCAATTCATTTGAATATATACAACATCACACAACAAATATATGCATCACATAACAGCTGGCCCAGTAGCATCACACAACAAATTCATCATCACACATCATAAGAAGCATCGCAAATCATAAACATATAAGTATCATCACCACCAAGCATATAAGAATCTCACAAACAACAATAAGAAACATCACAAGCATATAAGTATCATCACCACCAAGACCGCCACAATGTGACCCAAAGGCTTAAGCGCCAGGACGTCGAGCACCGCGGAGGTCGTCACCGCCAAGACCGCCGAAGCCCAGGTCGTCACTGCTAGCGGCAGCGCTACCGCCAAGACCGCCTCGACCTCCGCCTCCGCCTCCGTGGATCGGAGTGGTCGGGCTCCGTGACTCGGGAGTGCTGCGAAGACCACCGCCAACGGTAGATCCATCGGTTCCCTGGATGTTGAAAAGACATATTAACGGGATATATGACTGTGTTGAAAGGCATGATATGCTTTGGGTGAATAGATTGGGGATGAACTAACCGGCGAGGGGCCAGCCTTCTGTGCCACAAACTCCTCAAAGGTCAGCAGCCTTGGTTGTGCTGGAGGACATTGTGCTGGTTGCAACCGAGGACACCTGCCGGCCGCCATTTCCTGAAAAGCATGCTGCATCTGGCGATCCCTCTGCTCATGGTATGCATAAAGCCTCTCGTGCCACGCCATGGTCTCCTGGCGTGTGTACTCCAGGTAGGCCTACGGTATGACATAATGGAACTCATAAAACTACTAAATGCGGAAAATAAAGTGAGCAATGAAGATAAGAGGGAAAATACTTACAGATTGCCGCTCCTGAAAGAGGGACTGTGACTGTGCACTGGTCACTGGCGTGCTCGTGCGCTGGCTCAGGCTCGGGTCGATCCGACGGAGCTGTGTGTAGGAGATAGTAGGAGTGATCACAGCATCGAGAACCGCCTCCCGAGCGTGCTCCTTCGGCCCCATGCCCACCACCACCCTATCGTCCAGATCCGCCGCAATGGGGTCAGGTGTGTCAGGATGTAACTTCAGATACCCTTCGGAGTAGGCCTTCTTCCTCCCCGCGGTCTTCTTGCCGTAGTACTTGGGCTCGCCAGGCTTGGGGTCCTTCCGTGTATGGGCGATCTCCCACGCCTGCATGTGTGAGAGTGGCCGCTTCAGTTTCTCCTCCTGCACCACCAAACAGAGGTTAGTCATATATAAGAAAGTGATGGTAAATAGAAGAAGAAGAATGTTTAATGGGGTTAGTCATACATTAACTGCCTTGTGGAGATAGTGGTTTCGGTTTCCCTGAGCATGTACTCCCTCCTTCCCTCGGTTAGCCTTGTTTTTGATTCTCATAGCCGCCCAGGATCCAGCCTCATCACACCAAAGATCCACCAATGCTGCCCAGGACTCGTCTTTTCCATAACACCAATTTGGACACACCTACATAATGAAAGCATAATGGCATGTCAACACGAAACGGTGAAATGTACCACAAGGTAATGAAAGCATAATGAAAAATCTTTTATACTTACCGCCAAGAACTCATCCCTCTTCAAGGTAATGCCCATCCTCCGCGCTTCTTCCTTGGTCATCTTCACACCAAGATAGTCGTGGTAGTATGTCGAGATGGCCACATAGCGCACCTCGTACTGCATCTGGTGGGCCTTCTTCTTGCATTGGCGCAGCACGATCTGGTCCGCTCTGGCCCTGTGCTCCGGAAGAACTCGATAGAATTTCTACAATCATGCATGAAACAAGAATGGAAGAAGCCATGAGTTAAATCATTCATGAAACTAGAATGGACTTGTGCTTCTGAAGAGAACTCACCCAGATGTTCTTTTTTTATCCCGTTCTCCATCCGAACGATACGTACGTGCTGCTTCACTGCCATTCGAGTTCATATGCTGCAATTAATTCCCACTAGTGCACCATTCGACTTGTAGTCCAATTTGGATCGATGGTATGTATAACACATCACCTTGTTAATTGGATCGATAAATCAACAATGTTAACTGGAAATTTGGAATCAAGTTTGGCCATCATTCATGCTTGGAGGTTGGAACCGACTTCCTCAAACTCATGTCGCTCTGCTACCATCTCCTTCAGAACGGTGCTATATAAGGCCCGATGTTCAAACGGTTCGATCGTGTTGTTCACCATGTCCACATAATCACACGTTACCTCTACCATCTCGGCATGTCGCGCCCACTGCTGCGCGTCCGGTTTCATGTCCTCGACACACTTCTATGGACATGAGTTTCCACAGATAATGCTAAAACTTGTTTCTGAACATATGAACCATGAGGCCATGCAAACACAAAATAACCATATCTAATATTCCACACGACAAAGAAAATAAAATAGAACATCCAAAAATTGGTGATCAATATACATTCTCACATGCATGTCACAAGAGGATTTTATTGTTGGATCACATCATTATCCATTATTTGATACGTACAATGGTTTAGTGCAACTTAATCACAGACCTTTCAGTAACAATTCAGCGTGCGGACCAATCTGTGGTTGGATCGTTAGAGGGACAGTGGTATCCACAGCCCACCAGGGTTCAAGTCCTGGTGCTCGCATTATTCCTGGATTTATTTCAGAATTTCCGGCGATACGCTTTCAGTGGGAGGAGACGTTCCCGTCGACGATGAGGCGCCTACGTTGACTTCGTAAATCTCAAGATGATATGCCTGCTCAGTCTCTCGAATGTGCTCATAAAGGTAGGATGTGTGTGTGTGCGTTCATAGGGGTGAGTGCATGCACATATATACGAGGGCTTGCATTTGTAATGATGTTCAAAAAAAGTAACAATTCAGCGTGGCTAGGCCAACGAGCCTGCATGCCGAGTTTACGGCGTGATCTCCGAAGGACTTTTGGCAGGCCAACATGCAAGATAATTCTATGCACGTGGTGCCTGAAAGGCAATTTCCGCCCTACATTTGTCTGTAGACAAGTATATACATAATAAAAAAAACTTAAAAAAAATTCATGCAGCTCAACTGGCAATATTATTCTACTGTGTTCGAGAGGAGAAAGGAAACATGTACAGGGACAACAAGAGCGATTCCATACCAACATGAACGGAATTTCCTAGCTGCACAAGCACCATCAGGCCAAGAAGAATAGCTTTTCCCTCCATAAGATCAGACTCAAACCTCTTATTCCCGTTTCTGTTTGGGCGTCGAGAATAATACACGATTGTATCTTTATATATACACTCCTCGCTAGAGAGCATTTACTCCTGGTTGACTTAAATAAGGTAAAATTTGGTTAGATCTTTCAGATTGTCTGCATTTAATATTATTATTTATATAATAACATAAAAAGGCCCAAAGGGAGAGATTCAACTAATCCCAGCCGTAAAACCATGTCTATCCAACGACCTTGATTGCTCCAACGGTGAATGGATTTGGTGAAATCTTAATTAAGCTTGTCTTACTAGCTGGTGTTCCGTGATTGTCATACTCCAGTGGCACTACTCATGACTTGTCCCTACTTTGCATGAGCTACCAATTTTTTATACAAAAAGAAGCTTCTTGCATGAAGCTAAGAAAAGACGCATAAACATGAAACCATATGTAACGCCGAGCTAGTTGCATACCTGAAATTAGGCAGCGGTAGCGGCGGGAGAAAAGAATACACTAGAAATGTATTGAAGTGTTGCGGTTCATGGACGTAGGTAGAACATGTGCCTTCTTGTACCTGTCATGGACGTAGGTAGAAATGTATTGAAGTTAGGGGCCACAGAGGTTGAGCCAGAAGCATGTGCCTTCTTGTACCTGTCAATTGTAGCATTGACACTGCAGTCGATGACCTAAACAAGGGAGGAGAGACAGGTAGGAGGGACTCATCATGTGACCTACTTTGATGCATGTGTGCAACAGACGTGACAAAGAGGACATACAGAGATAAACATAAGCCATCAATATTTTCTAGTACTCTCTCCGTTTTTATTTACTCCGCATATTAGTTTTGACCTAAGTATAAAGTTTGACCAAGTTTATCAAAAATGATCTAAACTTTTACAATAAAAAATATATATGTTATGAAAATATTGAACAGTGATTCTAATGGTATTGATTTGGTTTTAGGATATAAACTTGGTCAAAGTTTAGAAAGTTTGACCCTAGACAAAGCTAGGAATGAAAACGGAGGGAGTACACAAATATGCATGTGCAAAAGAGTATGTAATAAGGATATGTGCTGCTGCTGTGCTGAAAAGTGTACATAGAGGGAGAGAGGGAGAGAGGGAGAGAGAGAGTGAGAGAGTGAGAGAAGTCAAGTAGATAATATAATATAATGTACTAAACTATGATATACCAATGTTTAATTTGGGGGGGAGGGGGGGATTGCCCCCCTTCCTCCATGATAAGGATGTAGGACTAATTTTTTCCCGAAAAAAAAAGGATGTAGGACTAATTTAACAAATAAATCTTCTAGCAGGAATATGTAAGATTTAAGTGTCCACTGATACGTTGATATACCTTGGCTCATAGAGACACTCTATCCTCCGTTGCTACATTAATAATCAAACCACTGTATACTGGCCAATCTGAAAGCCGTGAATTGGACCCGGCTAGTGGTTACATGGAATAAAACATACCCGTAATGCCCTTCTGTGTTGTGGAATACACGTATATTTTTTTGGATTTTGTGTCTCAATCATAAAATACTACACAATTGTTACAGTAGTATGGATAGATCTCACGCGTTCAATGAGGTAAAATAAACGGTCCAGGTTCAGTTGATGTACTGTAAAAGGTCGCACTTGGGGCCAGATTTTATATTTTGCCAAAATATGGGGCTACCCATGAATTCCTTCGGACTGCTCCAACATAAACTCGTAGGACAAGAATTCATGTGTGCCGACAAAAAATGATCTCGAAGTAGATACCCGCCTGGTCCCTCCAGCCATTTCGAGAAGTTTCACCAAGTTAGATTTCTAGATTCTGTCAAATGAGTCATTCGGGTACCTGAGACTAAGTGAAGCCATGCGACTAGTAATGTAGCTAAACTACGATTTTATACCAATGTTTAATTGGGGTGGGGGGGGGGGGGGGGGGGGGGGGGGAGGATGTAAGACCCATTTAACATGAATTTATCTAGCAGGATTATGTAAGATTCAAGTGTTCGCTGATATGCTGATATTCCTTGGCTCGTAGAGAAACTGCAGCCTCCGCTGCTACATCAATAGTCAAACCACTGTGTTCTGGGCAATCTCAAAGCCGTGAAGTTTTTGGTTTCACATGGGGCCAAATTTTCTATTTCTGTGAAATGTGTTGCGACCCATGAATTCCCTAGGACTGCTCGAACATAAACTCGTGGGACAAGAACCCCCTCTGGCCAACCACCGCTGTGTGCATATTCCTTTCAGGCGGTTCTTCATGTGTGCCAACGAAAACTGGTCTCGCAGTCGATACCCGCCTGGTCCCTCCGACCATTTCGAGTGGTCTCAACAAGTTAGATTTCCAGATTGCGTCAGAGAGAGAGAGAGAGAGAGACGCGAGAGACCACCGGAGACTACATATTTCTCCTAGCTACTACTCTCTCTGCTACCTGCGCACACAGGCTCAGCACTCTTCATACACAAAGGTGATTGGCACGCACGCACGCCCCATCCACCACAAAGTCACGCACCTGTGACGACCCCGGCTTAATCATGCACTAACCATACACGCAATTGCACACGATCAAGCCTAAGATCTCACTTGAAGATATCACAACACAACTCTAAAACATAAATAAAGTCATACAAACTTAATATTACAAGCCAGGGCCTCGAGGGCTCGAATACATAGCTCGATGGCATACAAGTGTCAGCGGAAGCGTCAGATATCTGGGTACAGATATATTACAGAACAGAGAGATAAGCCTTCACAGAGGCGGGGCAAAATAAAAACTACGATCGAAAAGGCGTGGGCCTCCTGCCCTGGACCCTCCGATCCTACTTCTGGTCGTCGGTCGGCTCCTCGTAGTAGTAGTAATCTCCGGGCTGGTAGTAGAAGTGGTCGTCGACTGGGGCATCTGGCTCCGGGGCTCCGTCGTCTGGATGCGACAAAGGGATAAAGGGGGAAAGAGAAAAATAAAGCAAGCGTGAGTACTCATCCGAAGTACTCAGCAAGCAAGGATCTACACTACATATGCAACATTTTCAAAGGGGGCTGTATATGTGGACTGAGCTGCAGAAACACCAGAATAGAGGGGGAAAGCCTAGTCCTATCGAAGACTAGCATCTTCAGCATCTTCAACAGTCTTGCAGCATTAGAAGAGAACAGAATAACATAATGTAAAGTATAACAGTGTCATCAACCTCGGCCAGAGATTCTTCCTCACTCCCTGCGAGAAAGCAATCCCAGAGCCATACTACCCAGTTCTCATCTCAAGTCATGTTCTAGTTGTACCGATCGGGATACAACTCCGAGCGTCCGTTACCGTAGGACAGGCTATCGATAGAAGTTTCTTCCCTGCAGGGGTGCACCAACTTACCCACCACGCTTGCTTAACTCTGGCCGGACACACTTTTCTGGGTCATGCCCGGCCTCGGCTAAGCAACACGCCGCAACCCGACCAAATACTGAACAGAGAGGTCAGCACGCCGGACTAACCTATGCCCCCAGGGGTCTTGGGCCATCGCCCCGGACGCTCCTGCACGTTGCGTACACCGCCGGTGAGCAGACCTAGCAACCCCTTAATACAAGCGCGGTTGCGTTCCCAGTCCAACCCAGCGTGTGCCGCTCAGTTGCTGACGTCTATTAAGCTCCGGCTGAAGTATACGACGCAGAACGCCCATACTATGCCCACGTGATGGTTAGTGCTATCGGGCCAGAGGCCGCTCGGATCAAATATCCAAACCGTTTAGTGGTTTAGGAGCGCGCGGAAACGAGCCGAGACTCACGATCGATGTGACCCCGTCGCCCCGTCTCGAGGACTTGCGGCAAGGGCTAAGAATGCCCGGCCACGCCTCATAGTTATCTCGCGGGCACCTCTCAGGTCAACCCGACTCCACATCACTTCGCATTCATGCTCGCGCGGGTACCCCTCAGGGCCGACCCGTCTTTAGTAACATGGTTCAAAGTCAAGCCATAATATCCAAAGTAACTGTGTGTCTGACACCGAAGGGAACCCTGAGGAATCACCCTCGATGGAATTCCCGCTCGATGCTATCGTCAAGGTGAACGAATGAGGAATCACCCTCGAGGTCCACACTTGAGGAGTTGCACGACGACGTCGTTATCGGGGGTGGTGTAGGAGGAATCACCCTCGCTTACCACGACCGACTAACTAACCTACAAGGTTATCACCAAAAGTGCTGACGAGGTATCACCCTCGGCACTCGATGGTAACCCAGTAGAGTCGAGCATCTTAGGGGAAGTGACGTGCGATGCCAGGGTCTGATCTTCGATCCTGTTACTCGGGTCTTCTGAGAGTCCAGCGGGGCAGTCGGGACAAGTGGGTCTCTGATAAGGCTCTACCCATCCTATACTAAACAGTTTAGGAGAACAGGCAGGTATCAAAAGTAGGCTACAATAAAGCAGGCTATGCAGCAGGTACAGGACAACAGTAGCAGCAGTACTTCTAATGCAAGCATAAGAGAGAAGAGAGTGGCGATATCGGAATGCTCAAAACGGGGGTGCTTGCCTGTCTGCTCGACGGCAAGGGCAGGGTCGTCGGGGACGTAGTCGTACTCCGGAGTGGCATCTGCCTCAGGAGCTACGGCAACGTCGGGGTCTACCGAAAGAGAAGAGGGGGAAGAAACAGGTAAATATAATGCAAACAGATGCAACACAGTGCGTGCGATGCTATGATGCAGTGCAGGGTTGCCTAAATATGCCTCTATGTCATTTTAGTTATTTTTAGAATTAATCTGGGATTTATTAACCGGTGTGCGTGCACTATTCATCTACCGGAATCGAGCTCGGAGTTACGAGTTCTCCTACGTAGGGGGTTCCGACAAGGAAACAGACGACACGATCAGACTCGTCTCGTCGTTCTGAGCAACTTTCATGTTTTAACTTTTTCGATCCGAGTTACGGTTTAAAAGATATGAATTTTTAAAGATTATTGGATTTTCTGAAATTTATTTAATTAACATAAATGAATTACGACGTCAGCATGATGTCGCGGAGACATCAGCGGTCAACAGCGTCTGACCGGAGTCAAACCTGACATGTGGGTCAAGTGGGACCCACATGTCAGCCTCTGTTAACTTAACAGAGTTAATTTAGACTAACAGAGGGTTAATTAGAGGGTGGGCCCCTTTTGTCAGTGTCTGAATAGATTAACTAATCAGTTTTATTTATAAATTCGTTTAATTAGATTAATTAACCGAGAGGGCCCACATGTCATACTCTGTGGTGAACAGTAATGACGTTGACCAGAGTCAACGAAGTCAACTAAAGCGCTGGGGCCCACCGGCAGCCTCACAGAGGTGGGGCCCACCTGTGCCACATCGGCGGCGACACCGGAGCGACGCCGGCAATGTCAAAACACGGCGGGGACGCACTGGAGTCGTCGGAATTCGTCTACAGGGCGCCGTTGGGCGCGCGCGACCCCGCGTTCGAATGGGCGGAGCAAGCCGCATCAATCTGCGGTGGTGGCGAAAGCTGCGGTGGCCGGAATCGTCGGCGGCGAGCTCGTGAGCGGGCGCCAGAGTTCGGGTGTCAGCGGTTTCGGCGTTAGAGAGCACGGCGAGTGACGTGTGAGGTATCATTCGAACGAGCGGACAAAACCGCGTCGAACGGTGGTGGCGCCAGACCAAATGGTCGCCGGAAAAGTGGCCGGCGACGAGCTTTGGCGGCAGCGCGCTCGGGTGGTTGATGGAAACGTTGCTAGCGCGTGCAGCAGCTCGATTCAGAGGGCTAGCCGTGAGCTACGCGCCGCGGTGGGTGCAAAGGACATGGCCTCGAGGCCGTTAGATCACCGGAGACTCGTCGGCGACGAGCTCCACGGAGGTGAGCTCGGGCACTTGCGGAACGACGTCTACGGCAAGCCGGAGCGAGAAAATAGAGTGGGGAGGAGCTGTGGCTCACCGTGCGGTCAAGACAGACCCGCGACGGATTAGTAGCAGCAGCGTGCGACGCCAGAGTCGAAGGAGAACGCCGGCGATCCGAGGAAGAAGATGAAGTCGATCCCGAGCGCGTGGTCGCTCCCGAGCTTGAAGACCATGTGTAGCCGAGGCAGGGGAGCGAGGCGGAGCTGCAGGACGTCTTGGCGAGGCGAATTGGTGATGGTGGCCGCGTCTGCGAGCAGGGCGCGACGGCGACCGCGTCGGCGTCGACGGAACCAGAGAGGGAGAGCAAGGGGGAGAGGGGGAGGAGTGACGGGGAGCGAGGGGAGATGAATGGGAAGGCTCGGCCTTATCCCCTCGCTGGCGGAGCGTCGGTGGCGTCGGCATGTCGCCGCGCGAGCGGCGCGCGCGCGCTCGGCCATGGAGGAGACGACACGCGAGGGAGAGAGAAGGTAATGGGCCTGGTGGGCTTGTCCAGGGGCACTGTGCACTTAGGCCCAGTGCACAGTGCCTCGTTTCATTTATCTTATTTCTGTTTTCTATTTTCTTTATTTATTTTCTGTTTTGCAATAGTTAGGACACTTGTGCACTTTTTGTAGAATATGGAACTTGGCCCAGATATTAATATGCAATGTAAGCATCCACCAAAAATTGGTTTGAGCAAAGTTGGGCTTCATTTGAATTTAATATGATTTTAAATGGATTTATTAATTCTGTTTTGGGGCTGTTTCAATTTGTTTAAGTCACTTAATTAATCCAAGTATTACTGGTGATATTTTTATGTGTGCTCTTGGAATATTTGCTAATTAGTGAACATTTTTCCAATGGTGTTTGAGCAAATTTATTTTGCTTTTTTGAATTTGAGTTGATTTTCAGATTGGAGTTTGAATTATTTTGGTTAACCACTATGACTAGGCACTGCAAATGATATGACTTGGCAATATTAGCAGTTGATCACAGTGGCTATTACACAGGGGTGTTACAAGTTCTCCTCCTCTAAAATAAATTCTCGTCCCGAGAATTTAGGAGGTAGAAGGAAAGAGGTCGGGATATTCTTCCCGAAGATGATCCTCGCGTTCCCATGTGGCTTCTTCTTCAGTGTGGTTCGACCACTGCACTTTCAGGAACTTGGTCGTCTTCTGATGAGTTCGACGTTCAGCTTCATCAAGGATGCGGATCGGATGCTCCTTATAAGATAAGTCATCTTGCAGCTGAAGCATCTCGTGATCCACTGCGCGGTGCGGAGATTCCTTGAAGCATTTCCAAAGTTGCGACACGTGGAAGACATCATGAATATGAGAGAATTGTGGCGGCAACTCCAATTTATAAGCCACTTGTCCATGTCTGGCAACAATGCGAAAGGGACCAATATAGCGAGGAGCTAGCTTGCCCTTGATTCCGAAACGACGGGTGCCCTTCATAGGAGTGAGACGAAGATAAGCATGATCACCTGGTTGATAAGTCAGACCCCATCGTTTGCGATCATAATTGCTCTTTTGGCGGTCTTGAGCTGCTTTGAGATTCTCTCGGACAATTCTGACTGGTTCTTCAGCATGTTGAATAATGTCCGGTCCCACGAGAGGTCGTTCCCCAGTTTCTGACCAGTTCAGAGGGGTTCGACACTTACGTCCATAAAGCACTTCGAAGGGGGCCATTTTCAAGCTGGCTTGATAACTGTTGTTATAAGAGAACTCGACATACGGGAGAGATTCCTCCCATTTCTTACCGAAGGATATAACACAAGCGCGAAGCATATCTTCAAGTACTTGGTTAACTCGCTTAACTTGGCCTTGGGATTGGGGACGATAAGCTGAACTCCATGTAATGTGAGTTCCCATAGCTTCTTGGAAACTTTCCCAGAACTTGGACATGAAAAGACCGCCACGGTCCGAACTGATCTCCTTCGGAATACCGTGGAGTGAAACGATTCTGGAGATATACAGCTCTGCTAGTTGACTAGCAGTGATAGTCTCCTTGACAGGCAGAAAATGAGCAACCTTGGAAAGTTGATCGACGACGACAAGAATAGCGTCGTGACCTTTCTGAGACTTGGGAAGACCAGTAATGAAATCCATCTGCACTTTATCCCATTTCCATAGAGGAATAGGGAGTGGTTGAAGAATTCCAGCAGGCTTCTGATGTTCTGCTTTCACGCGACGGCATACGTCACATTCAGCAACGTATCGAGCAATGTCCTGCTTCATTCTAGACCACCAGTACCTCTGTCGAAGATCGTCATACATCTTGGTGCTACCCGGATGGATAGACAGCAGCGTATCATGAGCGTCCTTCATGACCTTGTCAGTCATAAGCTCGAAGCGAGGTACTACGATGCGGTCTCGGAAATATAATGTTCCATCTTCAGCAACTGAGAAATCCTGGTACTTATCAAGGTGAAGCTCTTTCTTCATCAAGTCAATTTCAGCATCTTTGGCTTGCGCTTCCTTAACAGCCTTTTGAAGGTCTGGTTGTACCACAAGGTTATTAAGAGAACCTTGGGGAACAATTCACAGATTCAGCTGATTCAACTCCGCATAAAGACGAGGTTGAGCTCGCCTAACCATGAGGTTGTTGCAATATGACTTGCGGCTCAGGGCATCGGCCATCACGTTAGCCTTGCCCGGGGTATATGAAATACCGCAGTCATAGTCCGTAATTGTTTCTAACCATCGTTGCTGACGGAGATTAAGATCCGGTTGGGTGAACAAGTATTTCAGACTCTGGTGATCGGTATAAATCTCACACCGATTACCCAGAAGGTAATGCCGCCATAACTTTAATGCATAGATCACTGCAGCAATTTCAAGATCATGCACTGGATAATTTTCTTCATGCGGACGCAATTGACGTGAAGCATACGCAATCACTCTTCATTCTTGCATTAGGACACAGCCTAATCCCTGACGAGAGGCGTCACTGTATATGACAAAGTCCTTGCGAGAATCAGGAGGAGCAAGCACTGGAGCAGAAATAAGCTTGTCCTTGAGGGTCTGTAAACTTTTCTGACATTTGTTTGTCCACTCAAACTTAACGCCTTTGTGGAGCAGATTAGTCAGGGGCTTGGCGATCTTGGAGAAGTTCTCGACGAATCGACGGCAATAACTGGCCAGACCGAGGAAGCTTCGGACTTGCTTGGCATTCTTCGGAGGAGTCCAGTCAAGGATAGCCTGAACACGCTCCGGGTTAACGGCAATACCGTCCTTGGAAATCACATGTCCAAGGTAGGTCACTTCGGAAAGCCAGAATTCACACTTGGAGTAATTGGCATATAACTTGTGCTCTCGAAGGCTCTCTAGAACAAGGCGAAGATGTTCTGCATGTTCTTCCTTATTCTTCGAATATAATAGGATATCATCAAGATATACCACGACGAACTTGTCGAGGTAATCCATGAATATATAGTTCATCAGACATGAGAACGTAGCCGGAGCATTCGTTAGGCCAAATGACATGACAGTGTATTCATAGGAGCCATATCGAGTAACGAATGCGGTCTTTGGAATATCCTCTTCACGGACACGGATCTGGTGATAACCCAACCTCAAGTCGAGTTTTGAGAAGACCGAAGATCGATCAACTTGCTGGATCCTACTCTCCGTGTGCACTCTGATGTAGAATCCGGTCTTATCGAATGCAACTCAGAGTATAATACAACTCGGAGAGAAAGGTTAAACAAAACAATGGAAAGGAAAATGATTATCAGACTAATCAGATCAAAGACAGGGAAATCGCACTGAATCCAGCTCTCCGGGTGGATAGAATTAACGAGATCCTAAGTGTCGGTGTTAGTAAATTTCATTAAACCCGAATAGATGAGAGATTAGAGTCCCGGAGTAAAGACGAGGAATAAAAGATCCTAATACCACCCAGTTGGCGACGTGGGCCCGTAAGCCACACAGCCAAGTTAGTAAAAATCGGTTTTGGACCACTAGACTCAACTCCGGCCAAGGAGTTGGATAGGGGGATTCCTAGAGGCAGTCGGCTCTGATACCAACCTGTGACGACCCCGGCTTAATCGTGCACTAACCATACACGCAATTGCACATGATCAAGCCTAAGGTCTCACTTGAAGATATCACAACACAACTCTAAAACATAAATAAAGTCATACAAGCTTAATATTACAAGCCAGGGCCTCGAGGGCTCGAATACATAGCTCGATGGCATACAAGTGTCAGCGGAAGCGTCAGATATCTGGGTATAGATATATTACAGAACAGAGAGATAAGCCTTCACAGAGGCGGGGCAAAATAAAAACTACGATCGAAAAGTTGTGGGCCTCCTGCCCTGGACCCTCCGATCCTACTCCTGGTCGTCGGTCGGCTCCTCGTAGTAGTAGTACTCTCCGGGCTGGTAGTAGAAGTGGTCGTCGACTGGGGCATCTGGCTCCGGGGCTCCGTCGTCTGGATGCGACAAAGGGATAAAGGGGGGAAAAGGAAAATAAAGCAAACGTGAGTACTCATCCGAAGTACTCAGCAAGCAAGGATCTACACTACATATGCAACATTTTCAAAGGGGGCTGTATATGTGGACTGGGCTGCAGAAATGCCAGAATAGAGGGGGAAAGCCTAGTCCTATCGAAGACTAGCATCTTCAGCATCTTCAACAGTCTTGCAGCATTAGAAGAGAACAGAATAACATAATGTAAAGTATAATAGTGTCATCAACCTCGGCCAGAGATTCTTCCTCGACTCCCTGCGAGAAAGCAATCCCAGAGCCGTACTATCCAGTTCTCATCTCAAGTCATGTTCTAGTTGTACCGATCGGAATACAACTCCGAGTGTCCGTTACCGTAGGACAGGCTATCGATAGAAGTTTCTTCCCTGCAGGGGTGCACCAACTTACCCACCACGCTCGCTTAACTCCGGCCGGACACACTTTTCTGGGTCATGCCCGGCCTCGGCTAAGCAACACGCCGCAACCCGACCAAATACTTAACAGAGAGGTCAGCACGCCGGACTAACCTATGCCCCCAGGGGTCTTGGGCCATCGCCCCGGACGCTCCTGCACGTTGCGTACACCGCCGGTGAGCAGACCTAGCAACCCCTTAATACAAGCGCGGTTGCGTTCCCAGTCCAACCCAGCGTGTGCCGCTCAGTTGCTGACATCTATTAAGCTCCGACTAAAGTATACGACGCAGAACGCCCATACTATGCCCACGTGATGGTTAGTGCTATCGGGCCAGAGGCCCCTCGGATCAAATATCCAAACCGTTTAGTGGTTTAGGAGCGCGCAGAAATAAGCTGAGACTCACGATCGATGTGACCCCATCGCCCCGTCTCAAGGACTTGCGGCAAGGGCTAAGAATGCCCGGCCACGCCTCGTAGTTATCTCGCGGGCACCTCTCAGGTCAACCCGACTCCACATCGCTTCGCATTCATGCTCGCGCGGGTACCCCTCAGGGCCGACCCGTCTTTAGAAACATGGTTCAAAGTCAAGCCATAATATCCAAAGTAACTGTGTGTCTGACACCGAAGGAAACCCTGAGGAATCACCCTCGATGGAATTCCCGCTTGATGCTATCGTCAAGGTGAACGAATGAGGAATCACCCTCGAGGTCCACATTTGAGGAGTTGCACGACGACGTCGTTATCGGGGATGGTGTAGGAGGAATCACCCTTGCTTACCACGACCGACTAACTAACCTACAAGGTTATCACCAAAAGTGCTGACGAGGTATCACCCTCGGCACTCGATGGTAACCCAGTAGAGTCGAGCATCTTAGGGGAAGTGACGTGCGGTGCCAGGGTCTGATCTTCGATCCCGTTACTCGGGTCTTCTGAGAGTCCAACGGGGCAGTCTGGACAAGTGGGTCTCTGATAAGGCTCTACCCATCCTATACTAAACAGTTTAGGAGAACAGGCAGGTATCAAAAGTAGGCTACAATAAAGCAAGCTATGCAGCACGTATAGGACAACAGTAGCAGCAGTACTTCTAATGCAAGCATAAGAGAGAAGAGAGTGGCGATATCGGAATGCTCAAAATGGGGGTGCTTGCCTGTCTGCTCGACGGCAAGGGCAGGGTCGTCGGGGACGTAGTCGTACTCCGGAGTGGCGTCTGCCTCAGGAGCTACGGCAACGTCGGGGTCTACCGAAAGAGAAGAGGAGGAAGAAACAGGTAAATATAATGCAAACAGATGCAACACAGTGGTGCGATGCTATGATGCAGTGCAGGGTTGCCTAAATATGCTTCTAAGTCATTTTAGTTATTTTTAGAATTAATCTGGGATTTATTAACCGGTGTGCATGCACTATTCATCTACCGGAATCGAGCTCGGAGTTACGAGTTCTCCTACGTAGGGGGTTCCGACAAGGAAACAGAAGGCACAATCAGACTCGTCTCGTCGTTCTGAGCAACTTTCATGTTTTAACTTTTTCGATCCGAGTTACGGTTTAAAAGATATGAATTTTTAAAGATTATTGTATTTTCTGAAATTTATTTAATTAACATAAATGAATTACGACGTCAGCATGACGTCGCGGTGATGTCAGCGGTCAACAGCGTCTGACCGGAGTCAAACCTGACATGTGGGTCCAGTGGGACCCACATGTCAGCCTCTGTTAAGTTAAAATAGTTAATTTAGACTAACAGAGCGTTAATTAGAGGGTGGGCCCCTCATGTCAGTGTCTGAACAGATTAACTAATCAGTTTTATTTCTAAATTCATTTAATTAGATTATTTAACCGAGAGGGCCCACATGTCATACTCTGTGGTGAACAGTAATGACGTTGACCAGAGTCAACGAAGTCAACTAAAGCGCTGGGGCCCACTGGCAGCCTCACAGAGGTGGGGCCCACCTGTGCCACATCGGCGGCGGCGCCGGAGCGACGTCAAAACACGGCGGGGACGCACTGGAGTCGTCGGAATTCGTCTACAGGGCGCAGTTGGGCGCGCGCGACCCCGCGTTCGAATGGCGGAGCAAGCCGCATCGATCTGCGGTGGTGGCGAAAGCTGCAGTGGCCGGAATCATCGGCGGCGAGCTCGTGAGCGGGCGCCGGAGTTCGGGTGTCAGCGGTTTCGGCGTTAGAGAGCGCAGCGAGTGACGTGTGAGGTATCATTAGAACGAGCGGACAAAACCGCGTCGAACGGTGGTGGCGCCGGACCAAATGGTTGCCGGAAAAGTGGCCGGCGACGAGCTTTGGCGGCAGCGCGCTCGGGTGGTTGATGGAAACGTTGCTAGCGCGTGCAGCAGCTCGATTCAGAGGGCTAGCCGTGAGCTACGCGCCGCGGTGGGTGCGTAGGACATGGCCTCGAGGCCGTTAGATCACCGGAGACTCGTCGGCGGTGAGCTCCACGGAGGTGAGCTCGGGCACTTGCGGAACGACGTCTACGGCAAGCCGGAGCGAGAAAATAGAGTGGGGAGGAGCTGTGGCTCACCGTGTGGTCAAGACAGACCCGCGACGGATTAGTAGCAGCAGCGTGCGACGTCGGAGTCGAAGGAGAACGCTGGCGATCCGAGGAAGAAGATGAAGTCGATCCCGAGCGCGTGGTCGCTCCTTAGCTTGAAGACCATGTGTAGCCGAGGTAGGGGAGCGAGGCGGAGCTGCAGGACGTCTTGGCGAGGCGAATGGGTGATGGTGGCCGCGTCTGCGAGCAGGGTGCGACGGCGACCGCGTCGGCGTCGACGGAACCAGAGAGGGAGAGCAAGTGGGAGAGGGGGAGCAGTGACGGGGAGCGAGGGGAGATGAATGGGGAGGCTCGGCCTTATCCCCTCGCTGGCGGAGCGTCGGTGGCGTCGGCGTGTCGCCGCGCGAGCGGCGCGCGCGCGCTCGGCCATGGAGGAGACGACACGCGAGGGAGAGAGAAGGTAATGGGCCTGGTGGGCTGGTCCAGGGGCACTGTGCACTTAGTCCCAGTGCACAGTGCCTCGTTTCATTTGTCTTATTTCTGTTTTCTATTTTCTTTATTTATTTTCTGTTTTGCAATAGTTAGGACACTTGTGCACTTTTTGTAGAATATGGAACTTGGCCCAGATATTAATATGCAATGTAAGCATCCACCAAAAATTGGTTTGAGCAAAGTTGGGCTTCATTTGAATTTAATATGATTTTAAATGGATTTATTAATTCTATTTGGGGCTGTTTCAATTGGTTTAAGTCACTTAATTAATCCAAGTATTACTTGTGATATTTTTATGTGTGCTCTTGGAATATTTGCTAATTAGTGAACATTTTTCCAAAAGTGTTTGAGCAAATTTATTTTGCACTTTTGAATTTGAGTTGATTTTCAGATTGGAGTTTGAATTATTTTGGTTAACCACTATGACTAGGCACTGCAAATGATATGACTTTGCAGACTTGGCAATATTAGCAGTTGATCACAGTGGCTATTACACAGGGGTGTTACAAGTTCTCCTCCTCTAAAAGAAATTCTCGTCCCGAGAATTTAGGAGGTAGAAGGAAAGAGGTCGGGATATTCTTTTCGAAGATGATCCTCGCGTTCCCAAGTGGCTTCTTCTTCAGTGTGGTTCGACCACTGCACTTTCAGGAACTTGGTCGTCTTCTGACGAGTTCGACGTTCTGCTTCATCAAGGATGCGGATCGGATGCTCCTTATAAGATAAGTCGTCTTGCAGCTGAAGCATCTCGTGATCCACTGCGCGGTGCGGAGATTCCTTGAAGCATTTGCGAAGTTGCGACACGTGGAAGACATCATGAATATGAGAGAATTGTGGCGGCAACTCCAATTTATAAGCCACTTGTCCACGTCTAGCAACAATGCGAAAGGGACCAATATTGCGAGGAGCTAGCTTGCCCTTGATTCCGAAACGACGGGTGCCCTTCATAGGAGTGACACGAAGATAAGCATGATCACCTGGTTGATAAGTCAGGCCCCATCGTTTGCGATCATAATTGTTCTTTTGGCGGTCTTGAGCTGCTTTGAGATTCTCTCGGACAATTCTGACCTGTTCTTCAGCATGTTGAATAATGTCCGGTCCCACGAGAGGTCGTTCCCAAGTTTCTGACCAGTTCAGAGGGGTTCGACACTTACGTCCATAAAGCACTTCGAAGGGGGCCATTTTCAAGCTGGCTTGATAACTGTTGTTATAAGAGAACTTGGCATACGGGAGAGATTCCTCCCATTTCTTACCGAAGGATATAACACAAGCGCGAAGCATATCTTCAAGTACTTGGTTAACTCGCTCAACTTGGCCTTGGGATTGGGGATGATAAGCTGAACTCCATGTAATGTGAGTTCCCATAGCTTCTTGGTAACTTTCCCAGAACTTGGACGTGAAAAGACCGCCACGGTCCGAACTGATCTCCTTCGGAATACCGTGGAGTGAAACGATTCTGGAGATATACAGCTCTGCTAGTTGACTAGCAGTGATAGTCTCCTTGACAGGCAGAAAATGAGCAACCTTGGAAAGTTGATCGACGATGACAAGAATTGCGTCGTGACCTTTCTGAGACTTGGGAAGACCAGTAATGAAATCCATCTGCACTTTATCCCATTTCCATAGAGGAATAGGGAGTGGTTGAAGAATTCCAGCAGGCTTCTGATGTTCTGCTTTCACGCGACGGCATACGTCACATTCAGCAACGTATCGAGCAATGTCCTGCTTCATTCTAGACCACCAGTACCTCTGTCGAAGATCGCGATACATCTTGGTGCTACCCGGATGGATAGACAGCGGCGTATCATGAGCCTCCTTCATGACCTTGTCAGTCATAAGCTCGAAGCAAGGTACTACGATGCGGTCTCGAAAATATAATGTTCCATCTTCAGCAACTGAGAAATCCCGGTACTTATCAAGGTGAAGCTCTTTCTTCATCAAGTCAATTTCAGCATCTTTGGCTTGCGCTTCTTTAACAGCCTTTTGAAGGTCTGGTTGTACCACAAGGTTATTAAGAGAACCTTGAGGAACAATTCGCAGATTCAGCTGATTCAACTCCGCATAAAGACGAGGTTGAGCTCGCCTAACCATGACGTTGTTGCAATATGACTTGCGGCTCAGGGCATCGGCCATCACGTTAGCCTTGCCCGGGGTATATGAAATACCGCAGTCATAGTCCGTAATTGTTTCTAACCATCGTTGCTGACGGAGATTAAGATCCGGTTGGGTGAACAAGTATTTCAGACTCTGGTGATCGGTATAAATCTCACACCGATTACCCAGAAGGTAATGCCGCCATAACTTTAATGCATAGATCACTGCAGCAAGTTCAAGATCATGCACTGGATAATTTTCTTCATGCGGACGCAATTGACGTGAAGCATACGCAATCACTCTTCGTTCTTGCATTAGGACACAGCCTAATCCCTAACGAGAGGCGTCGCAGTATATGACAAAGTCCTTGCGAGAATCAGGAGGAGCAAGCACTGGAGCAGAAGTAAGCTTGTCCTTGAGGGTCTGGAAACTTTCCTGACATTTGTTTGTCCACTAAAACTTAACGCCTTTGTGGAGCAGATTAGTCAGGGGCTTGGCGATCTTGGAGAAGTTCTCGACGAATCGACGGCAATAACTGGCTAGACCGAGGAAGCTTCGGACTTGCTTGGCATTCTTCGGAGGAGTCCAGTCAAGGATAGCCTGAACACGCTCCGGGTTAACGGCAATACCGTCCTTGGAAATCACATGTCCAAGGTAGGTCACTTCGGAAAGCTAGAATTCACACTTGGAGTACTTGGCATATAACTTGTGCTCTCGAAGCCTCTCTAGAACAAGGCGAAGATGTTCCGCATGTTCTTCCTTATTCTTCGAATATAATAGGATATCATCCAGATATACCACGACGAACTTGTCGAGGTAATCCATGAATATATAGTTCATCAGACGTGAGAACGTAGCCGGAGCATTCTTTAGGCCAAATGACATGACAGTGTATTCATAGGGGCCATATCGAGTAACGAATGCAGTCTTTGGAATATCCTCTTCACGGACACGGATCTGGTGATAACCCAACCTCAAGTCGAGTTTTGAGAAGACCGAAGATCGATCAACTTGCTGGATCCTACTCTCCGTGTGCACACTGATGCAGAATCCGGTCTTATCGAATGACAACTCGGAGTATAATACAACTTGGAGAGAAAGGTTAAAAAAACTATGGAAAGGAAAATGATTATCAGACTAATCAGATCAAAGACAGGGAAATCGCACTGAATCCAGCTCTCCAGGTGGATAGAATTAACGAGATCCTAAGTGTCGGTGTTAGTAAATTTCATTAAACCCGAATAGATGAGAGATTAGAGTCCCGGAGTAAAGACGAGGAATAAAAGATCCTAATACCACCCAGTTGGCGATGTGGGCCCGTAAGCCACACAGCCAAGTTAGTAAAAATCGGTTTTGGACCACTAGACTCAACTCCGGCCAAGGAGTTGGATAGGGGGATTCCTAGAGGTAGTCGGCTCTGATACCAACCTATGATGACCCCGGCTTAATCGTGTACTAACCATACACGCAATTGCACACGATCAAGCCTAAGGTCTCACCTGAAGATATCACAACACAACTCTAAAACATAAATAAAGTCATACAAGCTTAATATTACAAGCCAGAGCCTCGAGGGCTCGAATACATAGCTCGATGGCATACAAGTGTTAGTGGAAGAGTCAGATATCTGGTTACAGATATATTACAGAACAGAGAGATAACCCTTCACAGAGGCGGGGCAAAATAAAAACTACGATCGAAAAGGCGTGGACCTCCTGCCCTAGACCCTCCGATCCTACTCCTGGTCGTCGGTCGGCTCCTCGTAGTAGTAGTACTCTCCGGGCTGGTAGAAAAAGTGGTCGTCGACTGGGGCATCTGGCTCCGGGGCTCCGTCGTCTAGATGCGACAAAGGGATAAAGGGGGAAAAATGAAAATAAAGCAAACGTGAGTACTCATCCGAAGTACTCAGCAAGCAAGGATCTACACTACATATGCAACATTTTCAAAGGGGGCTGTATATGTGGACTGGGCTGCAGAAATGCCAGAATAGAGGGGGAAAGCCTAGTCCTATCGAAGACTAGCATCTTCAGCATCTTCAACAGTCTTGCAGCATTAGAAGAGAACTGAATAACATAATATAAAGTATAACTGTGCCATCAACCTCGGACAGAGATTCTTCCTCGACTCCCTGCGAGAAAGCAATCCCAGAGCCGTACTATCCAGTTCTCATCTCAAGTCATGTTCTAGTTGTACCGATCGGGATACAACTCTGAGTGTCCGTTACCGCAGGACAGGCTATCGATAGAAGTTTCTTCCCGGCAGGGGTGCACCAACTTACCAACCATGCTCGCTTAACTCCGGCCGGACACACTTTTCTGGGTCATGCCCGGCCTCGGCTAAGCAACATGCCGCAACCCGACCAAATACTTAACAGAGAGGTCAGCACGCCGGACTAACCTATGCCCCCAGGGGTCTTGGGCCATCACCCCGGACGCTCCTGCACGTTGCGTACACCGCCGGTGAGCAGACCTAGCAACCCCTTAATACAAGCGCGGTTGCGTTCCCAGTCCAACCCAGCGTGTTCCGCTCAGTTGCTGACGTCTATTAAGCTCCGGCTGAAGTATACGACGCAGAACGCCCATACTATGCCCACGTGATGGTTAGTGCTATTGGGCCAGAGGCCCCTCGGAACAAATATCCAAACCGTTTAGTGGTTTAGGAGCGCACGGAAACGAGCAGAGACTCACGATCGATGTGACCCCGTCGCCCCGTCTCGAGGACTTGCGGCAAGGGCTAAGAATGCCTGGCCACGCCTCGTAGTTATCTCGCGGGCACCTCTCAGGTTAACCCGACTCCACATCACTTCGCATTCATGCTCGCGCGGGTACCCCTCAGGGCCGACCCGTCTTTAGTAACATGGTTCAAAGTCAAGCCATAATATCCAAAGTAACTGTGTGTCTGACACCGAAGGGAACCCTGAGGAATCACCCTCGATGGAATTCCCGCTCGGTGCTATCGTCAAGGTGAACGAATGAGGAATCACCCTCGAGGTCCACATTTGAGGAGTTGCACGACGACGTCGTTATCGGGGGTGGTGTAGGAGGAATCACCCTCGCTTACCACGACCGACTAACTAACCTACAAGGTTATCACAAAAAGTGCTGACGAGGTATCACCCTCGGCACTCGATGGTAACCCAGTAGAGTCGAGCATCTTAGGGGAAGTGACGTGCGGTGCTAGGGTCTGATCTTCGATCCCGTTGCTCGGGTCTTCTGAGAGTCCAGCGGGGCAGTCGGGACAAGTGGGTCTCTGATAAGGCTCTACCCATCCTATACTAAACAGTTTAGGAGAACAGGTAGGTATCAAAAGTAGGCTACAATAAAGCAGGCTATGCAGCAGGTATAGGACAACAGTAGCAGCAGTACTTCTAATGCAAGCATAAGAGAGAAGAGAGTGGCGATATCGGAATGCTCAAAATGGGGGTGCTTGCCTGTCTGCTCGACGGCAAGGGCAGGGTCGTCGGGGATGTAGTCGTACTCCGGAGTGGCGTCTGCCTCAGGAGCTACGGCAACGTCGGGGTCTACCGAAAGAGAAGAGGGGGAAGAAACAGGTAAATATAATGCAAACAGATGCAACACAGTGCGTGCGATGCTATGATGCAGTGCAGGGTTGCCTAAATATGCCTCTAAGTCATTTTAGTTATTTTTAGAATTAATCTGGGATTTATTAACCGGTGTGAGTGCACTATTCATCTACCGGAATCGAGCTCGGAGTTACGAGTTCTCCTACGTAGGGGGTTCCGACAAGGAAACAGACGGAACGATCAGACTCGTCTCGTCGTTCTGCGCAACTTTCATGTTTTAACTTTTTCGATCCGAGTTACGGTTTAAAAGATATGAATTTTTAAAGATTATTGGATTTTCTGAAATTTATTTAATTAACATAAATGAATTACGACGTCAGCATGACGTCGCGGTGACGTCAGCGGTCAACAGCGTCTGACTGGAGTCAAACCTGACATGTGGGTCCAGCGGGACCCACATGTCAGCCTCTGTTAACTTAGCAGAGTTAATTTAGACTAACAGAGGGTTAATTAGAGGGTGGGCCCCTCATGTCAGTGTCTGAACAGATTAACTAATCAGTTTTATTTATAAATTCGTTTAATTAGATTAATTAACCGAGAGGGCCCACATGTCATACTCTGTGGTGAACAGTAATGACGTTGACCATAGTCAACGAAGTCAACTGAAGCGCTGGGGCCCACCGGCAGCCTCACAGAGGTGGGGCCCACCTGTGCCACATCGGCGGCGACGCCGGCCACGTCAAAACACGGCGGCGACGCACTGGAGTTGTCGGAATTCGTCTACAGGGCGCCGTTGGGCGCGCGCGACCCCGCGTTCGAATGGGCGGAGCAAGCCGCATCGATCTGCGGTGGTGGCGAAAGCTGCGGTGGCCGGAATCGTCGGCGGCGAGCTCGTGAGCGGGCGCCGGAGTTCGGGTGTCGGCGGTTTCGGCGTTAGAGAGCGCGGCGAGTGACGTGTGAGGTATCATTCGAACGAGCGGACGAAACCGCGTCGAAAGGTGGTGGCGCCGGACCAAATGGTCGCCAGAAAAGTGGCCGGCGACGAGCTTTGGCGGCAGCGCTCTCGGGTGGTTGATGGAAACGTTGCTAGCGCGTGCAGCAGCTCGATTCAGAGGGCTAGCCGTGAGCTACGCGCCGCGGTGGGTGCGAAGGACATGGCCTCGAGGCCGTTAGATCACCGAAGACTCGTCGGCGGCGAGATCCACGGAGGTGAGCTCGGGCACTTGCGGAACGACGTCTACGGCAAGCCGGAGCGAGAAAATAGAGTGGGGAGGAGCTGTGGCTCACCGTGCGGTCAAGACAGACCCGCGACGGATTAGTAGCAGCAGCGTGCGACGTCGGAGTCGAAGGAGAACGCCGGCGATCCGAGGAAGAAGATGAAGTCGATCCCGAGCGCGTGGTCGCTCTCGAGCTTGAAGACCATGTGTAGCCGAGGCAGGGGAGTGAGGCGGAGCTGCAGGACGTCTTGGCGAGGCGAATGGGTGATGGTGGCTGCGTCTGCGAGCAGGGCGCGACGGCGACCGCGTCGGCGTCGACGGAACCAGAGAGGGAGAGCAAGGGGGAGAGGGGGAGGAGTGACGGGCAGCGAGGGGAGATGAATGGGGAGGCTCGGCCTTATCCCCTCGCTGGCGGAGCGTCGGTGGCGTTGACGTGTCGCCGCGCGAGCGGCGCGCGCGCGCTCGGCCATGGAGGAGACGACACGCGATGGAGAGAGAAGGTAATGGGCCTGGTGGGCTGGTCCAGGGGCACTGTGCATTTAGGTCCAGTGCACAGTGCCTCGTTTCATTTGTCGTATTTTTGTTTTCTATTTTCTTTATTTATTTTCTGTTTTGCAATAGTTAGGACACTTGTGCACTTTTTGTAGAATATGGAACTTGGCCCAAATATTAATATGCAATGTAAGCATCCACCAAAAATTGGTTTGAGCAAAGTTGGGCTTCATTTGAATTTAATATGATTTTAAATGGATTTATTAATTCTGTTTTGGGGCTGTTTCAATTTGTTTAAGTCACTTAATTAATCCAAGTATTACTAGTGATATTTTTATGTGTGCTTTTGGAATATTTGCTAATTAGTGAACATTTTTTCAAAGGTGTTTGAGCAAATTTATTTTGCACTTTTGAATTTGAGTTGATTTTCAGATTGGAGTTTGAATTATTTTGGTTAACCACTATGACTAGGCACTGCAAATGATATGACTTAGCAATATTAGCAGTTGATCACAGTGTTACAGCATCCGCTAACTGGCCTAATTGCATGCACGATCAAACTCACCCGGCTGACAAACTCGATCCAGCTAACAACCAACGCATGCATAGCTAATTGCACGCCCATGCACAACTCGGCTCCAACAAACTCCACGCACGGCCGCATTAGGCTGACCGGCACACCCACGACTCCGCTCGTTGCTCCGCGCCGACGACTCGGCTGATCCATGACGCTCGCCCGCACGAACCGTCGCCGCCAGCCAAGATTATGGCTGACAGTCACAATGGGTGCGAAGGTGCGCGGCGGAGGAGACAGCTCACTCCGATGGCGTCGAGGACGGCCGGTTCAGCGAAGGCGAGGGGCACGCAGATGGAGGCGGCCTCGACGACTGCCGCGGCCCTCGCCCCTCGGCCTCCGCCACAACCGCATATCGAGACGGTCGGCGCGGACCCGGAGCACGACCCGGAGCTCCTCGAGCTGTCGCTGCTACTGCGCGTTGACTAGTGGTTGGAGACCTGTGGTGTCGCCCTGCTCAGCGCAGGAGAGGAGCCGAGGCCGATGGAGGTGCGCAGAGAAGCGGCCAGCGCGGCGACGCCCTGCCGGCGCTGGAGAGGAGGCAGGCAGTGAAAGTGGGCGGCGGGGGAGGCTGCTCGGTCGCTGGTGACGGCCGCCAACCAGAAGAGACCACCGGCGTATCGCGCGCGCCGCGCTGGATCGAAAAGCGGCCGCCGGAGTTGTGGGGAAAGCAGAGATACGTGCGGTGGGAGAGACGCATTCACGACGACCGTCTTTTTTACCGAACAATTTGCATCGCTGACGTGTCTGGTCCCCCGTGCTTTGAGATTCGTATCTCAATCCAGTGGTCCATAAGACGTTCGGGCCCAAATTCGAAAAATCTAACGTTCGGTACTTATTGATTCTGTTCCTTTTTATTCCGTTCTCCATCGGAACGATACGTACGTGCTGCTTCACGTACGGCAATTCGAGTTCATATACTGCAATTAATTCCCACTAGTTCACTGTTCGACTTGTAGTAGTTCAATTTGGGTCGATGGTATGTATAACACATCACCTTGTTAATTGGATCGATCAATCAACAATGTTAACTGAAAATTTGGAACCAAGTTTGGCCATCATTCATGCTTGGAGGTTGGAACCGACTTCCTCAAACTCATGTCGCTCTGCTACCATCTCCTTCAAAACGGTGCTATGTAAGGCCCGATGTTCAAACAGTTCAATCGCATTGTTCACCGTATCCACATAATCACACGTTAGCTCTATCATATCGGCATATCGCACCCACTTCTGCGCCTCTGGTTCGTGTCCTCGACACACGTCTATGGACATGAGTTTCCACAGATAATACTAAAACTTGTTTCAGAACATACGAACCATGAGGCCGTGCAAACACAAAAAAACCAAATCTAATATTCCACACGACGGAGAAAAAAAACAGAACATCCAAAATTGGTGATCAATATACATTCTCACATGCATGTCGCAAAGGGGATTTTATTGCTGGATCTCATCATTATCCATTATTTGATACGTACAATGGTTTAGTGCAACACCCGCAAAAAAAAAAATGGTTTAGTGCAACTCTAGTCACAGACCTTGCAGTAACAATTCAGCGTGGCTAGGCTAACGAGCCTACATGCCGAGTTTATGGCGTGATCTCCGAAGGACCTCTGGCAGGCCAACATGCAAGATAGTTCTATGCATGTGGTGCCTGAAAAGGCAATTACCGCCCTACATTTGTCTGTAGACAAGAATATACATAATTAAAAAACTTGAAGGAAATTCATGCAGCTCAACTGACAATATTATTCTACGATGTTCGAGAGGAGAAAGGAAACATGTACAGGGACAACGAAAGCGATTCCATACCAACATGAACGGAATTTCCTAGCTGCACGAGCACCATAAGGCAAAGAAGAATAGCTTTTCCCTCCATACGATCAGACTCAAACCTCTTATTCCTGTTTCTGTTTGGGCGTCGAGAATAATACACGATTATATCTTTATATATACACTCGTAGCTAGAGAGCATTTACTCCTGGTTCACTTAAATAAGGTAAATTTTGGATATATCTTTCAGATGGTCCACATTTAATATTATTATTTATATACTAACATAAAAAGGCCCAAAGGGAGAGATTCAACTAATCCCAGCTGCAAAATCATATCTATCCAACGACCTTGATTGCTCCAATGGTGAGCACTCAAAATGTTTAGCGTGCAATTAATATCATACCAAATATCAATATCAACACTACTTACATAATTGACATGCAATTAATATTCTACCTAATATCAGGGTATGAGTAATATTATGCCAAATATCAACGCTTGCATGTATGTATTTACTAGTATCTTAGATATGGCAAACTAATTTAGTAGATACTCTAACTAAATTGTGCACCTTTGAGTGTGACCCATTCAAATCTTTGGCAGAAACAGCGGATCACCATCACCCGCAATGTGCTAAAGAACGCCCCATCATCCTACTCGACAAGGCCAGTTTCTCCATCGTCCATCGAATCCGAGCCAAGTAGGATGGTGCAAGAGGCTCTCGACACTCTGATCATGGGGAACAAGACGAGGATCCTCGTCAGTCATAGCGCGGCCATGGGAGGTAGAGCTTCTTTCGTGTCACAGAAAGACATGTTGACGCTAATTTGTGTGTGATCCAACAAAATTAGGATTGTCACATCCATAGTATTGATTGTTCTAGAGTATAGGGGCTTTGATGGAGCCATAGGTATTTGTTGTTCTAAATAATACGTTGGGGAATCCATGGAGCTGTCATAGCACTGCGTGAAAACTTAGGTAGCTAGGTGCATGGATCTTGTGGGTAGCGAGCACTAGTAGAAAAACGACTTTACGTGAGCCCCATTAGTCCCGGTTTGATAACGGCCCGGTACTAATGTGACCATTAGTCCCGGTTCAAATGGCTAGCGGGCGGGCATCATTAGTCCCGGTTCGTGGCGTGCCTCTAGTCCCGGTTCGTGTCACAAACCGGGACTAAAGGGGTGGTGTCAGGCTTGGGTCAGGCTTGGGCCCCCACCAGCACATTTAGTCCCGGCTCGTGTCACAAACCGAGACTAGAGGTGCACCTTTTGTCCCGGTTTGTATAACCAACCGGGATTAAGAGATCACTATATATAGTGCTTCGTCCAGCCCGAGCCGAAGCCCTCTGTTTTTCCCCTTTTCTCTCTGTTTTCTTCCCCTCTTGCTCGAGCTCACCTCCATTTTTGCCAAAAATTGTAAGATTTGAAGGCACCCCATCCATCCAAGTGCTCACAAAGGTTAGCAACTTTGTCCTTTCATCTCTCATTGCTGGATTAGCTCTTGCAATGCTCTATAAGTATAGTGATTTGTGGGTTTTAGTTTGGGAGTAATTATATGTGGTAGTTTATTTGATTTATATGCAATTTGAGCTCAAATTAACTTCTTAGTTTGCATATGTAGGTGTGGTTTACTTAGTGCCTTCCCGTCCCCGTCCTAACCACCGTCGATCGCCCGCACCGTCCCGTCGCCGGCACCACCTTGGTGAGCCTCTTGTTCTTATTGTTTTTATAAAAAAATTCATGTTTGTGTGATTTAGATAGTTACTTGTATAATTTTCTTACCCGTACGTTGTTTGTTATACATAGTGGCATGGTTTTGATATCCGTCCCCGTCGGCCCTCGTCCGGTTTATGATTCGGATGTGGTATATTCTCTTTTATAACTATTTGTTGCATTTCGTGTTTATGACAATTATGCCCATCAAGTTGACATAGATATTTTTTATCTAGGAGGTATGTGAACTGGAAATTGCAACCGACCCTCTTGTCAAGAAGTTAAATTTAGTTGAAAAAGAAACCGAGTATTTGAAAGAAAAATTGAAAAGAAGTGAAGAAGAGAAGATGAAACTGGAGTTATATGTTGCCGATGTAGTCGATGATCACAAGATCAAGATGGATGCAATGCTCTTGAAGATTAGAAAGATTAGAAAATATGCCATTGATAATGAGGCTTGGTATCATTATGTTGTTGGATCAATTGTTACCTTAGTTGCCATCTTGATCGCATTTGTTGTTGCATTTAAATACTTTAGCTAGAGAGTTTGTATGTTGTTTCATGAGAATAAGTGTGTATGAACTTTATGTATGAACTTGTATTAATTTGGTCTTTTCGGTGTTGTGTAATGAAGATGAGCCGGCAATGGATGTACGATGACCAATGCTCTCCTCAGTTCGTTAATGGCGTGCATACTTTTCTGGTTGCGGCTGAGGCAAACAAGCGGCCGGATGGTTTTATGTGTTGTCCATGTGCTATCTGTAAGAATGGTCACAATTACTCTAACATAAGGACCATTCACATCCACCTGTTTTACGTCCGGTTTCATGTCCGGCTATAACTTTAGGACCAAGCACGGAGAAAGAGGGGTTTTAATGGAAGAGAATGAAGAAGAAGAGGATGATGACAGCTATCCTGGCCATGGGTTCCCTGAATACGATGGTACTACAATGGGGGAAGAAGCTGAGCCGGCAAGGGGGAAGAAGCTGAAGAAGAGGCATCAGATGAGCCCGCTGATGATCTTGGTCGGGCCATTGCCGATGCAAAGAGAAACTGCGCAAGTGAAAAGGAGAAGCTGAAGTTGCAGCGCATGTTAGAGGATCACAAGAAATTGTTGTACCCAAATTGCGAAGATGACAAGAAAAAGCTGGGTACCACACTGGAATTGCTGCAATGGAAGGCAGAGAATGGTGTATCTAACAAGGGATTTGAAAAGATGCTGATAATGTTAAAGAAGATGCTTCCAAAGGACAACGAATTACCCAACAGTACGTATGAAGCAAACAAGGTTGTCTGCCCTCTAGGATTAGAGGTGCAGAAGATACATGCATGCCCTAATGACTGCATCCTCTACCACGCTGAGTACGAGGATTTGAATGCATGACCGGTATGCGGTGCATTGCGCTATAAGATCAGCCGCGATGACCCTGGTGATGTTGAGGGCGAGCACCCTAGGAAGAAGATTCCTGCGAAGCTGATTGATACGTCTCCAATGTATCTATAATTTTTTATTGTTCCATGCTATTATATTATCTGTTTTGGATGTTTTATATGCATTAATATGCTATTTTATATTATTTTTGGGACTAACCTATTAACCTAGAGCCCAGTGCCAGTTTCTGTTTTTTCCTTGTTTTTGAGCCTCGCAGAAAAGGAATACCAAACGGAGTCCAAATGGAATAAAACTTCACGATGATTTTTCTTGGACCAGAAGACACCCAGGGGACTTGGAGTCCAAGTCAGAAGAGCCACGAGGCGGCGACAAGGGTGGAGGGCACGCCCTAGGGGGGGACGCCACCCCCTACCTTGTGGGCCCCTCGTGACTCCCCTAACCTAATTCTTCATCCTATATATTCACATATATTCTAGAACCACCAGAGGCATCCACGAAAACACTTTTCCACCGCCGCAACCTTCTGTTCCCGTGAGATACCATCTTGGGGCCTTTTCCGGCATCCTGCCGGAGGGGGATTCGATCACGGAGGGCTCCTACGTCAAAACCATTGCCCTTCCGATGAAGCGTGAGTAGTTTACCTCAGACCTACGGGTCCATAGCTAGTAGCTAGATGGCTTCTTCTCTCTCTTTGATTCTCAATACAACGTTCTCCTTGATGTTCTTGGAGATATATCCGATGTAATCTTCTTTTGCGGTGTGTTTGTCGAGATCCGATGAATTGTGTATTTATGATCAGCTTATCTATGAATATTATTTGAATCTTCTCTGAATTCTTTTATGCATGATTTACTATCTTTGTATTTCTCTTCAAATTATCGGTTTGGTTTGACCAACTAGATTGGTTTTTCTTGCAATGGGAGAGGTGCTTAGCTTTGGGTTCAATCTTGCGGTGTCCTCACCCAGTGACAGTAGGGATAGCGAGGCACGTATTGTATTGTTGCCATCGAGGATAAAAATATGGGGTTTTCATCATATTGCTTGAGTTAATTCCTCTACATCATGTTATCTTACTTAAGGCGTTACTCTATTCTTTATGAACTTAATACTCTAGATGCATGCTGGATAGCGGTCGATGTGTGGAGTAATAGTAGTAGATGCAGGCAGGTGTCGGTCTACTTGACACGGACATGATGCCTATATGCATAATTATTGCCTTGGATGTCGTCATAACTTTGCGCTTTTCTATCAATTGCTTGACAGTAATTTGTTCACCCACCGTATTATTTGCCTTCATGAGAGAAGCCTCTAGTGAAACCTATGGCCCCCGGGTCTATTTTCCATCATATTACTTTCCGATCTACTATTTTGCAATCTTTAATTTTCAGATCTATATACCAAAAAACCCAAAAATATTTTATCTTTTATTTATCTATCTCTATCAGATCTCACCTTTGCAAGTGACCGTGAAGGGATTGACAACCCCTTTATCGCGTTGGGTGCAAGTGTTTAATTGTTTGTGCTGGTGTTGGTGATTTGTGCATTCTTCTCCTACTAGATTGATACCTTGGTTCTTAAATGAGGGAAATACTTATCTCTACTGTGCTGCATCACCCTTTCCTCTTCAAGGGAAAAACCAACGCAAGCTCAAGAAGTAGCAGTGATGTGGTATGCTCCTATAATACCACGGTTGAAATGTTTGTTCCAAAACAAAGAGCATGCCAAGTTGATGCGATGGCACAAAGAAGACCGTAAGAAAGACGGGAAGTTGAGAGTACCCGCTGACGGGTCGCAGTGGAGAAAAATCGAGAGAAAGTGGCGGGACTTTGCAGATGACGGAAGGAACGTATGGTTTGGTTTAAGTGCATATGGCATTAATCCTTTTGGGGAGCAGAGCAGCAATCATAGCACCTGGCCTGTGACTCTATGTATCTACAACCTTCCTCCTTGGTTGTGCATGAAGCGAAAGTTCATTATGATGCCAGTGCTCACCCAAGGCCCTAAGCAACCCAGCAACGACATTGATGTGTACCTAAGGCCATTAGTTGAAGAACTTTTATAGCTGTGGAATGGAAAAGGTGTACGTGTGTGGGATGAGCACAAACAGGAGGAATTTGACCTACATGCGTTGCTGTTTGTAACCATCAATGATTGATCTGCTCTTAGTAACATTTCAAGACAGACAAACAAGGGATACCACGCATGCACGCACTGTTTAGATGATACCGACAGTATATATTTGGATAAATGTAAGAAGAATGTGTACCTGGGACATCGTCGATTTCTTCCGATCAAGCATCTCTTAAGAAAGAAATGCAAGCATTTCAAAGGTGAGGCTGATCACCGGAAAGAGCCTCGCCACAGTACTAGTGATGATATACTTGATATGGTCAAGGATTTAAAAGTAATCTTTGGAAAGGGTCCTGGCGGACAATCTGTTCCGAATGACGCTGACGGATGCGCACCCATGTGGAAGAAGAAATCTATATTTTGGGACCTACCCTATTGGAAAGACCTAGAGGTCCGCTCTGCAATCGACGTGATGCACGTGACGAAGAATCTTTGCGTGAACCTGCTAGGCTTCTTGGCCGTGTATGGGAAGACAAAATATACACCGGAGACACGAGAGGACCAGCAACGTATGCACGGAAAAGACGGCATGCATACAACGCAGTATCAGGGTCATGCCAGCTACGCTCTTACCAAAGAAGAGAAGGAAATCTTCTTTCAATGCATGCTCAGT
Source organism: Thinopyrum elongatum (assembly GCA_011799875.1). Taxonomy (NCBI): domain Eukaryota; kingdom Viridiplantae; phylum Streptophyta; class Magnoliopsida; order Poales; family Poaceae; genus Thinopyrum; species Thinopyrum elongatum. The sequence goes on along the minus strand of CM022299.1, from coordinate 661,845,864 downwards.
ATGAAGGTCCCGTCTGGCTTCTCGTCGAATATAAAGGGAATAATAAATATGGCAGAGAAAAAGTTCCAGAACCTAAAGTCTCATGACTGCCACGTGATTATGACGCAACAGCTTCCTGTTGCATTGAGGGGGCTTCTACCGGAAAACGTTCGATTAGCCATTGTGAAGCTATGTGCATTCCTCAATGCAATCTCTCAGAAGGTAATCGATCCAGAAATCATACCAAGGTTACAAAATGATTTAGTGCAATGTCTTGTCAGTTTCAAGTTGGTGTTCCCACCATCCTTCTTCAATATCATGACGCACGTCCTAGTTCACCTAGTCGAAGAGATTGCCATTCTGGGTCCTGTATTTCTACACAACATGTTCCCCTTTGAGAGGTTCATGGGAGTCTTAAAGAAATATGTTCTTAACCGTGCTAGGCCAGAAGGAAGCATCTCCAAGGGCCATGAAACAGAGGAGGTCATTGAGTTTTGTGTTGACTTTATTCCTGACCTGAAGCCGATTGGTGTTCCTGAATCGCGGCATGAGGGCAGACTGGGTGGAAAAGGCACGCTAGGAAGGGACCAAGTAATATGTATGGATGGGCATTCTTGGGCGCAAGCACACTAGACAGTTCTACAAAATTCCGCCTTGGTGGCTCCGTATATCGAGGAACACAAGAATATTCTATGCTCCAAACACTCGGAGCAATCTGACGACTGGATTACACATGAACAAACGGGGACTTTCACCGGTTGGTTGCAGACACGTCTCATGCATGACGACACTATTGTAGATGAGTTGTACTTGCTGTCCCAGTTACCATCTTCGACTATACTGACTTTCAAAGGGTACGAGATAAATGGAAATACATTTTACATGATCGCCCAAGATAAAAAGAGCACCAACCAAAACAGTGGTGTCCGCTTTGATGCAGCAAACACCAATAGGCCAAAGGACACATATTATGGTTACATAGAGGAGATATGGGAACTTGACTGTGGACGTGGTTTGAAGGTCCCTTTGTTTCGGTGCAAATGGGTCAATCTGATAGGAGGCGGGATAAAGGAAGACCCGCAGTACGGAATGACAACAATGGATCTCAACAATCTTGCGTACGTAGACGAACCATTCGTCCTAGCCAATGATGCGGCGCAGGTTTTCCATGTGAATGACATGTCTACCAAGCCGAGAAAAAGAAAAGATAAGGAAGCGAATACATCATACGATGAGACAACACTACTAGGAGAAAGCCTACTAGTAGCGCTTGAAATACCTATAGCAGTAGCGCTGGGTCCAGCGCTCCTGCTAACGCGCTACAACTAAGTTGTAGCAGTAGCGCTGCCCTGACCAGCGCTACTGGTAAGTATGGTTAGCAGTAGCACTGCCCGGACAAGCGCTACTGCTCACTATCTGTAGCGCTGCAACAAAGCAAGCGCTGCTGCTAATCCAGCGCTGCCGCTAGATGCCTTCCAGCGCTACTGCTAGTATTCCTGTTTACACAGATTTATTCCCCCTCTACGTATTTGTGATGTATTTGTGCATGCTCTATACAGTAGTTTCATCAGATCATAATAAACATACACTATTCTCATCATATCATACACATACAGTAGTCTCATCATACCATCATCATCATCATCATTCAACACAAATATCATCACATCTCGAAAATAGCGATACACAAGTCATGTCATGTCTCGAATAAATGCAACTGCATGGTCATGGCACACACACAAGTTTCATCATCTCTATCTAAACCATGATGTAGAAGAGAAGAGCGATCAGCATGAGCAAGAGCGCGACTATGTAGTACTTCTTGAGGCACCGGCGGTTTCGCTCCCGCTCTTGCCGGAGCGTCCACCTCAAGTAACTACTTTCCGCTTCGGCTCTGCTGTCGAACCCTCTCTGGCTAGCACCCGGGTACTTGTCCACCTGGTCCTGAGCGTCTGGCCAGTGGTCGTACACTCCTGGAACCCTCCCAATGAACACGGCGTAGCAGTCCTTCGCCATCTCTGATCTATGTACCTGCATCGTCAGTTGATGAATTCAACGATAATATGCAACATAATGTACTTAAGAAAACAAAGAGGCATAATTAGCAAAATACAAGCAACCTATAGTAAACATAAATAACGCAAGTTCCTCATACCCAAACTAATTAACTAGAGCGATCTACGCTAGTTCAGGAGGACGGTTTAATTACATCACAGAGTTTCGCCGTGCATAAATTCAAAGTTTTGCCATAGAAAGACAGTAGTGACACATTGTCATCGACAATCAGTTCTCCATGTCGGCGGTCCAATCTTCATAGTCAGGGAGGAAGCACCCGAGCTTCTTGAAAGGCTTCAGGTCCAGACGCTGAGCGAGTAGCAGTGCTCGGACATCATCCCGTGTGATTAGCCCATGGTAGAACATCCCTGTTGGTTCCAGGACCTCCTTCATGATCACTTGGGCAAGTTCACACTGTACGTGATAAAACTCAGCTCGGATTCGATGATCCGGTGTCTTTCCTATGCTTGTGGCCCAGTTGACAATCAAGGCATCATTGGTAGTAGCTGACATGCGAAGGCGTTGATTATCCCTTCTGTACTCGAGCAGGTGATGCATGAGGTAGAATCCATCAGCCTTACTGGTGTACGGTTGCTGGATGCAGCAGAAGTCGGTCTTATGGCTGAAAGCCAGCCCGTTCTTCCTGTACTTTTTCACCTTGATATATCCACCAGACAGGCTGAAGGTTAACAGAGCACTATCAAGAACACTCTTTATGTGCATGTAATCCTTTTTCTTGATGTTCTTCGATGAGTCCAAGTACATAGCATGGGAGTATTCTGGGTACAGAACGATGAGGACCCCCCCCCCCCCCCCGCGCGCGCTGCACAAAATAAGTACACCTCAAATTAGCCTCCATGCTTGCAAAGGAATGATTAAAACTTACGAAAGGATATGCGCGGATGACTTACGTGGGATGATAAGGCAGGAGAATCGCTTCCTTATCCTTATTAGCGATCATGAAGTCGCCGATGTACTTGCTCGCATAGTCACGGTGCTCTTTGCAGACTGCCAAGAAGCTCTCGTGCATATAGTACGGGTCCGCGACGCAGATATATTTTATGTTCTCGATCCTGATGAAGTAGTTGAGATACAACGCATACATGCGGATGAACTAGAAATCCAGCTTGGTCATGTGGAACTTGTCGTTGATGTAGTCAAATCGCGGGATGAACTTATCTGCGGGCCATCTCTCGACATACTACTTCCTGCCCGGCACCTGAGCCGCGTAAAGCGGGTATCCTGGTTTTTCCGAGATGTGAAGGCTTTTCTCTCTGGCCAGCACATCTTCATGAAGTCTCCTTAGATCATTGTTCAGTATGTGCTCTAGCGCTTTCGGAGGTAGGATCGGGTCGCCGGTGACATGGAAACGCTGCGCACCTTCGACAGGTATTCTGTCTACCTCCCGGGGCTTCAGAGGCGGCTGGCTGCTTGAAGCAGCTCTGGCGCCTTTAGGGCCTTTTTTGTCCGGTCTCCTCCATTGCTTTTTGGCGGGTGGCGGTAGTGAGCCCACCATACCTTCCCTAACCACCACCCCCAGTGTCATCGGGCTAATCAGTGGACGGCCCTCGGGTTGTTGCTGGGTAGGGGCGGCATCTGGAGGCGTCTCCTGCGAGGATCACATGAAGAGAGACTTTTTGCATTCCGCCTTAGGACGTTCCGGCTCCGGCAAATCAGACAACATCAAGTCATCATCTCCATGCTCATAGCCTGAGTCATAGTCCCCAGCCATCAATCCTCCATCGTCATAGGCGGTATTGATATAGTTGAGAGGGTCATCATCATCCTCCTCCATGACATCATCAGCATTTGCTTCTTCGACGGGGGCGACGTTATCTAGTACTAATGGAGGCTCTCCCTCGCGTCGTCCGCTATCACCCGCCACGATAGGTGCTGGTAATTGGGTAGGTGGGGTTGTGTTCATACCTTCTTGAGAAGCTGTCGTTGGTGTGATACTGGGCGCCTCGACACGAAGAAGAGTCTTCGGCCAAGGCAAGGACCAGCTCTTGCATGCGCCAATTCGTTTAGGGGTCTCCTCATCATCGACTGGTACCGGAGGAGGCAAATCCTCGAAGCCCTCTAAGACACTGGCCACGTTAACCTTGAACACGCCATGGGGCATCTCTCGGTTGTGGAACATGCGGTCCTTCAGCTTCACGATCATTGCCTTTCCCACGGCCACCTTCTGGCCCTTGATGTCGTACAGTAGGGTGCACAAGGTATCGTTGGCCTATGAAGACATGTCTGCGATGTCAAACATCTGAAAGGCAACTGAAACGGAAGACTATAGACATGCTGGTGAAAAGGGTATGACGCATAATTACCGTGAGGGCGTCGAGCTCAGCCATGGACGAACCCCCGCCGGGCATGCCAGAGACGGAGGTCGGGCTGCTATGAACAGGAGCGGAACCTTTTGCGGTTGCTTGAGCAGGTGCTGGTGGTGTGATGTTCACCGAATTGCTCCTGACGTAGCTGGGAAGGGGAAAGTCCGCTGGCCCTTTATCTAGATTGCTCTTCGACCAATCGATAATTGCCGGAATCAAGCTGGTAATAATTGAAGATTGGAAGTGAGCCGTGACGCTAGCCACCGCGCCATTGACCGTAGCATTGACTACCCTGAGCAAATCTTCTTTGGTCTCAGCTTTGGTTTTATTGACCGCAATCGCGACCTTCTTGTCGATGGTCTGTTGAGTGAGCAACCGTCTCTTCCTTCTTTCCTTTGGCTCCTCGTGGTAGCACGTCTTCCATGAGGCGCCATCTCCGACGCCGTGCACATGTCCATAGGACGGCGGTTTGTCCTCCGGGACCTTTTTCAATATGTTCAAGGCCCGGTTGAATGGGGTGTCCCACTTGGGCCTCGCCGACGACTATGATGACTCACCGCTTTCGACTGCCTTTTGGTGCTGCTCTTTCTGCAAAAGGAACATGGATGGTTTACTAATGTGACAAAACTTGTAGTCGAATTGATTGGAAGCTAATATCATAAGGTGGTAATATAACAATTACCAGAAGTCTCATGAACCCCCTCGTGTTCGGGTCCATGTAAAAGATCTTTTTGACGGGGTCCCACTTGTACCGGGCCCTGATCCAGTCACGCTCCAGCGGGTCGGTGAACTCCTCCAAGGGGTCTGGGATTCCGTGACTTTCATGTTCGGCGTCCTCCTTGGCCCATACGTGCCTCTTCCCATCGTAACCACGGCTTTCGAGGCGGTGGGGAGGCGTGTTCCTGGCCTGGTGTCGGTGTCAAAACCGGCAGATCTCGGGTAGGGTGTCCCGAACTGTGCGTCTGAGGATCAATGGTAACAAGAGACGATGGGGACACGATGTTTACCCAGGTTCGGGCCCTCTTAAAGGAGGTAAAACCCTACGTCCTGCTTGATTATATTTGATGAGTATAGGGGATACAAGAGATCTACCTCAAGATCGCAATGGCTAAACCCTAGCTGTCTAGCCTATGAGAATTCTGATAGCCTCTACGGACTAAACCCTCCGGTTTATATACACACCGGAGGGATCTAGGGTTGTACAGAGTCGGTTTGCAGAGGAAGGAATAGTACATCCGGACACCAAACTTGCAGTCCACGCATATAGGAGTCCTACTCGGACACGGGGGATAGTCTTCTACTTTTATCTTCACGGCCCATCAGTCCGGCCCATATCAAATAGTCCAGACACTCGTGGACCCTCTAATCCAGGACTCCCTCAGTAGCCCCTGAACTTGCCTTCAATGACGATGTAGTATCCGGCTTGAGTCTTCGGCTTTGCAAGGCAGGTTCTTCGTCATATTTCAGACGGATAACAATCCGGCCCTGACCTTCACGTTCCGCCTTTATGATTCCTCCTTGTCGTCGCCTCGATTCCCACGGGCCGGGCGAATGCAAATGGTCCATAATAATTTTTTACAGATACGCCCTTGACCACACAGGGACGGTGCCTATATAAAGAGGTTAGATCCCCAAATGTCATCCACATCGCGTAGAGAACACCAGGACTAGCTATAAAAAACTTTAAAACATGGCCAGCGCCCCTAGCTCTTCTTCGCGCCCTTATGGCCCTCAAGAGGGTGATTGGCGGAGCTGCTCAGTGTCTCATCTTCAGTTGAGTCGACTTCAGACGCAGGGATATCTCCCTCTCGCAGATCTAGTATCTGTGCGAGCGGGATTAACCTCGATCGGCAATGATGTGTTAGCAGAAAATTTCCCCAACCCCAACAAGGAGGAGAGAGTGTGCTTCATTTCGTTTCTTCTGCGGGGCTTAGGATTCCCAATCCACCCCTTTCTCAGGGGCCTGTTAGAGTTCTACGGGATCCAGCTGCACAATCTCACTCCAGGTTCTATTCTGCACATCTCGGGTTTTGTCGCTCTTTGTGAACTGTTTCTGGGTTGCAAGGCTCATTTTGAACTATGGAGAAAGTTCTTTTGCCTTGTTCCTCGTCATCGGGGAGGTTCCATATTTGAAGTGGGCGGCGCCGACGTATGGCGCATAGCCGGATCAGGTTACCCGATCGGAACTCCCAAGGAGGTATCCCAAGAATGGCCTTCGGAATGGTTTTATATTGAGGGCGTTCCCCTTCCGGACCCAGTTCGGCGCGGCCTCCCCGAATTCTCTAGTGCTCCTTTGAAGAAACGCCTTAATTGGCGCCCCCGGAGTCCCAAGGAAGAAATCAGTGCGGAAGTGAAGAGGTTGGTCAGCAAGGTCAGAGTACTTGCTCATTCCGGGCTTTCGATAATTGAAGTTATGGCCATCGTGATAAAGTGATGTATTCAGCCTCTCCAGTCCAGAGTGACCCCTTTATGGTGTTACAACGGAGAGGATGACGCATCTCGTTACAGACGCAAGGGCCCGGATACCCCGGCCGAACTGGCTATGATCCTGGCCGATCTGTATAAGGGGGAGAAAGAAGACTTCCTCCACTTAAACTGCCGAGAAGGCTTCTCTATGTACAACCCCATTGAATGGGTAAGTTTTTGATTATCAGCACTGTTTTTCCTCATTATCGAGGCGTGCTAATCAAATTGTTCTTGTTGTTAAATCAGTCATTGAGGAAGATGGTGGAGGACATTCATTGTCCCCCCCCCCCCCCCCCGCGCAGCTAGAGGATCATGCTTGCAACGAAGACCCCGGCTTCTGCGAGGATCCGGATATGTACATAGAGTTCGATGATGGAGTATTTTATCAGGTGAGCCTTGACGGTTCGGAAGTGGCTATTACAGCCGACTACGCCCGCCTTTACCCTTTCTCCATTGTAAGTATTCGGAAAGCCTCCTCAAAAAGAGGCCCCTATTTGCACCTTATCCATTACACTAAACTGTACTTTATAGGATCGGGGCTCGGCAAGCCGCACTCCCTCGAGAGCGGCCTCTACGCAGGGCACTCATTCAAAATGAAAGGAAACAGGGGGCGCCGTCGAGCCCCCTCCCTCTTCAAAGAGGTATGTCCGTTGATATGTGCCTAAGCATGAGGTCAGATTGTTAAATTTCCCCTCTACCTTTATTTCAGGAGGAGCACGCGGCAAACCGTGGGAAAACGCCCTGCTAGCCGAATGTCAGCTAATCCGGCGCCGGACTTGTCCACCAGGACGAGAGGTGATACAGTGCCAGATCCGCCCCCTCATGAGGATTCGGATGATGTATCTGTCACAAATTCTGAGGTGGAGAGCGTGATGAATCATCGTCGGCTGAAAGAGGCCATGCGCGCTCCAGTTTTCTCTGAACAGGAATTTACCGCACTCAACTCCGTGGATGCATATATCCGAGCCGCCCGAGACGGACTTGCTGGAGTTACTCAACTGTTCTCAAAGGATATGCAGGTAATGAGTTTGTGCAAATTTAGTAGATATATGCCAGTAGCCACCAAGACTTGAAGCGGTTAGGCCAACCGATTTAAGGATCGTTATGACCTGCAGGTTCTCAAGGAGAAGAACAACGCGTTGTCCCAGGAACTGAAAACAAACCAGACACAGCTGAATGCCGTCTCCACAGAACTTGCGGAGATGAAAAAGGCCACAATGACCACTGGTCAGAAGAACAAACTTGAGGAGGAAAAAGACACACAAGCCGAAGAGATAAAAATCTTGAAGGCTCAGTTATCGGCTGCGCAAAAAGAGAATATGAAGTTGGAAGGCGGCATATTCGGTATGACCTCTTGAACCATCAGAGAGACTCATACTATCCCATAATTCCGATTGTCACAACTCTGTTGCTGCTGGTCTATTAACTGGTCGACCTGAAGAGGAAGTGTCCGGATTTCGAGGCGACGTGCTTAAGGAGCTGTCCGTGGTGCATGAGCGGGCCCGAAAAGCCATGAGAAATATGACCAAGGCTTTATGGCCATCCGATACCCCTCCAGAAAGTATGGAGGGGTTGGCGAACCTGTTCAAAGGTGCCCACGGCCGCTTTGAACTATGGAAGGCGTCTGCATGTCGTGAAGGTGCACGAGAAGCATGGGCGATGGTGAAAACACGCTACACCAGACTTGATCCGAATCACATGGCCCGAGTTGGACCTCAGGGACCCGACGGAAAGGAGATTCCCGTGAACTTGCTATATGACCAAGTGATGATAGCTGCGAAATATTTGCAAGAAGACTGTAGTTTAGACAGTCTTATAGATGGTATAGAGAAAGAGTAGGCGTTTGATTCAATGTATCAATGTACTTTATTATCAAACTTATCTCCAACCGAACATTTCGAAATTTGTCATCGCAGGCCTTCGGCTTCAATCTCCGAACCAAGAAGGTCGAGTGTTTCCGGATACCATGTTGGAATGTGAGAAACATTCATTATGTCCTGAAACCAGGCAAACCGGCCATATTGCTCAAACAGACAAAAAATTTGTTCGGGAGTTATGTTATATTACTATTTAACGTAAGAAACATCTTCCAAGGAAAATAGTTCCGTTAAGGGTTCCTTTCCTTGGGTTGGCACGCTTAGTTACGTGTTCCTAGGCTTTGATCCAAATTACGGGGAGCCGATCCCGTATTTGTTTAGAAGAGTTACAAAAGCGTAAACAATCCGTCGTTGCTTGCTGACCAATTATTCTCTTAAGAACGCTAGCTTTCGGCTTCACAAGTCTGAGGTACAGATCCGGATTACCCGATTGTAGCAATCGCAGAGGTGCTCCCGTTACACCCTAGCCGAACAATCGGGAACGTAGGGTATAAACACAGGAGCGAGGCAACCTAGCTTGGCAAAAACTTAAGTCATAGAGGTGCATATAATGGCAAAGGTGTATAGAACAAATGATGTGGACAATATAAGCCACAAGCTTTTAATAATAAGCTTCGTCAAAGAAGCCCCTAGACAAAGTGGAGTGTATACATTTAAAGATGTATACCCCTAACAGTTCGGCAAATCCGAACATACCCTGGGATGTATAAAACAAAGATGAAAAAGAAGAGTAGAAAAAGAGGAAACTAGAAAAAATAAAAAGGATGCGGCCGAACTATCCGTAGAATCGTCGAAGCCGTGCAGCGTTCCATGGATTCGGCTCAAGGCGATTATCCGATGCATTACGAAGGCGATAGGCTCCTCCTGTGAGAACTTCATCTATGATGAAGGGGCCCTCCCATTTTGGTTTGAGCTTATCCTTCTTCTTCTCTGGGAGGCGCAGAACGAGTTAGCCGACGTTATAAGTTTTGGCCCGCACCTCTCTGCTTTGGTATCGCCTTGCATGTTGTTGATAAAATGCAGAACGGGCTCGTGCAATGTCACGCTCCTCTTCAAGGCCATCTAAATCGTCCTGCCGATCGATCTTGGCTTCTCTCTCTTCGTACATGCGCACTCGAGGTGAGTCATGAATAATGTCGCAGGGCAAAACAGCATCTGCGCCGTACACCATGAAAAAAGGTGTGTATCCGGTCGTTCGTTTAGGCGTGGTCCGCAGCCCCCTGAGCACGGAATCGAGTTCCTCAACCCAGTGCTTATCTGACTCCCATAGGGAGCGCACCAGTCTGGGTTTAATGCCGCTCATTATTAGACCATTGGCCCATTCGACCTGACCGTTTGTTTGAGGGTGATAGATGGATGCATAGTCGAGTTTAATGCCCAAGTTGGCACACCAGTTTTTCACCTCATCGGCTGTGAAATTGGAGCCATTATCAGTGATGATGTTGTGCGGGACACCATAACGGTGTACCACGCTGGATATAAAGTCGATCACTGGCCCTGCTTCAGCCGTTTTTACTGGTTTTGCCTCTATCCACTTAGTGAATTTATCCACCATAACCAGTAAATATTTCTTCTGGTGGCTTCCCCCTTTAAGGGGTCCGACCATATCTAGCCCCCAGACCGCGAAAGGCCATGTGATGGGGATTGTTCTTAAGGCAGTGGGAGGCATATGACTTTGATTGGCGAAAAGCTGACATCCTACGCAACGTTACACAAGGGCTTGTGCGTTTGCTCGGGCCATTGGCCAGAAGAAACCTGTCCTGAAAGCCTTGCTTATGAAGGCCCGAGCTGCGGCGTGATGGCCGCCTAGACCAGCATGTATTTCGGCGAAGAGATGCATCTTTGGAGGACTCCAGTAGTGATTTTCTTGTACAGTTCACCTTCGTGAACTTTATAGGCTTTAGAACATCGAACTATGCGACGGGCCTCATTTTGGTCATTAGGAAGCTCCTGCCTATTAAGGTAGGCCAGGAAGGGTTCAGTCCATGGAGCAATAACGGCCATGATTTCATGGGCGGAGGGTGTTATTTCGGTACCCGAACCCTCGATGATATCCGTATTGTGCTCGGCTACTGGGGGCATGATCAGGTCTGGAGTAGTGTTTCCGTTCTCGTCTTGCCAGACCACGGATGACTTAAATAGCCTTTCCACAAAGGTATTAGGCGGGACAGGGTCACGCTTGGCGCCCATTCGGGCCAGGATGTCCGCTGCCTGGTTACTGTCTCAAGCAACGTGATGAAACTCGAGCCCCTCGAAACGAGCAGATATTTTTAATACGGCGTTTTGATACGCCGCCATTTTTGGATCTTTTGCATCAAACTCTCCATTTATCTGGGATATTGCGAGATTTGAATCACCGCGCACCTCTAGGCATTGTATGCCTATGGAGACAGGCATTCGGAGACCATGTAGAAGTGCCTCGTATTCGGCTGCGTTATTGGAGTCCGTATACATGATTTGCATCACGTAGCGGACTGTGTCCCCCATGGGGGATGTCAAGATGACACGAGCCCCCAGTCCGGCTAGCATTTTAGAGCCGTCGAAGTACATGATCCAGTTGGAGTATGAATTGTACTCTTTAGGGAGCTCGGCTTCCGTACACTCGGCGACGAAGTTGGCCGGCACCTGAGATTTAATAGCTCGGCGTGGCTTGTATGTTATTTCAAATGGTAAGAGCTCAATGGCCCATTTAGGTATGCGGCCGGTGGCATCCCTATTATTTATAATGTCATTGAGTGGTACTTCGGATGCCACCGTGATCGAACACTCTTGAAAATAGTGTCGGAGCTTGCGGGATGCCATAAAGAACGCGTAAGCTATGTTTTGATACTGAGGGTATCGGGATTTGCATGGTGTAAGGACCACCAATACATAGTATACTGGTTTCTGGATGGGGAGTTTATGTCCCTCTTCCCCTCGCTCGACGACGAGTACGGCGCTCACTACCTGGTGAGTCGCGGATATATAGAGCAACATAGGCTCGCCAACACTTGGGGCGGCTAGGATTGGGTTGCCTGCTAATAAGGTTTTTATTTCATCCAATCCAGCTGTAGCCGCATCGGTCCATTCAAAGGGGTCGGTGCATCGGAGCAGTCGATAAAGTGGTAATGCCTTTTCTCCTAATCTGGAGATGAAGCGGCACAAAGCTGGCACACACCCTGCTAGTTTTTGGACCTGCTTTAAGTTTGTTGGTATGGCCAGTTGCGACAAGGCTCGGATTTTTGCTGGGTTTGCTTCGATTCCACTATTGGAGACAATGAACCCTAGCAATTTTCCGGCTGGAACGCTGAAAACACATTTTTCCGGATTAAGCCGTATGTCATATGTTCGAAGGTTGTCAAATGTGAGGCGGAGATCGTCCGCCAATGATTCGACGTGTTTAGTCTTGATGACCACGTCGTCCACATATGCTTCCACTGTCTTGCCGATTTGTTTTTCCAAACATGTTTGAATCATGCGTTGGTAAGTGGCACCAGCGTTTTTAAGACCTAAAGGCATAGTGTTGAAATAAAAAGTCCTGTACGGGGTAATAAACGCCGTTGCGGCCTGGTCAGACTCCTTCATCTTAATCTGATGGTATCCAGAGTAAGCATCAAGGAAACACAATGAGTCGTGTCCCACGGTTGCGTCGATAATCTGGTCAATGTGGGGCAACGGGAAAGGGTCTTTGGGTCAAGCATTATTGAGGTCTTTGAAATCGACACAAAGGCGCCAGGATTTATCCTTCTTCGGCACCATGACCAAGTTGGCTAGCCAATCCGGGTGTTTGATTTCTCTGATGAAACCGGCCTCGAGTAGTTTAGCTAGCTCCTCCCCCATAGCTTGTCGTTTGGGTTCGGAAAATTGCCGTAGCGTTTGCTTGACTAGTTTGAACCCCTTGATTATGTTGAGGCTATGTTCCGCTAGTCTGCGTGGGATCCCGGGCATGTCCGAAGGGTGCCAGGCAAAAATATCCCAATTTTCGCGCAGGAACGCTCGTAGGGCGGCATCAACCGTCGGATCCAGCTGTGCTCCAATGGACGCTGTTTTGTTAGGATCCGTCGGGTGCACTTGAAATTTGACTATTTCGTCTGCTGGTTTGAAAGAGGTGGATTTTGGTCTCTTATCAAGGATCACATCATCCTTGTCCACCGTGGATCGCAGGGTGGTTTGTTCGTCGGCCGCAAGGGCTTCGGATAGTGCCGCAAGGGCCAAGGATGCATTTTTGTTTTCGGCGCGGAGTGCTATATCTGGATCACTTGTGACTGTGATTACTCCATTGGGACCTGGCATTTTAAGCTTCATGTACCCATAATGGGGTATGGCTTGGAAGCGTGAGAAAGCGTCCCGCCCCAAAAGGGCGTGATACCCGCTATTGAAGGGAGCCACATGGAAAAGCAACTCTTCGGACCTGTAATTCTCAGGCGTGCCGAATACTACATCAAGTTTGATTTTCCCCAAACATCGTGCTTCTCGACTGGGGATGATGCCTCGAAAGGTGGTACTGCTTTGCTCGATGCGTGCTCTGTCATTATGCATTTTGTCGAGCGTGTCCTCATAGATGAGGTTGAGCCCACTGCCGCCATCCATGAGCACTTTAGTAAGTCGAAAGCCGTCCACAATTGGGTTTAAGACCAAGGCGGCAGTTGCTCGGACTGATCGGGCCCTTGGTTCATCATCGGCGGTGAAAGTTATTGCCGCATCATTCCATGGGCTCATTGCGGTTACTTGGGTAATTTCGGCGAGGTCGCGGAGTGCCCTTTTACGCCGATTATTTGAGGAGAAGGTCTCGAAGACCGTGAAGATGTTAATGTCGTCATCCTCCAGAGAATGCTTCTCTGGAGTAGCGATGGTGAGGATAGCCTCACCGCTTTTAGCCACTTGCCGGAGTACCCAACATGCCCGAAGGCTATGAGTTGGTTTGGTGCTCGGTGTTGCATGTATCTGACATGGCTTATTGAGGAATTCGTCAAGAATGGACCTGTGTCCCATAAAGGGTTTATTTTTCTTGCTGGCGGGCTTATGATCGGATGCCTCGTAAGGGTGTATCCGTTTTGCCCGGGCAGTGCACTGCTTAAAGGCAGCAGGTTCCAATTGGGTTTTTTGGGCCTTCCATGTGCTTTCCATTGAGCATTACTTCCGTACTATGTGTGATAGTTCCGTGAAACTCTGTATGCGACGGCGGTCAAGGGCATTCCAAATTCCCTCATCGGTGCAATTCTGATGAAAAACCGAGACCGCATCGTTATCGCAGCAATCTTTGATCATCTTTTTGACAAGTAGAAACCTGGCCCAAAAGTGATGGACCGTTTCCTGAGGTTGCTGCCGTACATACATCAGGTCGTATATGTCAGGAGGGCCCGAATTGCTTGGAGAGTATTGATTGTGGTGGGCGGGTGGGCTAAAACTCGAATCCCTGCCCGAAGTTGTGTTCGGAGCTTGTAAAGTCTCCGAGGTTACCGGTTCTGGTCCCGGAAGATCCAAGCGCTCCCCGGACCCTAAGTCTGGCCCTGAGTTCGGGGGACATGGGGCCTCTTCCAAAGGAAGAGTATCCGGTTCAATGGGTTCGGAGACCCGGACATAGCTGGTTTTTAACCTAGGGGAAGAAGTGTTATTGTCTCGTTCGTCGACGACTGTCACCAGGTGAGTGATCAGCGGAACGTTGATTTCCCTCTGGTCAGGTTTAAGCCCGATCTGATCATAATCTGTTGAAAGCCCCAGGGCAGCGATGCGATCTAGCAGCTCGTTTAAGGATGAGATGTCTGTCGGATCCATCTTTTTGGAGTGTTCAAGACCGATGTGGAGGTGATGTTGGGCGATCGCGGGGGGCGCCGTCGGCTCGATGGCCGTGTGGGCGCCCACGGTAAAACCGCCGAGCGTGAGAACCTGTCCTGAAGTTAGGCACCTTCCAGAAGTGATATCATTGTTGATGACAAGGCGAGCCATCAATCCTTTTATCGACAATACAGTGGAACTCTCAATGAAAGCACCAATGTCGGTGTCAAAACTGGCAGATCTCGGGTAGGGGGTCCCGAACTGTGCGTCTGAGGATCAATGGTAACAAGGGACGATGGGGACATGATGTTTACCCAGGTTCAGGCCCTCTTAAAGGAGGTAAAACCCTACGTCCTGCTTGATTATATTTGATGAGTATAGGGGATACAAGAGTTGATCTACCTCGAGATTGTAATGGCTAAACCCTATCTGTCTAGCCTATGAGAATTCTGATAGCCTCTACGGACTAAACCCTCCGGTTTATATACACACCGGAGGGATCTAGGGTTGTACAGAGTCGGTTTGTAGAGGAAGGAATAGTACATCCGGACACCAAACTTGCAGTCCACGCATACAGGAGTCCTACCCGGACACGGGGGATAGTCTTCTGCTTTTATCTTCATGGCCCATTAGTTCGGCCCATATCAAGTAGTCCAGACACCCGTGGACCCCCTAATCCAGGACTCCCTCACCTGGAGCGCCTTCATTTTCTCCGACCTTGCCTTGACTTCTTCTTTAGCGCAAGTCTCCTTGAATTTTGCAAAGTCCTCTTCCTTTAGTGACGGATTGTCAGCATGAATCTTGGACCACGGTTCATTCTTCACAATCACTTTTTTCACCTGAACTTTCCAGGCGAACAAGTCGTTGGTGAACGTCACCATCGCCTTGCTGTTTATCTTTGTCGTGGCGTCGTCGTCCCATGGATGTTTGCTTTCATCTCGGCCGGGGAACAGGAACCTATTGTGCAACTTCTTTAGGAGCATGTGCTCCATATGTGGTACCTTCTTCAACTTCTCATCGTTGATGTTGGCGGTTTCCCTGAGAATGCATCCTAGTTGATTGCCCCAGCACGAGCAAGCTTCCTCCGGCGCCGTTGGCTCTAATTTCTTGGGGTGTATCTCCGTGACCACAATTTTTCCGATGCCGAGCTCGTTTGGTCTTCGTGTCCTCTTCTGCTTCGGTGCTTTACCGGCTAAGACAACATTGTTGCCAGTCTCGGGGGTGGTGTCGGTGCCGGTGCCGGTGTCGGCGTCAGTGTTGGTGCCACTGCCGCCACCTTGCACCCGCAACTGGTGTTCGTACAGGTAATCGAAATAATGATTTGCTGCTTCGACGGGGTCTTCTTCGAGGTGACCAGAACCCCCGGCTTTGGCGTGGCTAGACATGTTTCCTAGTCAACAATTGTAAATAAAAGATATAATGAAGAGAAAAAAGGGGCCTATATTTGGTCGGAATGTTGATTCATTCCCCCCGGCAAATCCTGGGCACTCCATATGTCCTAGTTTCTAGCAGAAGTCATGCCAAAAATCATGGAAATTTTTGGCATGACCTTTGCTAAAAAGAGGACATATGGAGCGCCAGAAATTTGCCGGAACAGAAATGAATCAACATTCCGGCAAAACATAGGCCACTCGGATATTCTTCGACATTCAACCAACATTGCAAAATCATATAACATCAATGACATATATCATTTGCAAAATATATCATTCAAGCAAGTATATAGAGCGAAATGACCTCACTAAACATTGCAAAATAGTCGTCTTTTCGAAAACCAAAAACCTTTGCAAAATGACCTCACTAAACATTTGCTACTGTTTTTTATTTATAGCTATTATATATACCTACAAAAATTCCTAAATGCTCTCTCTCTCTGCTACTGCCCTAACCAACTAAATTGCCCTAAATTGCCCTAAACTAATTTGCTTACGGGCAGAGAGCAGAGAGAGCGCAGAGAGAGGGGAGGGCAGGGGAGAGGAGAGGGAGAGGCTTACGGGGCGGCGGCGAGGTTGAGGGTGGGGGAGAGGGCGGCGGCGGCGAGGTCGAGGACAGGGGAGAGGGCGGCGACGGCAAGGTTGAGGGCGGGCCCGCGCGGCGATGGTAAGGTCGAGGGAGGGCTCGGGCGACGGCCGGCGTCGAGGTCGACGACGGGCAGGGGCGACGGTGGGCGACAGAGTGGGGGGAGAGGTGGAGCAGAGGGGGGAAATGACTTGGTGAAATTTTGAGCCCGCGCGGCGGGGGGTTAACTCAAAATAGCAGTAGCGCTGGATTGGGATCCAGCGCTAGCGCTAGATCCTAAACCAGCGCTACTGCTATTTGTATTTTAGAATTAAAAAAATATAAATTGGAATAGTTAGCAGCAGCGCTGGATTGGGAACCAGCGCTATAGCTAACTTAGCTATAGCGCTCGTTCCCAATCCAGCGCTACCGCTATTTTTCTTTTCTTGTTATTATTATCCTTTTCTAGTTTTTAGTTTTCTTTTCTTTTTATTATTTTCCTTTTCTTTTCTGTTTACTTTTATTTTTCTTTTGTATTGCTTTCTCCCTTTTGTTTTTGTTTTTTTGTTTTTCTCCCGACGACGGCGTCTCCCTCCCACACTGCGCGAATATCACCGGAACCATGCATGTGGTGGTAATTGAAGGGGATATGATGTATACAACATTTGACCGATAACGGTTACTTAAGTGCGTACATAAAATAGATACATATATAAATGATGGTTTCTCAGCTGCGTCGACGACGTTTCACATTGAGCTTCTTCCCTTTCTTGTTCGTTATCGAATAATTGAGCCCCTCCTTATGACTTTTCCGGTACCATGGAGTACGATCTTTCTTAGGTAATGTAGTATTGATTCTTCTTTTCACGTATGCTTCATCGTCATCGTCATCTTCCCTCATCGGGTTGCCGTATTGGTCGTATTCTTCCTTGTTGGTGACTCCATCCATTCCGACGATGCTCCTTTTACCTCTCCTCACGACAACACGGCTGGGATTGGTCTGGTCGGTTATGAAGAAGCATTGTGTCACGTGCTTAGCGTGTACCCATGGCTCAGTTTTGGCGATGACGTTAACATTCACGGTAGCGCTCTTCGCGTCGGGTATAGACATGGTAGTGAAATACTTGTTTTCTCTTACGACGTCCTTAGCCCATCTGACACGGAACATCGCCGCATCATGCATTCCAACATAGTCAAGCTCCCAGATCTCTTCGACCCTTCCGTAGAATCGTTCAGTTGTGCCGTTGGCGTCGGTCACGCATTCAATCGTCACCCCTGAGTTCTGGTAATCACTGTCCATGTCTTTGGCCTCCGTGTAGAACATGTACCCGTTGATATCGTATGCCTGATAGGTCGCGAGTTTGGGCGCGGGGCCATGTGATAAGGCGTGTATGAGCAATCCGTCCGAACTGCCCTCTTTCGGGGGATTAGCAAGAACTTCCTCTTTGAACCAACGCAAGAAAGTGGTGTTGTGCTCTACAGTAACTTCGTCGTCCGGCTTGAGCATCCCCTTATCACGGTACTTCTTTGCGATGGTTTCTTTATGCCGTGTCACATAACCATCTACCACATCTAGGTGTTGTAGCACTACTAAGTTAGCCCTGTCAAAGTCGTTCCGTCGATCCGAGTAGTCCACGTGCAATTCCCTCCGGCCGTTATCGTGACCTTCTCCTCCGAGCCTCCCATCGTACTTCTTGATGGGCAAACCAACAACAGGGTCTCCGACGATTATATAATTCTCGCAAAAGGAGATGCACTCATGCGTCAGATACCCCTGGACGATGCTCCCATTGGGACGGGACATGTTATGAATGAATCCTTTGATGACCCCATTCATCCTCTCGAACGGCATCATGCTGTGAAGGAATGTCGGCCCGAGGTCGATGATGTCATCCACGATGTGGACACACAGATGCACCATGACGTCAAAGAACGCGGGCGGGAAGTACATCTCAAGCTCACATAGTATGACAACGATCTCTTCTTGTAGCCTTCGGAGCTGCTTCACACTGTTGGACTTTTGAGAGATTACATCGAAGAAGTTGCAGAGACCAGTAAGCGTGTCACGGACGTGCTTGTCCATTATCCCTCTAATGGCAACCGGGAGTATCTGCGTCATCATCATGTGACAGTCATGAGACTTCATCCCGCTGAACCTTTTCTTCTTGGTGTCTAGAAATCTGCTTATCTTCCCACAGTAACCGGAATTGACTTTGATTCCCGTAAGGCACTTGATGAATTGATCGATCTCCTTCGCACTTAAGGTGAAGCAAGAAGGGGGGCAATAATTCTCCTCCTTCTTGTTCACTTTTCTGCCCCTTTCCCCCTCCTCCGTCTCCGTCTCCTCCGTTGACTTTTTACGGGGCAGCATGTGGAGATCTTTCCTGATCTTCAAATCTTCCAAGTCTTTCCCTGCCTTCGGCCATCCTTGGTCTTCTCCGACATGTTCATCAGTGTGCCAAGCAAGCTCTCGAGGACATTCTTCGTGATATGCATTTGATCAAGGCAATGAGGCGTGTCGTGATTGGGCCAGTACTCCAAGTCCTAGAAAACAGACCTCGTTTTCCATACCTTCAGCAGCGGCTCCGGCGCCTTTTTCATATTTCCCGACGCGTGGCATTGTTCCCAGTTTTTCAACAGCTCGTTGATTTCGGTGCCGCTCCTCTTACGTGGAGGTCCTCGATGCTCAGCCAACCCATTGAATAGATCTCCACGCTTTCTCCACGGGTCATCCTTCTCGAGCCATCTACGATGCCCCATGTACACGATTTTCCCAGACCAGCCATCTTTCGTTAACGTAAGCTGCTGAGACGTTGTATCATCCATGCACCTTGTGCATCCGCAGTATCCGTGGCACACCTGGCCTGAGGTGTACCCGTAACCGAGATAGTCGTGCACCGTCGTCATCAGCACGGCTCTCATATAGAAATACTCTCCTTTGCTGGCGTCCCATGTCCATGCCGGTGTTTTCCATAACGTGTATAGCTCCTCTTTCAGAAGCCCCATATACATGTTAATATTATTTCCCGGTTGTTTCGGCCCTTGAATCAGCATGCTCATCTGTATGTACTTTGTCTTCATGCACTTCCATGGGGGGAGGTTGTACATCCATACAAAGATGGGCCATGTGCTGTGGTTGGTGTTCTGGTTTCCAAACAGATTCATGCCATCGGTACTCGCACCAAGCACGATATTCCTTGGATCTTCTGTAGCAAATCCATATACGGCGTTGAATGCTCTCCACTGGCTACCATCTATGAGGTGTCTCAGCTTCGGATCATCTCCATCGTCGGGCTTCTTCCTCTCCGCGTGCCAGCGCATGAGCTTTTCTTCCTTAGGATCTACAAAATACCGCTGCAGACGGGGAGTGATCGGAAAGTACCATACAACTTTCTGAGGAGCTTTCTTTCCTGCCTTCTTGTATCGAGAAGCATTGCACACTGGACAACTGGTTTTTTCCGCGTGCTCCCCCCGATAAATGATGCAATCGTTGATGCATGCGTGGTACCTAATGTGCGGCAAATCAAAAGGGCAAATGATTTTCTTGGCCTCCTCGACACTAGTAGGACACACGTTCCCCGCGGGGAGAACTTTATTATGTAGATATTTCAAATGCTCATCGAGACTTTTGCCTGTCCATTTGTTTTTGGCCTTCGTCTTTAGAAGTTCGAGCGTGAAACTCAAGCGGGTCACCTCGGGATCACAACCGTCATACAATGGAGTCTTCGAGTCTACTTCAAGTTGCGCCAGCTTGGCCTCCTCTCTAGAAGCAGCTCTCTCGCTAGTCTTACTCTTGCGAAGGAGGTCTCGAACATGAGGGTCCTGCACGACTGCACTTAGTAGCGTCGAAGACTGCGGCGTGACCGCCGCCTCTTCTCCGCCATGTCCGGACTCTTCTTCGCCGTGTCCGGAATCTTCTCCGCCTCCGTAATGTCCGGACTCTTCCCCGCCGCCATGTCCGGCGCCATCGTCTTCCTGTCAATCGGTCATCTCTTCGTCTAGTCCCATGTCGTTATTCCCTGCCATGCGGACGTCCTCATCATCATCTTCTCTTATCCACTGAGTATAGCCATCCATGAAACCATTCATGAGCACGTGCGCCTTCAAACTGCCATGATCAAAAGGGTCCAAAAGGACTCCTTCTTTGCATCTTGTACACGAACATCTAATCCTAGTCCGATTATTTGCATACATGTCCATCACCGCGGATTGCATGTATCACTCCACCTTCCATCCACTCACCTTCATGACCGAGACTGCACGGTATAACAAGCAAAAGGGTTATAAACAAAATGCATGCATGCATCAAAGTCATATAAAAATTTGGCATAACCTTGCCTAAAAATAGGACATATCGAGTTTGCTCGAAATTCACCGAAACGGAAATAAATCGACATTTCGGCTAAACATAAGCAACTCGGGGGCATGTCACTCACACAAATCTCTCCATATCCCAAACACGCATATTCCCATTCTTGAAATGCACAACTTTTTACTCACCTATCTCCCGAGAGAGACCGAGCACGGTTAGATGAGGCCTTTCGCTACCTATAGGGATCGAAAGTGTGGATGGCTAAATAGCTAGTTAGATCTAGTTGTTGGGGAGGAGAGATGACTCTAGCTAACTAATGGAGAGGGAGAGAGATGAACTAGCTAGATCTATATCTATGGAATGGAGGGAGAGCCAAATAAATGAGGTAGCTAGATAGAGATGAGAAGGCCCTTTATGGAGGAGAGTTCACTAGTAGAAAACAGGGCTTTGGTCCAGGCCTGGCCAGCCCATTAGTCCCGGTTCAGTGATGAACCGGGACCCATGGCGGCATACGTCCCGGTTCGTGCGCCCAGGGGGTCGGCCGGGCCTCGTGGGGCATTGGTCCCAGTTCGTCTGGACCCTTTGGTCCCGGTTCCAGACACGAACCGGGACCAAAGGGCCTCGCTCCTGGCCCGCATCCATTGGTCCCAGTTCATGGCTGGAACCGGGACCAAAGGAGGTCCTTTAGTCCCAGTTCCAGCCACCAACCGGGACCAATGAGGTGCCTATATATACCCCGTCGCTCGCAAGCAGAGCACTCCACTACTCTATTTTTTCTGGCCGGCTAGGGGAGGGCTTTGTGGTGCTCTAGCTCACCTCCTATGCACATGAGGTGTTCGATGAAATGCCCGAGCCACACTACTTAAGCTTTCTTCTCTCCAAGCTCGACCTCCAAGCTCCATTTTCCTCAAGATTTGTCCAGGTTTAGCGGTCCGTCACGTCCCGTCCCAGTCTTAACCGCCGTCGATCGCCCGCGCCGATCTCGTCGCCGGCACCACCGTGGTGAGCCTCTTGTTCTTATCTTCTTTCTAAAAGAGAAAAATTCTTACTTGTATGATTTAGATAGATACTTGTATAATTTTCTTACTTTTATTATTGTTTGTTATTATATAGTGCGATGGTTTTGGTATCCGCCCCCGTCGGCCCTCGTCCTGTCTATGATTCGGATGTGGTATATATTATGTTTTATAACTATTTGGTTCATTTATTGTTTATGAAAATTATGCCGACCAACGTGACATAGATTTTTTTTATCTAGGAGGTATGTGAACCAGAAATTCCAACCGACCCTATTGTCGAGAGGTTAAATTTAGTTGAAGAAGAAAACAATTACTTGAAGGAAAAATTGAAAAAAAAATTGAGGAGGAGAAGATGATATTGGAGTTGCATGTTGCGGATGTCGTCGATGATCACAAGATCAAGATGGATGCAATGCGCTTCAAGATTAGAAAGTATAGAAAATATGCCATTCATACCGAGGCTTGGTATCATTATGCCGTTGGATCAATTGTTACCTTGGTTGCGATTATGATCGCATTTGTTGTTGCATTGAAATGTTTTACATAGTTTCAATGTATGGTTTAATTAGATGCTCTGGAGAGCTATATGTTGTTCAATGAGAACTATGTATGTACTTTGGTTTTAATGTGATGATGAACTTCTATTAATTTGGTCACTTATCTATTCATGATGTTCTGTAATGGTTTTTGACACACTTAATTATATATAATGCACGCAGATGAACCGGCAATGGATGTACGGTGACAGACGCACCTCCGAGTACATTAAGGGCGTGCATAATTTTCTCGAAGTGGCTGAGGCAAACAAGCAGAATGGTTTTATGTGTTGTCCATGCCCTATATGTGGGAATACGAAGTCTTACTCTGACCGGAAAATCCTTCACACCCACCTGCTTTATAAGGGTTTCATGCCACACTATAATGTTTGGACCAAGCACGGAGAAAGAGGGGTTATGATGGAAGACAGCGAAGAAGAAGAGGATGATGACAACTATGTGCCCCCTGAATACGGTGATGCTGCAACGGGGGAAGCTAAAGATCAAGAGGAACCAGACGATGTGCCCGATGATGATCTCCGCCGGGTCATTGTTGATGCAAAGAGAGAGTGCGAAAGTGAAAAGGAGAAGCTGAAGTTCGATCGCATGTTAGAGGATCACCAAGAAGGGTTGTACCCCAATTGCGAAGATGGCAACACAAAGCTCGGTACCGTACTGGAATTGCTGCAGTGGAAGGCAGAGAATGCTGTTCCTGACAAAGGATTTGAGAAGCTACTGAAAATATTGAAGAAGAAGCTTCCAAAGGATAACGAATTGCCCGACAGTACGTACGCAGCAAAGAAGGTCGTATGCCCTCTAGGATTGGAGGTGCAGAAGATACATGCATGCCCTAATGACTGCATCCTGTACCGCGGTGTGTACGAGGATTTGAACGCATGCCCGGTATGCGGTGCATTGCGGTATAAGATCAGACGAGATGACCCTGGTGATGTTGACGGCGAGCCCCCCAGGAAGAGGGTTCCTGCGAAGGTGATGTGGTATGCTCCTATAATAACACGGTTGAAACGTCTGTTCAGAAATAAAGAGCATGCCAAGTTGATGCGATGGCACAGAGAGGACCGTAAGAAAGACGGGAAGTTGAGAGCACCCGCTGACGGGCCGCAGTGGAGAAAAATCGAGAGAAAGTACTGGGAGGAGTTTGCAGGTGATGCAAGGAACGTATGGTTTGGTTTAAGCGCGGATGGCATTAATCCTTTTGGGGAGCAGAGCAGCAATCACAGCACCTGGCCCGTGACTCTATGTATCTATAACCTTCCTCCTTGGCTGTGCATGAAGCGGAAGTTCATTATGATGCCAGTACTCATCCAAGGCCCTAAGCAACCCGGCAACGACATTGATGTGTACCTAAGGCCATTAGTTGAAGAACTTTTACAGCTGTGGAATGGAAACGGTGTACGTGTGTGGGATGAGCACAGACAGGAGGAATTTGACCTGCATGCGTTGCTGTTTGTAACCATCAATGATTGGCCTGCTCTCAGTAACCTTTCAGGATAGACAAACAAGGGATACCACGCATGCACGCACTGTTTAGCTGACACCAAAAGTATATACCTGGACAAATGCAGGAAGAATGTGTACCTGGGGCATCGTCGATTTCTTCCGACCAACCATCAATGTTGAAAGAAAGGCAAGCATTTCAAAGGCGAGGCAGATCACCGGAAGAAGCCCGCCATGTGTACCGGTGATCACGTACTTGCTATGGTCAATGATTTACACGTAAGCTTTGGAAAGGCTCCCGGCGGACTATCTGTTCCGAATGACGCTGAGGGACGCACACCCATGTGGAAGAAGAAATCTATATTTTGGGACCTACCCTACCAGAAAGACCTAGAGGTCCGCTCTTCAATCGACGTGATGCACGTGACAAAGAACCTTTGCGTGAACCTGCTAGGCTTCTTGGGCGTGTATGGGAAGACAAAAGATACACCGGAGGCACGGGAGGACCTGCAATGTTTGCACGAAAAAGACGGCATGCCTCCAAAGCAGTATGAAGGTCCTGCCAGCTACGCTCTTACCAAAGAAGAGAAGGAAATCTTCTTTGAATGCCTGCTTAGTGTGAAGGTCCCATCTGGCTTCTCGTCCAAATTAAAGGGAATAATAAATATCCTAGAGAAAAAGTTCCAGAACCTAAAGTCTCATGACTGCCACGTGATTATGACGCAACTACTTCTGGTTGCATTGAGGGGGCTTCTACCGGAAAACGTTCGATTAGCCATTGTGAAGCTATGTGCATTCCTTAATGCAATCTCTCAGAAGGTGATCGATCCACAAATCCTAGCAAGGCTAAGGAGTGATGTGGCTCAATGTCTTGTCAGTTTCGAGCTGGTGTTCCCACCATCCTTCTTCAATATCATGACACACGTCCTAGTTCATCTAGTCGACGAGATTGTCATTCTGGGCCCTGTATTTCTACACAATATGATCCCCTTTGAGAGGTTCATGGGAGTCCTAAAGAAATATGTCCGTAACCGCACTAGGCCAGAAGGAAGCATCTCCATGGGCCATCAAACAGAGGATGTCATTGGGTTTTGTGTTGACTTCATTCCTGGCCTTAAGAAGATTGGCCTCCCTCAATCGCGGTATGAGGGGAGACTGACTGGAAAAGGCACGCTAGGAGGGGACTCAATAATATGTAGGGACGGGCATTCTTGGTCTCAAGCACACTACACAGTTCTACAGAACTCTACCTTGGTGACCCCGTATGTCGATGAACACAAGAACATTCTGCGCTCCAAACACCCGGAGCAGTGTGACGACTGGATTACATGTGAACACATCAGGACTTTCGGTAGTTGGTTGGAAACACGTCTCAGAGGTGACAACACTGTTTCTGATGAGCTGTACTCGTTGTCCAGGGGACCATCTTCGACTGTATTGACTTACAAAGGATACGAGATAAATGGGAATACATTTTACACGATCGCCCAAGATCAAAAGAGCACCAACCAAAACAGCGGTGTCCGCTTTGATGCAGCAACCAAGAGGGGAAAGGACACATATTATGGTTACATAGTGGACATATGGGAACTTGACTACGGACATGATTTTAAGGTCCCTTTGTTTAAGTGCAAATGGGTCAATATGTCAGGAGGCGGGGTACAGGTAGACCCACAGTACGGAATGACAACAGTGGATCTGAACAATCTTGGGTACACAGACGAACCATTCGTCCTAGCCAATGATGTGGCGCAGGTTCTCTATGTGAAGGACATGTCTACCAAACCGAGAAAAAGAAAAGATAAGGAAGCGAATACATCATACGATGAACCAAAGCGCCACATAGTTCTTTCAGGAAAAAGAGACATCGTGGGATTGGAGGGCAAGACAGACATGTCTGAAGATTATGAAAAGTTTCATGGCATTCCTCCCTTCAAAGTCAAGGCTGACCCAAGCACCCTGTTAAGCGATGAAGAATATCCATGGTTACGGCGCAATAAGCAAAGGACACAAGTGAAGAAAAAGTGAAGACTTTCTCTCCACAACTATTATGATGATGCCTTTGATCTAGAATATCACTGCAGTTACACACAAAAAGTCTGGAGTTCAAATAAGTTCAAAAAAATGAAATCCCTTTGTAACAGACGAGTTTCCGTATGAAAACCTGATACTTCGAAAGAGATTGTCCGTTTTGTACACGAAGTGCATCCACTTTTTGTTGTAACCCTCTCAACTTTTTAGCACATGCTATGTGGGTGAAATGATGATACCATGCCAACTTTCAACCTTTTCAGAGTTCATTTGTAGTGCTTTCCAATTTCAGGGTCATATAGCTCAAAAAAATCAGTAAATACATGAAAAATAACAAATGAAGTCAGAAAGGGATGAAAATTGATGATGTGGCTTTGAATGGTGCATTTTGAAAACACAAAAAGTCTGGAGTTCAAATAAGTTCAAAAAAATGAAATCCCTTTGTAACAGACGAGTTTCCATATGAAATCATGATACTTTGAAAGAGATTGTCCGTTTTGTACACGAAGTGTATCCATTTTTTGCCGTAACCCTCTCAACTTTTTAGCACATGCTATGTGGGTGAAATGATAATACCATGCCAACTTTCAACCTTTTCAGAGTTCATTTGTAGTGCTTTTCAATTTCAGGGTCATATAGCGCAAAAAAATCAGTAAATGCATGAAAAATAACAAATGAAGTCAGAAAGGGTTGAAAATTGATGATGTGGCTTTAAATGGTACATTTTGAACACACAAAAAGTCTGGAGTTCAAATAAGTTCAAAAAAATGAAATCCCTTTGTAACAGACGAGTTTCCGTATGAAACCCTGATACTTCAAAAGAGATTGTCCGTTTTGTACACGAAGTGCATCCAGTTTTTGCCGTAACCCTCTCAACTTTTTAGCACATGCTATGTGGGTGAAATGATGATACCATGCCAACTTTCAACCTTTCAGAGTTCATTTGTAGTGCTTTCAATTTCAGGGTCATATAGCGCAAAAAAAATCAGTAAATGCATGAAAAATAACAAATGAAGTCAGAAAGGGTTGAAAATTGATGATGTGGCTTTGAATGGTGCATTTTGAACACACAAAAAGTCTGGAGTTCAAATAAGTTCAAAAAAATGAAATCCCTTTGTAACAGACGAGTTTCCGTATGAAACCCTGATACTTCGAAAGAGATTGTCCATTTTGTACACGAAGTGCATCCAGTTTATGCCGTAACCCTCTCAACTTTTTAGCACATGCTATGTGGGTGAAATGATGATACCATGCCAACTTTCAACCTTTTCAGAGTTCATTTGTAGTGCTTTTCAATTTCACGGTCATTTAGCGTAAAAAGAATGAATTAATAGCAAAAAGAATGAACTTAAAATAATCAATTAAAATATTCTGTTATGATCAACTAAAACAAAACTATAATATTCTTTAATAGCAAAAAGAATCAACTAAAAAGCTTTTATAAAACTCTAATAGCAAAAGGAATCAACTAAAAAGCTTTTATAAACCTCTAGTATTTTTTAAACTAAAATTATATAAAAATTATGCAACTAAAATTATCAAAGTATTTTCTGTTCAAAACATTAATGGCAAAAAGAATTTTCATAAAGAAATTTTTTGTTAGAAACTTTAATTGCAAACTAAAATAACATAATATGTTCTTGATTAAAACAGACATTTAAAATAACCTAAAAATTACCAAATTTAATATAATGATAAAACACAGTAATATTAAATAGCAGGAAAAAGAAACACTCCAAAATCTATTTTTATAGTAAAGTTAATCACAAACTAGTGATTCACACAAATTTCAAAGAATTCAAATTTAAACTATTCAAATTTGAAAACTAATGGCACTAACAGAAAGTTTATAATTTTTGTGACCTAAAAGCAAAAATAATTAAAAAATAAAGCAAAAAATAAAAAAAATAAAAAAAATAAAAATAGAAAAAAATGCCACCTACTGGGCCACCATGGCCTGAATACGACTAGAAACCTAACCACAGGCCAGGATTCAGGCCCGCAGAAGGCCCAGTAGGCCCACAGGCAGCGGAGTGTGAGGTTAGGCCCGTAAGCCTGCATTTGAGAGGAGCTCGAGAGGGCAGCGGCAGTGGGGCTTATAAACCAATCCGCGCCCCTCTCAACTAGCGAGGTGGGACTAAACTTTTGGCCGCGGGCAAGGCCTTTGGTCCCGGTTGGTAGCACCAACCGGGACGAAAGGGTTGCATTGGTACCGGTAAAAGAGACCTTTGGTCCTGGTTGGTGGCACCAACCGGGACTAAAGGGGGGCATTGGTCCCGGTTCGTGCCACGAGCCGGGACCAATGCTTCGTGTATATAAGAAAACACTTAGGAGTTTCTGCAAAAATCACTTCTTCTCCGCCCCGACGCCCCCAGCTGCTCCCTCGTCGCCGTCGCCGCCGAGCCCTGCCCCGACACCGTCAGGCTGCTCCACCACGTCGTCGCCGACACCGTCGGGCTGCTCCACCTAGCCGTCGTCGCCGCCGACGCCCTCTGCCCCGGCGTCGGCGCCGCTCCCCGCGCCCCTTCCCGCCCTGACGCCGCCCGCCGTGCGCCCCTGCCCGCCCCGACGCCGCCCGCCGTGCCCCCCTGCCCCTGCCCCGACGCCTCCCTCTGTGAGCACCGCGCCCCTGCCCTGCCCCCGCCGCCGTGCTTTTTTTTTTATATATATGCTATTTTTTTGTTACATGTTTTTAGATGTTTTTAGAGTTTTTAGATGTTCATATATGTATGTAGATTTTTTAGATAGATGTTTCGTGGATGAGATGAGATGGAAGAGAACTTTTTAGAGAAATTTGCATAGAGAATTGTTTTAGAGAAATGGTGGAGTTCACATATATGTATATATGTTGATATTTTTTATATGATGAAAATTGTTTGTTCATATGTAATGTATATATATATATATATATATGTATGTGGCTATGTATGTATGGATGTTCATAAAATTGTTTTGTTCATATATGTATTAATTGTTTTGTTCATAGCATTTTTTTATATGATGAATTTTTTTTCATAGCCATATATGTATGTGGCTATAGTATGTATATATGGATGTTCATAGAATTTTTTTATATGTATGTGGCTATATGTATATTTCGTTGTCGATATAGCCCCTCCCCGATAACTTCGACATGAGGGGGGGGGGTCGATACCCCCTCCCCGATAACATTTTTTTATATGATGATTTTTTTTCATAGCCATATATATGTATGTGGCTATATGTATGTATGGATGTTCATAGGATTTTTTTTTATATGTAGTGGCTATTGTATGTCGTTGTCGATATAGCCCCTCCCCGATAACTTCGACATGAGGGGGGGTCGATATACCCCCTCCCCGATAACATTTTTTTCCAAGTTTACTAAGGTAAATGTTCACCCCCCCCCCCTCTCGATATACCGGGCGACCAACTCTCGAGGCCACCCAAACCCTAGAAAAAAAGCGTTGTCGATCTCCTACCCCCTCCCGCCCCTACTCGACAAACTCTCGAGGCCACCCAAACCACTAGAAGAAAACTCCGGTAACTTCGACATGAGGGGGACGTCGATCAACCCCCTCTTACCCGAACAAGTCTATGTATCATTTTATATCGCGGTGGACATATATCAAAGTTTGATCATATGTCAAAGTTTGAATTTTGACATATGCAACATTTGATCATATATCAAAGTTTGATCATATGTCAAAGTTTAAATTTTGACATATGCAACATTTGATCATATGTCAAAGTTTGATCTTATGTCAAATTTTGAATTTTGACATATATAGATTTATCAAGAATGCCCCCATTATGGATGTGCACAAGTTGATCCAATTTTTTTCTGATCTCATCTATATATATATATATTCTTCTATATGTCACGTTGTCTGTCAAAGAATTGAAGAAATCCATGGCTTCATCATTAGCCGGAAGTAACAGGCGTATGATGCTACGAAGCTCTTCAAAGTTGTTTTGGAACGGAGTTCCGGATAGAATAATTCGCTTTTTGGTGCGAATTTCAGCAAAGGCCTTCCAAATAGCGATATTCGGAAGGCTCTTGCTGAACTTCGTACCAAAAAACTAATTATCCTATCCGGGACTCCGTTCCAAAACAATTTTGGAGAGCTTCGTACCATTATGCGCCTGTTACTTCTGGCTAATGATGAAGCCATGGTTTTCATGAATCCTTTGACACTGACAACGTGACATATAGAAGGGTAGATGAGATCAGGAAAAATATGGATCATTTTCTGCACATTGAGAATGGCGCCATTTTGTTAAATCCCTTGTTTGACATTCATGAGAGGCGGTCCGGACGTCGGACATTCATGAGAGAACTCCGGTAACTCTTCAACATGAGGGGCGACGTCGATCAACCCCCTCTCGCCCGACCAAACACTAGAAGCGTCGAGGCCACCCCAAACCCTAGAAGCGTTGCCGAGGCCACCCCAAACCCTAGAAGCGTCGAGGCCACCCAAATTTACCAAGTTAAAAGAGTGTTGTCGAGGCCACCCCAAACCCTAGAAGCGTTGTCGAGGCCACCCCAAACCGTAGAAGCGTCGAGGCCACTAATTAATATTCCTTGTTGTGATTAGCTAGCTAGGTCTATGTTTGCCACTAATATATCCATCTCTCATGTTTGTATATTAATTGCCATGCTGTAATATTTGCAGAAACTATGGATCAACAAAGAGACTTGGAAACAGAAGAGTTGTTGGGGGACATCATCCTCGGCGGAGGTGATGTCTTGTCATATCTCAACGACACCGATTGTCTGGAAGGAGAGGGTGAAGGCTCCGGTGATCGAACAATGGAGGAGGAAGGACATGATCATGATGGCTCCGGTGACCGAATGCCGGAGGAAGAAGGAGACCATGATGATGGCTCCGGTGATCGAACGGAGGAGGGAGCTGTTGCAAAGTCCGGCGAGGTATATATATTAATTAAGCCTGTGCTGACTAGCTAATTGATGCATTAATTGTTTTGGTATGTACATATATTAACTCTTCTTTCTTCTTTTAAAGCCCTCCGGATCAAGCCAAACTTTGGTAACAAGACAAGGCCCAAAGAAAAGGTTGCGTCAGGATGAAAGGTTCACGATCACAGCAATCGCGAACGATGGCCAGCCGATTGAACCGAGGCGGACCAAGGATGCATTTTCAGCTCAGTGCGGAGCTATTGTTAGGGACAGCATCCCGATCAGCATCCAGCTATGGAATGAGCCTAAGAAGAACGAAGACCCTCAAGTTTCTTATGTCACCGATAGACAGAAAGATGATCTTTGGACCTCGCTGAAGGCAAATTTCACCCTACCGCCAGAGGAGGATCCAGATAAGCCAATTATAGAGCCATTGGTCAAGGTGTGTGCTCTTAAGAAGATGGCAGATCTATTCAGGAGGTGGAAGAATGAGTTGAAATCAACGTTTGTCGACAAAGGGAAGACTCCAGAATTCACCGGCCGATTTGAGAAGATAAGAGATCACTGGCCCGCATTTGTGGCCTACAAGATATCGGGTAAGAGTAAGAAAATATCAGAGACAAATAAGATAAATGCTGCAAAGAAGAAGTTTCACCATCGCACGGGGTCAGGTGGCTACCTCAAAGCCCGGCCGCTATGGGACAAAGCTGAGAATGACCTGCTTGCTAAAGGGGTCGAACCAGAGACATTGAACTGGACAGACCGTTCAAGGACTTGGTTCTTCGGGGTTGGGGGAACCTTGGACCCTGAAACAGGGAAGTGCGTTTGGACGGACGAGCAACTTGCAATACCCGTCAAGAAGCTTCAGAAGTGTATCGCCACAGCGTAGCAAGGGACGTTCATTCCCGACAGACAGAATGACGAGCTGACCAAGGCCCTCGGGAATCCTGAGCACCCTGGACGAACACGTGGCACGCCAGGCTCCGTTGCGTGGAAGGTTGCGTTTCCCGGCGTACAGAGCTAACTGGAGCAAAGCTAACTGCAGAAGCTGAATGCAAGGGTACAAAAGCTGGAGGAACAAGTTGAGAGCCAGCGAGCTGCCGGAGCTACCCCAGAAGCTACCCCACCATCTCAGCGGAGAAGCAGCGTGGCTTCCACCGAGCTCGTTCAGCAGCCTGAATTCACGGCTCCTAGCTACCCCGTGGATGCTATCACGGAGGCTCAACATTGCCAGCTTATGACGCAATGGCAGAACCTCAAAGTCAAGGCGGTTGTCGGCTCTGTTGCACCTCCTCAACCCGACGGAACTTTTCACTGCCGTCTGATTCCACAAGGCTATGCTGTTGTGATGGTGGATGAAGTAACGGAGGGATTTGAGGAGCTCGAGCTTGACCACCCTACAGGTGAAGGGGAGACTCAGCTGGGTCTTGCTCTGAAGACTCCATGTCTATGGCGGAAGGAGCACATCAAGCTTCCGAACTGGACGCCTCCGCCTCCGGCGAGTCAGGGCACTCGGCCTCCTCCTCCTCCTCCTCCGGTGAGTGATCAGGGCACTCCGCCTCCTTCTCCGGCTGCTCCGGCGCGTGAGGGCGGCACTCTGCCTCCTTCTCTACCTGCTCCGGCGCGTCCGAGCAGCCCACCTCCTCCTCCGCCTCATCAGCAATGGCGGAAGACAGAAGCCGCCGCTCCGGCTGCTCTGGCGCGTCGGAGCACTCCGCCTCCTTCTACTACTCGTCAGCAGCAACGGAAGAGAAACGCCGCCGCTCCGGCATCTAGCAGTACAGCCAGAGGCGGGAGGCAATACAAATTTGGTCCATCTCTCAAACCTCTAGAGAAGTTACCATACGAGATGACCGAGGAGGAAAACGCGGAGATCTGTAAAGCCCAAGTGAGGGACTTTTTTGCAAAGAAACCTCCACCTCCGGAGGAGAAGATAGATCCGGTGAAAGCAAAGCGCAC
Source organism: Thinopyrum elongatum (assembly GCA_011799875.1). Lineage (NCBI taxonomy): Eukaryota > Viridiplantae > Streptophyta > Magnoliopsida > Poales > Poaceae > Thinopyrum > Thinopyrum elongatum. The sequence goes on along the minus strand of CM022299.1, from coordinate 661,813,196 downwards.
TCTCGATGCCCTGAAGCGACCACCGCCGTCTCCGCCGCAAACCAACTATGAGCGCATTATTGAAAGGACATATCAGGAAGCGGAGCGGTCGGGAAGTACTTGCAGTGATCAAAGGTTAGCAGAACGAAGAAGTGGGAAAAAAATTCCCCAGCTCGGCGAACAAGCGAACCAATCGTGCCCCCCGCTCAAGGTGTCTAGCGATATCATCGCTATGTAGGAGATATGCCCTAGAGGCAATAATAAATGTTATTGATTATCTCCCTGTTCATAATTAGGTTTATGTTCCATGCTATAACTGATGTGGTTCCCGAGCCCGTATATCCATAAAGGCTCTGGGGAAAACCCATGTGCACATGTGGAATAATAAACGGTAAAATGTATTCCTAGTCATGCCTCTAAGACTAGCTCAAGTGTTGCATGATGATTATGTTTTCCCAATCATGGGCATGTCTATGCCAGCATCTTTGAGGGCACAATGTTAGAAGAACATTTGTGTTGAATCGACCCGATTGATGTTATGCTATGAGTTACATTCGTCACAAGTTAATGGTTAATAACACAGAGATGGTTAACATTTGCATGATTCCTTAGACCATGAGAGTATCGAGTTTCTTCATGCTTGGTTCATGAACTTTGGGATTTGTTAAATGTCATCCGTAAATGGGTGGCTATTACGGCGGCTTACGGGTTCATGGAAAAGTATGTCAAGTAACTTGATAGCTCGAGATTGGGATTTGCTCCTCCGACGATGGAGAGATATCTCTGGGCCCTCTCGGTGTTACGGTATCCATCATCGTCTGGCCAGACACTTTGTGATTTGATAACGGGGATGCCGGAACACGGTAACGAGAAAAGAGAACAATACCGGTAACAAGCTAACTAGCATAGTGGACAAGTTGTTGATCCACGGGAATGCCAACATGTCTCACCTCGGGTATTTGTAACATATCATGAAGCAAAAGGAATAGCACACGGCAACTGGAGGTTCACTCGAATATTCATTCGTGTGGGTATAGGGGTCAATATGGGTGTCCACGGCTCCGATGTTAATCATTGATCGGAAAGGGTTCCGTGTCATGTCTATACTTCACCGAACCTATAGGGTCACACGCTTAAGGGTCATCTATCTGCTGAATACTAGACAGGGAGTCTGAGAGAAAATCACCGAAAAAGTTTCGGACACCGAAAAAGTTTCGGACAGCGGAAAAGTTCGGCAGAGAGAGGTCACCGGATGAGTTCCGGTGAAACTGAAAAGTTGTTTCAGAGGATACCATGAAGTCAAATTGGTTTCGGCACATGCCTGATAATTCTTGGAGGATGCCAGAATTATTCTGGACACTTTCTGGAATTTTCTGGAAGAAAAACCGGAAATGTTCCGGAGCTGCCGGAGCCGCTTCAGATGCTTTTCGCAGATGAAAATCACTATTTTGGAATTGTTCCGGATTGCGTTGAAAATTGTTTTTGTGGGTACTGGAAATGTTCTAGGAACACATGAAAATTTTCAGTTCAAACGGACGCTGAAAAATGTCGTCGTGAATAGTGAAAGTGCTTTTTGGGTTACTTTTTGGAAAGCCATTATTTTGGGTTTTATCCCAAGATCTTTTGGGGATGACATGGAAGGATAAGGCCCCTTTTGAAGGGGCCCTACTAGGAGTGGCCGACCACATGGGGGCTCCTCCTTGGAGCCCCCACTTGTCCCTTAGTTTCACTTTTGGGTCCTTGGGAAGGACTCCTTTTCATGTGGGTTTTGGGTTTTCTTGTAAAACCACCCTACCCCTTGGGTTTCCTATAAATAGAGGTGGAGGGGCAGCCCTCCACACTCACTCCTTTCTCACATACCAGTGCCATTGCATGATCTGGCTTCTCTCTCCCTCCCCGCGAAATAGTTTTGCAGAGCCGAAAGGCTGTCTGGGTTCCGGTGGGAACTAGTTCTGGATGGCGAAGCCCTACCGGATAGATGACACCGTATGTGTGCAACTCTGTAGAGAGGTCGTAGTTTCGATCTTAGTGCCCAAGGGGCTGTTCGTGAGTGCCTCCCGAAGGGCTGTCCTGGTGACGGTCCGAGTTCTGTGAGTCCTCCCGAAGGGCTGTCCGAGTGACCGTCCGAGTTTCGAAGGTCCTCCCGAAGGGCTGTCCGCGACACCGTCCGGGGGACTGTCCGACCTCCTCCCGGAGGGCTGTCCGAAGGGAAGATGAGGGTATACATCCTCACGGTTGGGAGGTTGTAAATCCTAGCTGCGGGGATCTGCACCGCCGATCGTCATCGACTCTACTTCCGCTGCGCTACGAGTCGGTAACGAAAAGATCAAACCTTGTATGCAGTCTCTATAGTGGTCCTGGGCTGGTGCGTAGGTTGGAAAATTTTTGTTTTCTGCTGCGCTACCCTACACGCTAATCATCCGGGGATGGTGCCCGGTACCAATCCTGCAGATTACCTGCCCGACAATGCACATTTTGATATAATGGAGGTGGACGAACACAAATACCGGCACGGGAAGCCTCTCGTCAAACCTGGTCATCCTCCTCTAACAACGATGATGCGAAGATTCCATGAGTGGTACATGGACACCCGCAAGGAGTCTGGGAATGATACTTTGACGCTGAGAGTTAAAGAGGAGCACGACCTCGTTGGAATTGATCTGTTGTCTGTTCCATTTGAGGAGTTCTTCCAGTTTTTCAATCAAAAGGCCCTCGATAAAATAATCGTCACTTGCTACTGTCTATAAGTACTACTTCTGTAATTAAGACTCTATATATAGCTTAGCTGTTTCATTGCATGTATATATAATTATCCTCACTATATTATGCAGATTGAAGATCGTCGAATGCAGAAAAGCACAAATCTATGATATTGGGTTCATTAACACAAATCTCATAGATGAATGGACGGTTAAATATAATGCCAAAGAAACCAAGGCCAACTTGCTACAATCATTGCTTCGAAATCAAAACAAAGATAAAATAATCTTTCCTTACAACTTCAAGTGAGTGTTACTATCTTGTGCATATTCGGTTTCCCTTATTACTCGAGGTTATAGTAATGTAATTGATGAGTTATGCATGCGTGCGCAGCTTCCACTTTATTCTCCTAGAGATTAAGCTTGAGCAGGGACTAGTAACCGTCTTAGACTCAAGACGAAAAGATCCCAAGGAGTATGCGGCCATGACTAAAATGCTCGAGAAGTAAGTTCAATCGATCGTTATCGCACCATATCGGCAACTTTGTTCATTTCCTGATATCAAGTAATTGTTTTCTTTGTCTGGCAGGGTTTGGAAAGAGTTCACCGCTAAAGCTCCAGGACTGCCGGGGGAGCTCCAATTTACACACCCGAAAGTAAGTACTACTAGCTAGTTTCGCGCATCTCCCATTGATTCTAGCTAGTTTCATCAATACCATTTAGCATGCTTGCTTATCAGTTTGATTGACCTCTATTTCTTGTAAAGTGGTTGTGGTAGGAAGGCGGGACTGATTTTTGTGGATACTACATTTGCGAGTTCATCCGCCACACGACCTGTGAGCGGGGCTACTCTGAAAAACAATATGAAGTGCGTAAGCAATAATATTCACAATTTTATTTTATTACCATCATTTGTGTTGAGTTTCATTCATATATATGTATTGACCCCCTTCTTCAAATTAGATGTGGCAGATGCGGGATGAACTCCTACCACAAGATCGCATAAAAGCAATTCAAGAGGAATTGGCGGGATTCTTTCTTGACCACGTCATCAATAAAGCCGGAGAATACCATGTGGAACTTGACATCAGATGTTAGGGATTGTAAGAGATCTTATATTGTATATATGTAGCTAGTAGCGTCGGATAGATATACGAAAACTTGTTGTTCGACCAATCTCTCCGAGAAGGAGGAGGTCGATCACTTCTCTCTGTATATATATGTTCATGACGATCTTGTATACTTAATGGTTTCCTTCATTTCCTTACTAGCTAGCGTGTCGCGAGTTCTCTCTATACGAATAGTACGTAGCGTCGACCAAGCACGGAGATAAGAGAGGTCACTTCTCTCTATTACCTAGCTAACACAATATATACCCTACAAAACCCCCAAAACCCCCAACCCCCCCCCCCCCCTTTTAAAAAAAACAAAAACCCCAGCCCCTGAACTGCTGACGCGTGGAGGCTTTTTGGTCCCAGTTGGTGCTACCAACCGGGACAAAAGGCCCACCTGCCTGGGCAAGCCGCAGCGGCCACGTGGAGCCCCATCTGTACCGGTTCGTAGGCGAACCGGGACTAAAGGTATTGGGCTTTAGTCCCGACCCTTTAGTCCTGGTTCCAGAACCGGGACAAATGGGCCTCTGGAACCAGGACAAATGAGCCTTTTTCTACTAGTGGTTATGGTGGAGGGAGGCATTAATGTGGAGAGAAGAGAGGTAGGAGGAAGAGAGAAGAAGGGCAACAATGGTGAGGGGAGAGGGGAAAGGAGGGGGAGAGAGGGCAAAGGGGGGAGGGACACTACAAGAAATATGCACGTTTATGACAAAAATTATTGACCGTGATCAAATTGGTCATAAATCTATGACCTTTATTTGCATAATGGTCAAGGAGTGTCCGGGAGGGTCCAAACCCCAGCATTTTTAAGACCATCTATGTCAAAAGGTCATAATCCCATTACATGTCATTCATAGCCATCTATGAAAGTCCATGAGGGGGGCGACGGGGAGTGCGGCCGCCGGGATCCCGGCGGGGTCGCGGCTTGCTCCCTCCGGTGAGCGGCGGCAGGTTGGGGGACGGTTCTGGGCCCTAGCCGACGCCGACGAGGATGAGGGGGATGAGGACACGGATGCGGCGCCGTCATCGCCGCCTACTCCGACGCCCTCTGATCTGTTGTGTGAGTTCTTTGGTGCAGGTTATGACGAAGATGAGGTCGCTTCCACCGTCGACAAGGTTTTGCCCCTCGAGGATCCGGCTAGGGTCGGGCTTCATGCGGGTGAAACCAAGGAGTTGCTGCGCCGGGTGGTTCACCGGAGAACGGCGGCGACGGCGATCCGGCCGTGGAAGGGTCCCTTGCCTAAGGTACGTCTACCGAATTTGACCCTTTTTGATATGATTCGTCCGGATTCATGGACTCTGGTCAAGAGACGTAAGAATACACGCCGGAAAAGTTCTCGATCGGCGCCGGAGGTGACCGCGGCATCGTCGCCGGCGGTCACGGCGATCCAGATCCGAGCCGCTCGCCAGGAGCGTTTGAATTGCTCCTGGGCCGAGATGAGCCGCATTCTGTTGGGCCGGTGGGTAATATTGGGCCGAGGTCTGGTGGGTATGAGGCTCAGCCGGACTTGGTTCCAATCGATACTGAGGGGAGGGGCGCATGCACGTTTCGATCGTCTTCGCCTACTCCGTCGCCGCGCCCTAGGGTTCCGCTGCGTCGAGTGCTGCGCCTGCGTACTGCCGGACCTGGCCGGGCTCGCCGTATCCCTCCTCTCGGCGCGATGGCTGGTACTGGAGGAGCGCCTCCTCCCGGGAAGCGGCCGCCTTCGCCCTGCGGGGCTAGTCGGGCTACTGGGGCGCTGCCGCCGGGCTAAGGCAATGGCCGGGGCGCTCTGCCGCCGGGCCAAGGCAATGGCCGGGGCGCGCTGCCGGCGCCGGCGTCGGGTGCTGGTCGTGGTGGCGTGCTGGTCCCCAGTGCCGCTGCGGGACGCGGGTCGGGTGGCCCGACTGCGGCTCGCTTTGCTGGCGGGGCGCCCGTGGGGAGGCCGCCGGCTCCGGCCTTGCCGTCGGGCGGGCGGGGCGGACCGGGCTCCGGTCCTTGGCTGGTGGTTCCAGGCGGTGCTGCAGTGGTAGCCGCGGGCCGGGGAGCTGCGCCACCAAGGCCACCCGTGCCTTTGGGTCCGATGCCTAGACCGCCTCCTCCATCCCACGTCGTTGCTCGCCCGTCTCCGCCGTCGCAGTCCAACGGTACTGTGGCTGCGCCCCGGGGTCAATGGGGGGATGACGGCTTCGATGCCTATGGGGCTGGCCAGCACCATGGTTCTTCGTCCACGGGTGGCGGTCATGGTTATGCATGGCAAAGAGATGGTTCGATTGAGAGGCCGTTCTTGGGTCCTTCCGGCGGCTTCGTTGAGGAGCCTTCTGATCCGGGTCATCGGCAGCGAGGAGGTTACCGTGGTCATCGTGGTGGTCGGGGCGGTCGAGGGGGCCGGTACCGTCCACGTCCTCCGCCCCTACCTGTTGTTGTCGAGCAAATGACAGATAACGGGGCTGCCGAGGAGCCTGTGCTGACCGGTCACGCCTTGGAGGTGGTGACAGCTCTTGCTACTGTTCAGGGTCCTGAGAACGAGGTTTTGGCCGATGTGTCTACGGAGATGACAGATAGGGCTGAGTCTGATAGGGCGTCCAAGTGGGCGCGCAGGAAGGAAAAGATGCTTTGTTATCGTTGTGGAGACAAGGGCCACTTCATTGCGGAGTGTGTGGCTCTGTTATGTGATACCTGCGGTAAGCTGGCACACGACTCTGGGGACTGTCCGATTCTGCGAGATCAGGCACCGTCGCTCATGATGTATGGAGTTTACTGTGCTGAGCTAACGTTTTTCGAGTCTCCGAATGAGCGAGAGGTTGCTGATGAGACCCCGAGCATGACTACGGGGATTGTCAAGGTCACCAGAGGGGAGGTCTCTGAGACACAGATCGTGCAGAGGCTTCGGGAGCTGGCCCCTGGGGATTTCCAGTGGGACCTTGTCAGTCTCGCTGATAAGATGTTCAGAGTTGAGTTTCCTTCCGTGGAGGATCTGCAGAGGTTGTTGAGTTTTGGGATGTGTAAGGTGCCGGGAACTGATTGCATCCTTGAGTTTCATGAGTGGGAGCACGTGGAGCCTCAGGGTAAGCCGCTTACTCAGGCGTGGTTGCGATTTTCCGGGGCCCCCTCCAAGCCATTACAGGATGCTCGGGTTGTGGCCAGCATGGGCATTTTGGTAGGGAAGCCTGAGCGTGTGGATATGGCGTTCACCAGAGCTCATGGGATTGCTCGGGTTCTGGTTAGTATTCTGAACTTTGAGTATGTGCCGGAAGTGGTTAAGTGGGCTTATCGAGGCAGGATTTATAATCTAGTTATTGAGTTTGAGGATGAGAGCCTTCTGGCTGCGGCAGCTCACGCGTCCGACGTAGATATGCACGAGGGGGACGGAAGCGCGGGAGCAGAGGAGCCGCCGGTCGAGGACTCTGGACGACAGCTGTCCAAGGGACCGGGGTCCGAGACTGCGACGACCGGGGATGGAGCAGCCCCACCCTCCTCGGTGCCTACGACGACTCTGAGATTTGGGTCTTTCGAACCCTCTTCTGCACCCCCGAGGCTGTGGAGTGATCGGGTCGAGTCCGAGGAGGCTTTTGAGTTCGCGTTGCCTGCTTTGGGGTTTGAGGATACTTTGTGCACTATTCCTGGGGATCTTGGGGCTTCATCGACCTCGGTCTGGGGAGAGGAGGAGGTGAGTCGGCAGGTGGCCACTCCCTCTCGTGCTCAGCACGCTGTACCTTCTCAAGACGTGACACCGGTGGCCGTGGCTGGTTTGTCGGGAGGAGTCCCGGGGCAGGAGGCCTCGGGTTGCTCTTCTCCTGCTGAGGTAGGGGATTCAGGGCAGGTGGTACCCGTGTCCTTCTCTTCGTTGGGAGGGGGTCTGGGGCAGGTGGCCTCGGATACCTCCTCTCCCGTTGCGTCTACCTCTCTGCTGGTCCCGGTTCTGCCTTCGGGAGAGGGCTCGGGGCAGGTGGCCTCGGAGCCCTCTTCTCCTGCGGCGCCTGTGGTGCTGGCCTCTCTGGTGCTGGGTGGGGAGTTAGGGCAGGCGGCCCATGCAATCCCTTCACCCCGCTCGCTGCCGGCTCCGTCCTGCGGGGCGCGCCAGGCATCTGAGGTCATGGTGACTGCCTTTCCACTTCCTGGCGAGGCTGCGGGGGCGCCCGTGCAGGTGGTCCGGCCTAGCGGTTGGGGTGAGGCAGCAGGCCCTACCCCGACCAGGATCTCTCGGGAGGAGGTCATTGCGTTTGGAGGGATTCAGGATCCGATGGCTGAGGGGCGACGGGTGAGTGGCCGTCTCCAGACTCAGCCGGACGTGGACGACATTCAGCAGCGGTGCGCCATGAGGGCGGCCAAGCTCCGTGACGTTGAGGTCACTACTGGTATGTCGGTCAATACTTCTAATTCCATTCTGCATTTTTCAAATGATGAGATTGTTGAAAATGCAAATCAATTAGGAGTTTCACTAGGTAGTAATGTCACTGAAATCTCTAATTCTGTTAATGATCTTCTGGATCTAGAGGCTGAGCGGGCCTTAGAGATGATTCGTAATATTGCGGCGGTTAAACCTATGAGTGATTCTGAGGTTGATGCGCTGGGGGTCAGGGTGCTCGACAATTTTTGTGCGGATCTTATGCCGCCCATTCCTGAGGCGGAAGTAGAGGATGATTCTACTGAGATGGTTATGGCTAGCCCTTCTGAGACTGGTTGTGAGGACCGGTTGCAGAGTCAAACTGTCTCTAAACGCAAGTGGAAACGGAAGGTGTACCCGATGTCCGCAGTGCGTAGGAGTGCTAGGATTCGTACGGCTAAAAAATTTCATGATGAACTATGAAAGGAATCTTTTGGAATAGCAGAGGTCTAAAGGACTTGGCTAAAAGAAGATTTCTTGCTGAGGCGTCTGTCGAGCATCGTTTAGATTTTATTGCTCTATCGGAGACTGGTAGAGATAATTTCGCGCCACAATTTCTAAATACTTTGTCGGGAGGTATTGATTTTGATTGGCATTGCCTGCCACCGAGAGGGAGATCGGGTGGAATCTTACTCGGCGTTAGATGCGAAGCGCTAGAGGTTCGAAGTGTGGTTATGGGTGACTTTGCAGTCAAGTTTCGGGTGCGTTCGAAGGAAGATGGGTTTAATTGGGCTCTGGTTGCGGTATATGGTGCCGCACAGCCCGAACTCAAGTCCGAGTTCTTGGCTGATCTCGTTCGGATTTGCGGTTCCGAGCAGCTTCCTATCCTGGTGGGGGGTGATTTCAATATAATTAGAAGGCGTGAGGATAAGAACAATGATAACTTTGACGGCAGATGGTCGTTCATGTTCAATACTATCATTGAAAGTCTGGACCTGAGAGAAATTGAGCTCTCGGGTAGAAAATTCACCTGGGCTAACGCGCTGCCAAATCCGACGTATGAGAAGTTGGATCGAGTGTTGGCTAGTGTCGATTGGGAACAGAAGTTCCCGCTAGTAACGGTCCAGGCTTTATCCCGTGGAATTTCTGACCACACGCCGTTATTTGTGGACTCTGGTGAGGCCACCCTCCTGGGAAACAAAAACGCGTTTTCCTTTGAGCTGGCTTGGTTTGAACGAGAAGGCTTCCTTGATCTCGTGGCCAGAGAGTGGGCTAAGGATTCAGGAGGGAAGACTGCGCTTCAGCGCTGGCAGAATAAGATTAGGCATTTGAGGAGTTTCCTGCGTGGGTGGGCTAAGCATCTTAGCGGGATTTATAAGGTCGAAAAGGAAAGGCTCCTTTCCCTTATTCAGTCCCTAGATGTAAAAGCAGAAACCACGGTGCTGCCGGCCGCGGAGCTTCATGCCAAGCTTGATGTGGAGATGAGGCTGAAAGAACTTCTTAGAGAAGAGGAGTTGAAGTGGGCGTTGCGGGCCAAGGTCCGGCGAGTAGTCCAGGGGGATGCGAACACTCAATTCTTTCACATGATCGCTAATGGTAAACATAGAAAGAAGAGGATCTTTCAGCTTGAGCAAGATGATGGAACAATTTTAGGACAGGAAAACCTAAAATTGTACATTACAGAGTATTACAAGCAGCTGTTTGGCCATCCAGAAGAGAACTGTGTGTCTCTGGATGAGTCCAGGATTGAGGATGTTCCTCAACTCACAGCGGTGGAGAATGATATTCTTGCGGCTCCTTTCTCTGAGAAAGAGGTGTTTGAGGCCATTTCGCATATGAAAAATAACAAGGCGCCGGGACCCGATGGATTTCCAGCGGAGTTTTATAAAAAGTGCTGGCATATCATTAAAGGGGATCTGTTGCCTTTGTTCAATGATCTCTTCTCTGGGCAGCTTCAGCTTTTTCAGCTCAATTTTGGAACGATAACCCTTCTTCCTAAGAAAACAGAGGCTGTGAGAATTGAGCAATTCAGGCCCATCTGTCTTCTTAATGTTAGTTTCAAAATTTTCACCAAGGTCGGGACTAATAGGCTCACACAGATCGCGCATGCTGTGGTGCAGCCTTCCCAAACTGCTTTCATGCCGGACAGGAACATCCTTGAAGGGGTTGTGGTCCTTCATGAAACGCTCCATGAAATCCACACGAAAAAGCTGGATGGGGTTGTTTTCAAAGTGGATTTCGAGAAAGCGTACGACAAAGTCAAATGGCCCTTCCTTCAACAGGCCTTACACATGAAGGGTTTTGACGAAGCTTGGCGACGCCAGGTAGAATCCTTTACGCAAAAAGGGAGTGTTGGAATTAAAGTGAATGACGATATAGGTCATTATTTCCAGACACACAAAGGCCTGAGGCAAGGTGATCCAATGTCCCCTATTTTGTTCAACATTGTGGTTGACATGTTGGCAATTCTCATAGGAAGGGCAAAGGAGGCCGGTCAGGTGGGTGGCTTGGTGCCTAACCTAGTTGATGGGGGTGTGTCCATTCTACAGTACGCTGATGATACAATCATCTTTATGGAGCATGACTTGGCAAAAGCGAGAAATATGAAGCTGGTGTTATGCTTATTTGAACAATTGTCCGGATTAAAGATTAACTTTCATAAAAGCGAGTTGTTCTGCTTTGGTAGAGCCAAGGAGGAACAAGAGGCTTATAGGCAATTGTTTGGATGTGAATTGGGGGCTTTACCTTTTACTTACCTAGGTATACCCATTCACCATCGTAAGCTAACAAACAGAGAGTGGAAATGCATTGAGGATCGGTTTGAGAAGAAACTTAGTTGCTGGAAGGGCAAACTTATGTCTTATGGAGGCCGGTTGATTCTTATTAATTCGGTGCTCACGAGTATGCCGATGTTCCTATTATCTTTCTTTGAAGTTCCAGTTGGGGTTAGGAAAAGGCTGGACTTCTACCGATCAATATTTTTTTGGCAGAGTGATGAACTAAAGAGAAAGTATCGACTCGCCAAGTGGGATATTATTTGTAGACCAAAGGACCAAGGGGGTCTGGGTGTTGAGAACCTTGAGGTCAAGAACAGATGCCTGCTCAGTAAGTGGTTGTATAAGCTATCGGTTGAGACTGACGCAACTTGGGCGCAGATTCTCCGTAACAAGTATCTGCATTCCAAGACTTTGTCTCAGGTGACAGTGAGACCAACTGATTCGCCGTTTTGGAAGGGGCTTATGAGAGTTAAGGCAACCTTCTTTAATAGAACAAAGTTTATCGTCGGTGATGGCAAGGATACCCGTTTCTGGGAGGATACTTGGCTTGGTGATACACCATTGGCGCTCCAGTACCCAACCCTGTATCGTATTGTTCAGCGACGTGATGCGCTAGTTGCAACGATTATGCAGTCCATTCCCCTTAATATCCAATTTCGGAGGGTGCTTGTTGGTGATAGATGGGAAGCATGGCTTCATCTGGTGAGTAGACTGATGGAGGTTCAGCTAGCTCATCAGCCCGATCAGTTGTGTTGGAAACTTACTAGGTCTGGACAATTTACAGTTAAGTCGATGTACATCGATGTTATTAACTCCAGTGTCATTCCTAGTTCCAAACATGTTTGGAAAGTAAAAGTTCCTTTGAAAATTAAAGTGTTTATGTGGTTTATACATAAACAAGTCATTTTAACAAAGGACAACTTGGTTAAGCGCAATTGGACAGGATCTACTAGGTGTAGTTTCTGTGATCGGGACGAGACCATTAAGCATCTCTTCTTTGAGTGCCCATTGGCGAGAATTTTGTGGCGCACCGTGCAAATTGCCTTTAACATTACTCCTCCGAGTTCGGTCGGTTCGTTATTTGGAACGTGGCTTGATGGGATAGAGTCCGATACAGCTAGACACATTCGTGTAGGAGTTTGTGCGTTGTTATGGGCAATTTGGAATTGCAGAAATGATTTGGCTTTTAACAGAACAACAACTATTCATTTTTTGCAGGTTTTATTCCGTGCTACGGCGCTGATCCGTATGTGGTCCTTACTCACTCCGACGGAGGCCAGGGAGCGTTTGGTTACTGGATCTCTCCGGTGGGAGATGGTAGCGCGGGATATCTTCAACCGGTTTGGATGGCGGTCATGTAATAGGATAGGCGATTAGTTTTTCTATCTTTATTTTGCCAGCCGGTTGTGACTTTATGGCCTTGTTATTTTTGGCGTTGAGGCTCTCTGTGAGCTAGCCCTTATTTTGTTTCACGACTTTAAGACCTTGTTGAACCTATTTTATTTATCAATGTGGCCGTATGCATCGTTCTGATGCAGAGGCCGGGGAGTCCCCCTTTTCGAAAAAAGAAATCCCATTACAGAAAATGGTCATAAGGATCTATAATATTGTTTGTGGACATATTTTCAACTGACTATCACTGGTGCAGAGACGTCCTATGCAAACTGTTTTTACCCCCTTTCAGTGATACGATTTTAAACTATCACCTTGCATTATGCAAACTGTTTTTACCCCCTTTCAGTGACACGATTTTAAACTATCACCTTGCATGTGTGGGCAATAGAGGGGGTGGGGTCTATCGCACACGCTACCAAAAAACGGTTTGTGATAGGTGGGTCCATCGCACACAATTGAACTCAAAAACTGTGTGCAATGTGGATTAGCATCACACACGGTTAGTTTAAGAAAATTGTGTGTAATGTGCGAGTTATTGCATACGAAATACGATTAAAAAGAAAAAACCGTGTATGATGTGAATGCCATCACACACAATTGGATCTACAAAATTGTGTGCAATGTGTGATCTTAACAATGTGTTAATTAGTCCTAAAATCAGCTAGACAATAATCAATTTACTACGATCACTATTTCACGAAGAAACATAACACAAGACATCACACATTCAAAATCCATTATATGATTTGTTTCCAACAGATACGTAACATCGACATGTTTCAAGCTTTTTCATACAACATACACAAGTGCAAATGTACTATCTCACACCACACGACAGCCAACACATACAACTAGCAATCACATCTAATTACGTCGCCAAGCTTCATCTGTCTCTTGTTCATCCACGACATCAACTACCAAACCTTCTAAGATTTCTTCTTGTATCTCATCCTGAAAAACCAAGAGAAAAGGGTGACAAGGTCAAAAGAAGTACATGACTACATTTTTATTTCAAGTTAAAGGTAGTGATTTAATCATTCAACACTACAGAAGTTAGTGGCTTATCAGTTCCGTGAGCTTCTCAAGAAGTTCTTGGAACGTCGTGCTGCTTTGTGGGTCGCTGCTTGCACTTGGACAGTGGCAGTAAGAACAAGTCCATTATGAAACAAAATGAAGAACAACAGTAGAGCATCTAAAGTGCAACTTTCCAAAGCATTGGCTTCATACATGTCATTTTTTTCATGCACAGTACCAGCAAACATCCATAAAATGATCACAAGCTACATTAATTAATCAAATGCTCAGACAAGCGAGTATCTTGTCTAGTTGATTCCCATCACATGAAAGCTACAACTACCTACAAGAAGTAACAGAGGATAAACACAATTTTCACCAAACAATGAGGAACAAAAAATTCGGAGCACTATGCTACTAGCATGAAGAAACATCACATAATAGAGACTGTGCCGAAACACATACAGATGTGTCAGTCCTGAACCCTGATTAATATGTACTACGTGGCATGCATGCCTACGCTATCATGAAACCTCTAAGCTATAAATGAATTGAAACCCACCGAGATGCAACTGCTACCCGAGCCATTCATGTCATCAACAGTACTACATGCGCCCATATGAATGTATTAATCAGAGGAACAATTCTAAATAATTAACCAGACAACAAGGGGATACCTGCTTGCATTTACCTGCAGCTCGGTGGTGCGTGCGTGCATAGGTGACCAAGGCCGTGCAGGCGAGGAAGCAGTAGAGGATGTGCAGCTACGACGATTTAATTGAGCTGGAGCGTCCGCCGCAATGCGGTCTTGCTCGAACGAACCACCGGCCTTCGCCTAGACTTGTCCCCTGATGGGCGCCCCAGATCCCTGCTCTGCTTGGAAACAAGAACGAAAAAAAAGTAACTCCAGTTTCTAACCAAATCAGTACATCCAGCCTACAAATATGGCGAATCGAAACAAGTGGAAAGAATCTCTGAAGATTGCTACCCGCGACCATAGAGGAGCTCAATACTATCCTACTCGAGACTCCACTAGTCTACAGAGCGTGGAAAGCTCGGGTCCATAGCACCCACCCCATGAAACGCACGGCGGCGAGGCCGCGTGGGGAGCCAGCGAGACGCGAGACGCCCTCCCGCGGAGCCGCCGGCCGGCCGACGAGCAGGAGCTGGCGAAGTGGGCCCGCCTCATGACGGCGCCGGAGATTGGTGGAACCGCCGAGGCCAAGGGGTGAAGCAGAAAGTCGCCTGGGGAGGGCTCAGGGCACCGTGGATCCGTGTGGATCAGCCGAAGACGCTGCAGATCTGCCGCGTGGTCGCTGTGGATCCGGCTGAGAGCAGCTCGAACAGCAACCGCAAGGAGGAGGCGGGTTTGGTCTCGGATCCGCCGGCAGCGCCATGGGCTGGTGGATGGTGAGGGGAGGGGGTGGTGCCCGGGGGGGGGGGGGGGGCGGAGGAGGTCGCCGGTTAGGGCGGCGCAGCTCGGGTGGGGGAGAGGGGGCGGCGGCTCTCTGGAATGGAACGAGAACGAGAGAGAGGAAGAGATTGGGACGTCGGGGCCGGGTGGGGCGTCCCGGCCGGAGCGTGGGCCGTTGGATCTCACGCAGATGAACGGTGGTCACGCATGATCCGTGGGAGGCTCCTCTCGACCAATCAAAACACAGCATTGTCTACATCTGTTTCCTTTAATTATGTATATATAGAACAGGATAGCTAAATAGATTAAAAAATTGTCAAACATTCTCAAATTTTCGCCATGGCAAATTCAGGTCATATCATAACACCATGCCGATTTTCATATTTTTCAGACCTCATTTACATTTTCTAAAATTAAAATATCAGTAAAGTCTATTTTCGTGGTTGACTCTTGCCACATAAATCTTTGAAAATTCTTTTCATTTCTTGTATAAGACATAAAAATATACTCAAGACACCAAATATGTTTTTTCAAATCATTTTATGCACTTTTTCATGTACTTATAATTCAAATTTGAATTATATCCATTAAATGAATGTAAATGTAGTTAATGACTAAAATATAGAAAATGAATCCGAAAAAGTGCCGAACACGATGGTTTATGTAGTATATATTGAGTGTAGAAAAAATGGGTTAAAAGATGAAGGAAATTTTTTTTCCCCTTCAACTAGGTGCATTCACCCTCGAAAGCATGATTATTCCTCGGAGATGGTTCGATTTCTAAAGAGTGTATATTAAAAAAATTGTCAAACCATTTCAATTTTTTACCATAATATACTGAGGTCATATCATGACACAATGCCAAGTTTCGTATTTTTCACACTTCATTTACATTTTTTAGAATTAAAATAGCAGTAAACTCCATGTCCGCGATTGATTCTTGCCACATAGATATTTGAAATTTACATTCATTTCTTGCATGAGGCATGCAAATATACCCAGTACCCTAAATATGATCTTTCAAATCGTTTTTATTCACCTATTAATGTACTTGTAGTTCAAATTTGAATTATATGCATTAAATGCATATAAATGTATTTAATGGCTAAAATATAGAAAATGAATCCGAAAAAGTGCCACATTTGGACACGGTGGTTTATGTGGTATATATTGAGTGTAGAAAAAACTATGAGTTAAAAGATGAAGTAAATATTGTTTCCCCTTCAACTAAGTGCATTCACTCTCGAAAGCACGATTATTCCTCGGAGATGGTTTGATTTCTAAAGAGTGTATGCTAAAAAACTTGTCAAACCATTTCCATTTTTTACCATAATATATTGAGGTCATTGTAGGGGAACGCAGCAGAAAACAAAAAATTTCCGACCTACGCACCAGCCCAGGACCACTATGGAGACTGCATACAAGGTTTGATCTTTTCGTTACCGACTCGTAGCGCAGCGGAAGTAGAGTCGATTACGATCGGCGGTGCAGATCCCCGCAGCTAGGATTTACAACCTCCTAACCGCGAGGATGTACCCCCTAATCTGCCCCTCGGACAGCCCTCCGGGAGGCGGTCGAACAGTCCCCCGGACGGTGTCGTGGACAGCCCTTCGGGAGGACCCTCAAAACTCGGACGGTCACTTGGACAGCCCTTCGGGAGGCACTCTCAAAACAGCCCCTCAGGCACAAAGATTGAAACTACGACCTCTCTACGGGGTTGCACACATACGATGTCATCTATCCGGCAGGGCTTCGCCGTCCAGAACTAGTTCCCACCGGAACCCAGACAGCTTTTCAGCTCTACGAAACTCTTTTCGTGGGAGGGAGAGAAGAAGCCAGATAATGCATGGCATGTGTATGAGAGCAAGGGATGAGGAGAATGGCAGCCCCTTCTCCTCCTTTTATAGGCCAAGGCAAGGGGTGGGGTGGTGGAGGAAATACCAAAATACCCATGCTACATGTCCCACATGAAGGGTAAAATGGTAATGCAAGTGGGGCCCCCAAGGGGGACACCACCATGGCAGCCCAACACATTGTCTCCCCCATGGGGGGGGGCCCCCAACAAGCCACCAACATGTCTCCTAGAAACATGGATGCTCCCTAGACAAAAAGCCACCAAACAAGCAACCCCCGATTCGTGGGGTCTTGTCCCCTCGCGCTGAGACAAGATGTTTTCCACGAACGTTTTTTCTGAAAAAATTCCGGAAGGTCCCAGAACATTTCCGGCACCCTCTAAAATTATTCTGGGCATGTTCCGAAACATTTCCGGTATGGTGGTTTTCATCAGAGAAAAGCAACAACAGCGATTATGGCAGCTCCGGAACATTTCCGGTTTTTTTCTCCGAAAATTCCCAGAAGTTCCCAGACCAATTCTGGCACCCTCTGAGAATTTCCAGGCGGTGCCGAAACCCTTTTTGACCTAATAGTATATTCCGAAACAACTTTTCGGTTTTACCGAAACTCTTTCGGTGTTCTCTCTCCGGAACTCTTCCGTTGTCTCCGAAATTTTTTCGGTGATTTTCTCTCAGACTCCCTGTCTAGTATTCAGCAGATAGATGACCCTTAAGCGTGTGACCCTATAGGTTCGGTGAAGTATAGACATGACAGGAACTCTTTCCGATCAATGATCAACATCGGAGCCGTGGACACCCATATTGACCCCTATAGCCACACGAATAAATATTCGAGTGAACCTTCAGTTGCCGTGTGCTATTCCTGTTGCTTTGTGATATGTTACAAATCCCCGAGGTGAGACATGTTGGCATCCCTGTGGATCAACACCTTGTCCACTATGCCAGTTACCTCGTTACCGGTATTATTCTCTTTTCTCGTTCCGTGTTCCGGCATCCCTATGATCAAATCACAAAGTGTCTGGCTAGACGATGATGGATACCGTAACACCGAGAGGGCCCAGAGATATCTCTCCATCGCCGGAGGAGCAAATCTCAGTCTTGAGCTATCAAGTTACTTGACATACTTTTCCATGAACCCGTAAGCCGCCGTAATAGCCACCCATTTACGGATGATGTTTAACAAACCCCAAAGTTCATGAAGCAAGCATGAAGAAACTCGATACTATCATGGTCTAAGGAATCATGCAAACATTAACCATCTCTGTGTTATTAACCATTAACTTGTGACGAATGTATCTCATAGCATAACATCAATTCGGGTCGATTCAACACAAATGTTCTTCTAACATTGTGCCCTCAAAGTTGCTGGCATAGACATGCCCATGATCAGGAAAACAGAACCATCATGCAACACTTGAGCCAGTCATAGAGGCTTGACTAGGAATACATTTTATCATTTATTATCCCACACGTGCATATGAGTCTTCCTCCAAGCCTCGTTTTATTTGCAGACTTGAGAACCATAGCAGTTATAGCATGGAACATAAACCTAATTATGAACAGGGAGATAAATAATAGTATCTATTATTGCCTCTAAGGCATATCTCCAATAGACTCTCACTTGCACTAGAGTCAATATCTAGTCAATGCTAATGCACTTTACACCTATGGCATACCGGTGTAAAATATGCTTCGCATGTGGTATAGCCTGATGTCCAACGGATCTGACGACTTCAGCTCCAAGTGTATCTATGCATATCCTAGCGTTTTCACGCTTTCACAAAATTCATATTTTGTGTGGATTTGGCTTTGTATGTATGTGAATCACAGGTCGAACCTGGATTCCTCAGACTGAGTTATGGAGCAACTATCTGCAAATAGTGTCCCATTGACCAAAGCCATCTTGGAACCATACTAAGTTCATGAATGAACTATTAGATAAACATCTTCTTTGTCGCTTCAAAAGCGTCAACATATCTAGCCTCTGTTATAGAATTCACCATAGTAACATGTTTGGAACAATTTCCAACTATCGTGCCACCATATTGTGTATTGCACAAAACCCTTAACTTAAATCGAAAATCGCTTGGAGCATGGATGAAGACTGTATCGATGTAACCTTTTACAACGAACTCATCATGATCTCCGCTTGCGAGAAAACATGTCATCAGTGCTACTATAGTACTCAATGACCTTTTTTCACTGTTGTCCCATGATCAGTACTTTTGATCACTTTGGTATCTATACTCGCAACAACTTTGGAGTATTGGACATATCTGGTTGTTTTTACATACCATGGAATATATGATTAATCCAAACACGAAGGTGTGTGGAATCTCCATCATGTATTTTGCTCATCAGTGTTTTTGGGACACCGAGTCTTGCAAAAACTCTTTCCATGTGACTTCGGCAAGAATCACTCCTTATCGTTCTTAGTGCTAAACGGTTTTAGCATCTTGTCAATATGTATTTTATTTGCTTAGCCCCATTAGGCCAATCTATCTCCATAGATCATTATGCCTAATAGCAAGGCTATATAGCCCAAGTACTTCATCAAAAAACTATTTTCAAATGAAGTCCTAATTCGTGTCAAGAAATTTATTTTCAATTTAACAATGTGTCAAGCACACAACATTTTTAGAAATATTATTATGCTCCCACTTACTTTCTTGAATCACAGGCATCTTCGTTACCCATTGATGAAGTAATAAAAACCTTTTGACCATTTCATCAAAACACGAAGATTCCAACTCCATTTTGCTCTCTTCTGTCCATCGCTGGAACTCTGAAGTTTGCATACTTATTAGCATCCTCTGGACTGACAAAATACCTTAGACTGTAACACATGCAAGTCCTTGGTTTCATTTCCATCAGATGGAAATCCTTTCGTCATCCATGTTTCATATCTCATGATTGAAATATGTATTAATTGCTAGTTTAACCCGAACCGACTTTAAGCATCGCTACGGTGAAACAACCTCATCGTAGTCAACTCCTTGAACTTGTTATTGCAACAAGTCAAGCTTTATGGATAAAACATTTTTATCCGTACCAGTTTTTAGTTTCATAAATATTCGTTAGAATCTAAGTCTTCCGAAAGGTGTATCAAGATTTTAATCTTGAATCACTTATATGGAAACTATCTCGGATTGTATTGGCATTTAGCCAATTCCGGAGTCAGGGCCCATCAACGCGTCCTTGTGTATCGTAGGTATACTGTTGTCTAACAACAATATCTCGTTTGCGCACCTGAGAGGTTTGCACGAGCCTTGCCTACGTGGTTCAGCTGCAAGTTCGATCGAAGTCCATACATTTTATTGTAGAGACTTCCGTATCAGTCGCAGTAGGAAACTCCGGAATCACTTCCAAGGTTCCTTTCCTTTGACCTGATGACGAAGATACGGGTTATCTCATCGAGTTGCACTGTCCTCCCACTCACCTTTTGCAATAACTATTCTCTTTAAAAGCATATCACTTTGTGGCAAAAACCTTTGCCTCGGTATAGTGGTGGGGGAATACCCAATGACTTGGGATAACCTACAAAGTAGCACTTGTCTGATTTGGAATAGGTTTGTAACCTTTTACATAAGCCCCATATTCCAAATGTTTAAGAAAAGATATAACATGGTTGGGCGTACCATACCATGGCGTCATTTCAACAGACCCGATGGAGCTCTTTTCAGTGTAAAAGCCGCAGTCTCTAAAGCATCACTTTAAAAGGGATAATGGCAAATTTATTTATGTCATCTTTGATCTTACCATGTCATAAATGGTTCGATTACATCTTCACGGACTTTCCACTTGCACTGGTGTTCCGGGAGGTGCAAGTTATGAAACCCCTTTCACAACTCATCAGACATTCGCTAAACTTGTAACTCAAACATTCCTTTCTGCTAGAAACATAATTTTCTTGTTACAATAACTTCTATTTCATTTTTGAAAACCTTTTGAATGAATTCAAAAGATCCAGACTTACGTCTCATCAAGTAAATATACATATATCTACTTGAGTCATTTATGAAGATAGATAAATCCACTACTTGCAACAACATTTATTGAACTACACACATCATAATGTATGATCACCAATAAGTTTGTTGCTCGTTCCTTATGGCCTGTGAACGGTATTTCAGTCACTTCACTTTTCAAAGGAAAGTTGCAAGTGTCAGATGATTCAAAATCAAGCGACTTCAAAATCCATCATAATGGAATTTTTCATGCGGGTTTCTCCAATGTGACCAAATGCAGTGCCACACATGTGTTGTATTCTGTTAATCTTGCGACATTTAGTGTCAGTGTTATGGATGTATCATATTACCATTAATATTCATAACATACATCTCATCTTGGATGGAAGCATGGCCCTTTATGTTACTAGATGACCCGTTGCGCCAATGGCGCAAAGGCCGTGTGGAAGCTAATTATTGTGAGAGAATGCATTAATATATTTGTTGCTTCAAAAGAATAGCTAATGTACTATATGCAGTGAGCAGATAAGATTGGAAATGGTGCACTAAGTCATGTAGGAAAGTACTATTGACTTTCTGCAGATGTAGTTGTTTGTTGATGATCGTTTGTAATATAAACAGGAATGTAATTGCTTTTAATTTGTTGCATACACCGTGATTGGAAGACGTGATCACAGGGAAGCTCTGATGAAAGCATTGAAGCAAAAGCATGCATAAAAGGAAGCTTGTTTCTTGAGTCATAGTTTTCAGGAAACAATAGCAGGAGAGGAGTCCTTCACAGAGAGAACAATATAATCTAAAGATCATAGCCTATATCATACAGTACTTTTTACCATAGAAACAGCAAGGGAAGACTAAAGTTTATATATAGCTTGCTCGGAGTTTTCCAAAAGGGGAAAGATCTTGGTCTTATTGATACGAAACAAAAGGTGGCTGTTTTAGTAACCACTGAAGCATGCTGGCCAGGATACATTGACCAAAGTCTACCAGTAACTATTTCTGGTTGCTTTGAGGCGCTGCCCAAAATTATAGGATGTCCGATGTCGCACGGAAAGGTAAATATCTTTTTTAATTATCTCACAAATAAAAAATAAGGATGTTCTCTGAATAAATTAATATTGTCTTCTGTAAGAGGAATTCAATTAAATGTAACAGTAAATGAAAAAACAGTTTTTTAAATACATGACTAAAAAAATTTCAAAAAACTTTAGGTCTTTTTATATACATTTGTACATTTTTCGTATACACCAAAAACATTTTTTATAGATTTTAATATTTTTAAAATACTTGACTAACATTTTTGACAACTTATATTTTTTATGTATACATTTTCTATACACATTGTAATACACCGAAATTTTTTATATACACATTATTATTTTGGAAATGCAGGATTAACCTTTTTTTAACATATATTTTTTCATGTCTGCATTTTCCATAAACATTGAATATATTGTATATACATCAGGAACATTTTGTATATACACGTATAAATTTGTTCCAAATACATGATTAACATTTTTCATGAACATATTTTTTTATGTATGCTTTTGCCATACGCATTCTACATTTTTGTATACATTGGGAACGTTTTTTCTGTTCTGCGTATGTGCAGATAAAATAAGAAGAGGTATGAATAATTTATTTATTGTATGTTAATAGTAAGTATACATCATAATTAATTATAAGTTTTATAGTATATACATATAACTATAAAAAAATACTTCAAGGGGGTGAACATTTTTCTCGTTATTCTGTATATTACAAAACTATACAACCATTGAATGAACTATTAGTTGGACTATACACACATGTTGAGAAGTTAGGGGAACAAATATGAGTCTAGAAAGCACACACTAAGTTTTGTCCAAAAGGAAACATCCCAGTTATAAAGCATAGAACAGTGGAAGGTAACTTACAAATGACAAACTTGCAAAGCCAACTGAAGGCTTAGCCTGATAGGAAATAAAGTTCATAGATTTCATTGGAAAAATCAAACAAACAATATGAGGAAGAGAGCAAGGAATGAACGGTGTTGAAGCATCAGTTTTAGCCGGTGCTTTTTCAATTTGCTCAGCCTATCGGTATTCAGAGAAGTACAGAAAATACTTTAAACGTTTAACTGCAGTAGTGAACTAACAGTAAGGCACATGATATCCACCTTTTGAGGTAAATAAGCAAAGGAGGATGGATGTTAGATCAGCAATGGCAGCAGTAAATATAAGACATAAGAAGACGCACATACACGATAGGAAGAACAAGAGGACTTAGAGTAAGTACCATGACTGAGCGGCATTTACATTGGATTGAAACTGGCATAAGAAGATAAGATAGGAAGAGCTAACAGTGATATTTACAACGGTGATACTTGATTCGTTCGAAAGACCTAAATAGAGGAATTGTCATGACAATGGCTCAACACAGGTCCACAGGTGTCAAAGCCCAGCCTTGTAAAGCAGCACAAAATAAATTCGGTGCACGTGCAAAAGTACGTTGAGTCGACGGCCTTCAAACCCGATGGCCAGACCGTCGTGCTGACGTAGCAGAGCAGAGAAGCTCTGGTCAGCATGATACCCTTCCAGCATAGACTTCACTTGGTAAGTAAGCAGAACATAGAAGATACCCTGGCAAAGAAGAGATATCACAGTTATTAGCATACTGCACCATACCATTAATTACAGCTGCAGAATAAGTAGAACCAAAGAAATGTTAGCCGTACCGTATGTACATATCTAGATTACGGCATGGAAGAAATGCTCCATGGAAGAACTACTGCCTCGCTTTCTTTGGTGCGCCAGCTCCCTTGATGGCATTGTTTGTTTTGAATTTGATCAATTAGCAAAAATAAGGATACATTAATAACTTTGTTCTTGGTGATAAAGGTTAGATCTTTAGAATGTTGTATACACAGGAAGTACATAAAGATTAGACACAAAAATTGCAAGACAACATAAACAAGCGGAAGACCCATTGAACCCTAGCACATAGGAAACCAACTCCATAGATAATCAATTTCCAGGCGCATGCAACAGGAAAGAAATAGGAACAGACAAAAATGCTGAAGGCACATAAAATTTTTACTGAGCCTCTCAGGAATCCAGAAAGAGCAATGCTAGAAAGAAAATTCTGATCAAACGGCATCATACGCATCAGTGAAGAAGAAAGCATAGTCAACATAGAAAGGGAACACTGTTTTTCATTGCAAAGAAGGAAAGGCCTTGTAAGCTCCTAAACGAGGGGCTAGTATTACTGGTTAGGCATTTAATCTGCAATTCATTGGCGAGGAACAAAATAGTAAAAGGTTGTGACTTTTTTGCGAGTAAGTGATTAATTCGCATACATCAGTGAGGTATAGAACAGACATTGAGGCTGGTAACAAACCCGTGCTCAGTAAATTTGTAACAGTTGTGATCAAGAAGCAAGCAGAAAAATAACTGAACCTTAGAACTTCTATTAGAAAAAGTACAGATCAAATGTGTACACCAAAGCAGGAGCCATTCCACAATTTAACACAACAACTTAATTTGTTTTATAAGAGGGGTTTTCACCTTTTGACCTTAGAGGGGTCAGGAAAGATTTTCTTTGGATCCTCAGCAGATGCACCTTCAGTTCCCTCTCCAACCTGTATAATTTGGTGTTATGTAAGATCATTGTACATCAAGCATGATCTATGCAGAATGGATATGTTATTTGCATATTAAGCATAGGTACGAACATTTAGCACGGATGCAGGCTGAACAATATTTCCAGCAGCGGCACTTTCTTCAGTCTCAGAGGCCACTTTGATAGCAGAGGCAGATAGGTCAGTGTCCCTAGATTCAGAGGGCCCGAGCTGAACAATATTTCCAATCAGCGGCACCTTCTTCAGTCGCAGAGGCCACTTTGATAGCAGAGGCAGATAGTTCAGTGTCCTTAGATTTAGAGGGCCCAAGGCAAAGTTTGCGGCGAGCACTTTTTGGGCATGGCGATTTGCTGCTTGAAAAAGAACCGCACTCATAAGCAAAGAGGACGAATCTTTGAGAATGTATGACAGGACAAAGGAAGGGTCAATACCTGGGAGTTTTAGGCATAACAGCCTGTCCTTTTCCTTTGAATGCAGATATAGGAGTGTTCAACTGTAAAAGAAACAAGGCAGAAATTAAATGATTGAAAGATACTTTCAAAAAAAAAAGCAGCAGTTATACCTCATCAGGAGGCAGTACAACAAGTGTAGATGATCCTGTAGCGAAAGAGGTAGGTATGGACACTGCTATGTCTGAGCCCTCAGCAGAAGATGATGCTCCAGAGACGCATGATGCACCGGCAGTTGCAAAGGGTAGAAGCTCAGGCTTAAAGGTTTCATCAATTCTACCAACTTGGAATGACAGTTGAGTGCTTGTAGGCTGAAAGCTCTTGGTGGAGATAGTAACGACAAGTCTGTATTTCTGGGTAACAAGTCGGGAAATTTCAACTGGAAAACCTACATCGGCACCTCCTATCTGAGCAAGATCAAGTGCGGTTGTAAAACCTGGGTATTTGCGATAAATCAAAGTCATGAGTGGCTTGCCAACGATGCTTTTTGCTGCTCTATCAAAGAATATAAATTCCGCCTCATCTGCGCCGTCGCTTCCATAGGTACACACACAGTACCTAGACATTGCAAGGCGAGTAGAGTCAGAAGCAATCCAGCAGACAGAAGAGAGTGGAAGTTATTGTAAAGAGGCACTCACGAGGGATCTGCTGCAACAGAAGAACAGCCATAGTCCGAGCAACGGTACTGCCTCCCAGAGATGTATGCTGTCTTATGGCATTTCCGGCACGAGAGAAACCACCAACGGTTGTCAGAGCCCAAGCCTGTGATAGTAACTTTGACGATAAACTGCTTCTTCTGCGATAAACAACAACCACAAGTGTGATGAGAAGGATGACAGAAAGAAGATAGGAACAACATAAAGAAAGTAAAAACAAAAGGTACCATATTGTCAAACGGATCAAGGGCAAGCAGCTTCCGAACACTCAATTCAACAGGAGGTTCACGAACAGGTGCTGGAACAAGTGCCTGGTCTCCTGTAACTTGAGAAGCAATAGCAGGAAGTCCTTCCACCAGGCTGGATGAAACAAGCTCAACTGTAATGCAAGCAAAACAACTGTACAAACGTTGAAAACTGACAAGCACATAGAAAGAGAAAATACCTAGCATGGAAGGCATTCATCTCTGGCAAGTCCTCATTAATATACCAGCGGCATGCAGAACTACCACTCAGTCCTTTAACACCTATTGGGACACACAGTCAGGCACAAATGTATATCAAGCTGGCATAATAAACGATGCGACAAGTGACAGATAGACTAGACAATCACCTCGGTATTGTTTTGGCAGTGCTCCTACAAAGATAGCAATGACAGCTCCGGATTCACTTGCAGCACGGACTTCTTCCGCCTCAAACTCATGGGCTCGAGCACCCCAGAGAACAAGATTGATCTCATTTCCTCTGCAACCCAACAGGAGCAAGTAAAGAAAGGGAAAAGGCAGCGGGCAAGAGAATAAAGGAAAAATTAACAAGGAACTTACGCTTGATCCTGGAGAACTACAGTCCTAGTATCTGAAGGCTCAGCTTGATGTTGAGAGTGAACAGCGACAATGTCTGTGACTGCAACAATTCGTCCAATCACATCTGTATATGGAAGGACAAATGTAAAACCACCCAATGAAACCCGAAGCGAGAACATGGCATACATGAGGACAGCATGGAATGACTAACCGATAAAACGAGGAGTGTGCAGGCCTGGCATGGGGATATCCGGAAAGGATATGAGGTTGTAAGTGCAGTATGGGAAATCCTCTTCATCACCCACCACAGGATCAATAGTACTAAAGCGAGTGAACTGCATCATATATGGACTCTCAACAGCCCTGTAAGTGGGCTTGGATTGTTTGCACGCGAATTTCTTCATTAGATAAACATCGCCCTCCTTTAAGATATCCTTCACCCGGGCCGACAGGTCAGTAGGAATCCGGCCATGCATGTGGGTGCCCTACACATTTCCATCACAACTTAGATCCACAGGGTAAGATTAGTAGCATGAGCATATGTATTGCAGTAGAAAACGAACCTCTTTGTCAAGCACCACAATATCAGTATGCATAATATCACCTTCATCAGTCTCACCTCGGTAATACCAAATGCGAGAGACCAGAACCTTAGCATTCCAGAACAGTTCTCTTTCATTGATCTGCGAGAGAAGGCTGATCCTCTGGTTCCTCTGGTTCGACATCTGCAGTATGCAAATAGAACCTCAAGAGATCAGTAGAAAGAGATAAAGAAGAATCAAGTCTAAAGATGCCATTTATATGAATTCACCTGATAAATTGAAAGACAGGGCACAAACAAAAAAAAACGACCCAGCAGGTGAAGGAAGCAGCACACACAATTGCAAAAGCTTTTTGACTTGGTAAATTGCAGAATCTGACGGACAGGGCAAACGAATGGACAGACATACGAAGACTGAAGTTGTATCACAGGAAGAATATAGAAATCATAAAAGTATATATAAGAAAATTTATTCTACATATATTATAGGGCAGCACAATCTAGCGAATGGAACGAAATATCTCAGGGAACACGATGTTCCTTGTCTGAGAAGCAGGTTCATCATCCTCTCCTTTGATCAAGATTTTTAGTGATTTCTTTGAAGTAACACGGGACACTGCGACATACAGCTGCCCATGCGTGAACACAGGTGTATCCAAGTATAAACCAACACTTGAAAGAGTCTGTCCTTGGCTTTTGTTAATGGTCATTGCATAGGACACTCTAACAGGAAACTGCCGACGATGCAAAGTGAAAGGCCATTTAGGATCTTCTGAGGTTAAGCCTATTCTCGGAATTAAAACAATGTCGCCTATGTTAGAACCAGTCATGACAGTTGCCTCAATAATCTTATCAGCAAGTTTTGTGATTATAAGCCTTGTGCCATTACATAAGCCTGTTGATTGGTTCAGATTTCTCAGAAGCATTATGGGAACGCCTACTTTTAGTACTAATCTATGATACGGGAAATTATTAACCTTAATCCCATTCAAGTATTCAACAGGATAGAAAGCATCCTGATTGCGAACTGCATCAGATGAATTGCCTATAGTATCACAACTCAAATACTCTCTCTCATTGGTAGGCACCAAAGACAGAACACGCTCATTAATTTTTTCAGCCACTTCGTTCGTTGGTGTCAAGATTGCCCTTTCTTTTAGATAATCAACATCAGAGTACCTAATAGGAATCTCTTTGTATACAGCTTGAACAATGGCATCAATTTTATCCCCATCAGCATGTATCAAAAGCTCATCAGGGATAGTTATCCATGATGGCTCTGACTCACCCTCCCGAGCGACAGCAGGTGCCGTGCCATCACCCAAACTGAGAACCCATTTCGCAAAGGCAGCTACCTCAGACTGGAGAATTGGATCATTCGTGTGTGCAGTCAAACGCATGTTTATATTTAGGTGCAAAACATCTACAATATTCCAGAGAGGAGAATTAGTGATCGCAGCAGCAAGAATCTGCGCTCGAGATCCACCTTCAATGACTGGCAATATTTGCCTAAGGTCCCCACCCAGAACAACAACCTTGCCTCCAAAAGGAAGTTCAGCTACGGCAGGATCGTTAGCCGATAGAACATCACGAAATGACCGGTCCAAGGCCTCAAAGCATTTTCGATGGGACATCAACGCTTCATCCCATATAATAAGATCAACTGATTCAATTAGAGTGGAGAGCATGGTAGACCGTTTAATTTCACAGGTGCCATAATCAGGCAGGTCAATAGGTATTTTAAATCTAGAATGCGCTGTTCTGCCGGCAGGTAAAAGTAAGGCAGCCACCCCTGAGGACGCAACACACAGCACCACCCTCTTATTACCTCTAAGATAAGCATCAAGTGCATTCCAAAGGAATGTTTTTCCAGTGCCACCATACCCAGAGACGAAAAAGAAACTAGGTTTTCCAGACTAAACGCGATCAATTATAGCAGAGTAAGCATGCAACTGGTCTCTATTTAATCTACCATATATGTCCTCTGCCTTTTTTAAAAGACTAACAACATCGACATCTAGCGCATCAGAAAGCATATCATTTTGCACCGAGGCTTCACCATATGCAGATTTTACAGGTAATTTATGATCTAGGATACATGCACTATTCCTAGCAAATATAACAGTCAATTCATCAAGCAGCATGTCTCTTAAATCAACAGGAGGAACATCATATTTCAAATTATTTTTAGCCTGCCGAATTCTATGTTGGATATCATCAGCTAAGTAAACCTCGTATTTTTCAAAGAAAAGAGCTTCATCATTAACAGCACAGTGAAGAATCATAGTAACAAATAGCTGGCGCAGCTGATTTCCCATGCCCCACTTGACAGCTTCATCAAAAGCAGTATACCACTCCATGTCATCACCAAGCAACCCTCTTGCTCCACACGCTTCTCTAAACGTCGAGTATACGATGCCATTGTAAGTCCTGACATCCTCATAACACGTCGCACCTTTGACAATCATCAGCAACATTCTAAATTAGAAAAGTTCTCCAGCCGCTGGATGCACAGAGTATATCCTACCAATTCTATCGCTTCTTGTCCTAGGTTTCCATCTTTTGTCCTCTGACATCCACGTCCATCTGGTTGGGAAATCACAGTAAGTTAAGGATCTAGCAGCAGGGTGAAGCCTGTTTGCCACAAACCATTCTGTTAGCATTGTTTTTTGCAGCCAGGCATCATCAATCACTGAACTCAGAGTAGCCTGGGTACGAAAGCGTACAACATGCATGTTCAGGAGATGGACAGGCAATCTCTCAACAGATGGTGTTTTGCCATGTATGTCATAACCATAAACCCTCCAGAAAGAGTCGTAGTCAACTATATAACGGCACTCTCTATACTCTTTGATCTCATCGACATCCTGGTCGCCATCACGCCTAATATTTTCAAACAGGGTTTTTGACTTGTCCGGGCCTTTGGTAACAAACTTATATAGATACTTGATAACATATGTTTTATTACACCATTCAACATTAATATGCGCCTGCCACTTTTTTAATATAAGCATGTTATAAGGAACCACATGTCTATTATCCAGCCTGACATTGTTCTTCATTACAAAACGACCATTATCAGGCCGCCTATATAAGGGGAAACCACTCTCATCAATGGTAGTTTCATCCTGAAATGGTTTTGGAAATTTTTTTGAGCAAAAACCTTTTTTCATGCAAGGGCATTTTGGGCCATCAACACCACAGGGACCATGCATCATGAACTCAGCAACAAGTGCATATCCCAAAGGATCCTGTACAGGATCAGGGATCTCAGCTGAGATATAAGAATTTATAAGGGCCGGTGTGACAACTCTATCGTCCTCCTTCTTTTGCCAAACAAGAATGTGTGCATGCGGTAACCCCCTCTTCTGAAATTCAATAGTGTGCAGGACTGAAAACAGGAGGAAAAGATGGAGAAACCTGTAAGAAGCAGATACAAGGAGGAAGATAAAAAATGAGGAAAGCTTGCGAGGGACAGTACCAGCAACAACTGGACCAAAGGCGTTCCCTTTTTTTATCCGATGAAGATACTGCAGAAGTTTCATGTGGTACACCCTAACAGCAATGTCAGCCCTATCTGTCGCTGTTTGCCCGGGGTCAACATAATCAAGGATCTCTTCCCACTTTGGGTTACGTGTGAAAGTAGTGAAGACATCTGGTGACCCATGAACACGCGACACAGCAATAGCATCTTGAAAATTTTCATACATGTACCGGCGACCACCGGTATAAGATGACGGCAAAATATTTTTTTCCCAACTTCTGACCCACCAACCATACCCTGGCCTACCGCATCGACGATACCCTGAAGATTTTCAGCCCGCATGTCATCATTACACTTCAGAATAAAATTGAGCCGGCATTCATCAATGCAAGCTCGGAAATCAACAGCAGCCTGTGAGGATAACAGGCCACAGCATAGATATGGGTTATGCTGCTCCGGTTTATAATGCGAGCAGAAGCAATAGAAGTCTTGCATGGTCATTTTAACCCTCTTGTTTGGATCATCGGTATTGGAATCAATGTAGCGCACACCGAGCTGAAAGCCACGCTCACCATAGGGGAATAACAGAGGGTATTGCAAAGGCATGTAAGTAGTATCTAAGGAGGAAATACGACGAAACGGTCTTCTTTAGTACGTATTATCAGGTCTCTACATGGTGCCTCCAACGTAAATTCACCATAAACCAAGGCTGCTAGCTCATCAGTTGCAGGTAAATTAAACTGTGCACTATCATTTTCACCAGGAGCTATAAGTCTTATTGAAATCACCTCATGCCTATTATTTTTCAGAATCTCACTGGCCATACAAAATTTCTTGACCAAAGAATTGTTCACATC
The DNA here is from genome assembly GCA_011799875.1 of Thinopyrum elongatum. Lineage (NCBI taxonomy): Eukaryota > Viridiplantae > Streptophyta > Magnoliopsida > Poales > Poaceae > Thinopyrum > Thinopyrum elongatum. The sequence goes on along the minus strand of CM022299.1, from coordinate 661,782,266 downwards.
AAGCATCTGCATAAGACCCTTCACAATCTCTTTGTCTAACCCTGCACCAGTTTCATTTTCATGGTTTAAGGCCTGAATTCTATTGTTAACCTCATTTTCTCTGTCATGTATGTATAACTCTGCATATTTGGGAGAATCACCCTCATTTGGAAGCAGCGAGCCTATATGATGGCAAACCTGACCATTGATTTTAAAAAAATTTGGACCCCCGCCATCATTTACAGAGCGGTCAATTTTTGCCCCCATGGATGTAAAAGCAAACAGGCAATTGTACTGGCGTATTTGCTTAATAAACTTTTGGCTGCGGGGTGGGCCTTCATAATCAAGCAGGGTTGCCAGGAATGGCGGTGGTTTTTCAAAGGGTTTAACGAAGACCTTGCCAGTCTTACAACAGTTGTTGTAGACCACTCGTCTCTTGGTAATAGCAGACTGCGACTTAACCCTCTCACGCCACCAAAAGCTAGCCTGGCAGCGGTTGCATCGGTAGTCAGGACCTCCATAGTAGGATCTTTTTGGATAAAAAGCTGTACGAGAACCGCATCTAATAAGAATGGATGACACTGGGAAAAGAGGAAGTAGCATCGCCGACAACAGCAGACAGACATACCTTTAAGTATGACCACCTCATCAGGAGAAAAACCAACCCAATCAGGATGCAGAGGTGACGCAGGGGCATCCTCTGTGCAAACCACAAGAAGAAAATACTAACACGGCAGATAAGAGGAAGAAAGTAACCTATGACCAACCAAGGGGAATAAGAACTAACCACCCTTGTTATGAGCGCGTAGCCTTTTCAACAAGAACTTGCATCTCTTACGATTCCTCGCAGTCTCAGTAGAAGAAAGAAAAGGAAAGAGTACACTAAAAAAATAAGGCCTGGCTACTAACAGTTGTCTAATAGAATTCACAGGAGGACAAGTGGAACAGAACATACGCTTTCTCTTTCGAACAAGGGCAATGGCAGGGCCTACTGGGACAACAGCCAAAGTAGCAGCACCATGAGCAGGCCTACGGGGGGCAACCGCACGGCTCAAAGCGGAATTTCTCCCGGAAGGACCAGGAGACCGCCCAGGAACAGGAGGTCGCACAGGCACAGCACGTCGCGGTGCCATATCGCGGGCAAAGGAACTAAGAGCATGAGAAAAGAGACAGCATGTTGCTGCAACAGAAGAGAAGACAAACAAACATTTTTTTTTGAAATCGGCATGATGAAAAGTAAAGAAAAAGAAGCACATCCCACAATCCATAGAAGACACCAGAAAGCAAATCAAATCTATGAACTAAACTCATCGGCAGCAAGTGTAGCATCATCATCATCAACTAAATAGAATAATGGAACAGTAACAACAACCAGCGGCGGCTAAATAGAGTACAGAGATGCAAGAAGGCCTGAATACAGCAACGCTAGATTTGTAGGCGGTTGCGCTGGGCCACTGAAAACTCTCCTGGATGGGGCTGTGGTGGATGAGTGTGTGCAAGCAAGAACCCTCTCCAAATTAGCTGCATAGCGAACAGCTGATGCAGCAACAGCAATGGCAGCGTTACCACAATTCCTATAGAGAACAACACATTCATAATTGTAATCTCTAACCACAAATCCATACAGTCCCTGCAAAAACCTAATTGCCTGAAGAGCAGCCCGCTCGTACGACTCTGCACAACCCTGGCACGCAGGGCTCCAAAAGAAAACTCTCTGCGGCGTCGACAGTATACCGTCCCCAGGAATCTCGACCTCTACCCCAGCAAGGACATCGCCATTCCCATCAACCTCACACAGGTAGCTAGCAGGAGGAAGCCCGTAATGGGCTATCACAGTTTCTATAATCGGAACAACAGTAGACACCATAGCAATCATCCTGGATATGCAAAGGACAATGAACAGGCACAAAGAACAACGAATAACAAGTAACAACAAAGGAAAACACGACAGCACGCAACGCAGGTAACACACATGATTAGAATGAGACAGAAAAGTAAATATTAAAGGAGTGCAGCAAAAGATAAGCCAATGAAAAAGATGGAACCTTGCCCGGACGAAAGGCAGACCGCGAGCCCTGAGATAAACCGAATCACGGCAGAAGGCAGACGAACCAGGAGTGAGAAAAGTAGCCAACCAAGCAGCCAAACCGTCCCAAAGGAAGACCTGCAGCACGTGTAAATGTAAACGGACATAAGTAAGCTTGCACAAGTTCATGGGATGGCCTTTCACCGAGCAGACCTTACTAATATCTTTACTCTTCAGAAATAATAATAAACATCTCAAGAAACTCAGACAGAGCAGAGCATAGACCACAGCACACAGACATCTAACAAGAGGAGACAAAAATTTAATGCACAACCACAAGCTCCAGCAGGACGCCTGAAACAGTAAACCAGACGCACAGGAGCAAGGTAGAAGCATTAAAGCCTACACAACAGAATTCCCCTGCAACAGACCCCATAGTCATCCCATCCTAGACACAATCATAGGCGAGGAGGAGGCAAAAATTGAATGCAGAAGCACAAGCTCCAGCAGGCCGTCTGAAACATTAAAACAAACGCACAGAAGCAAGGCAGAAGCATTAAAGCGTACACAACACAATTCACTTGCAACAGACCCCATAGACATCCCAACGTAGACACAATCATAGGCGAAACGAAGGCAAGGACGCAACTAAATCACATCTAAACCAACAGAGCCTATCCACAGGTGCAGAAAGCAGATCAACCAAAGCATAAGAACAGATGTAAAAGCATCTCCTAAAAGCATCACAACAAGAGATCCAACATGACAAGCATCTCCCAAAAGCATAAAAGCATCTGCTGAAAATATCACAAAAAGAGATCTAGCATGACAAGCGTCTCCTAAAAGCATCACAGGATAGATCTAACGCGACAAACCGGGGAAAACCCAGCCAGGCATTTCATCAAACAAATAAGAAGCAGAGGAAGAACCTCACCCGACAGAGAAGGAAGAAAGCGACGCAGAAGCAGACAACAAAGGAGACGCAGCAGCCCTGTGAAAGAATAGAAAGGAGAGGAAACAGAGAAGAACAAGTCAGCACAGATTAATCTACAACAACGAGAGCAACAGGAATCAAGCAGACAAATCAAAGAACTCACCCTAGCCAAACGCAACAGCAGCAGTGCGAGGAGCCATGACGAAACAAGCCGACGACAAGCCAAGCAGGCAACAAGCAAGACGCCGGCGATGAATAACCAACGAGGAGGAGCAACAATGGCGACTGGACGGTGAATGAGAGAGGCGCAGGCGTGAGGAAGTGAGGCGAGCGAGGAGGCAGAGAGGCAGAGAGGAGCAGAAGGAACCCACGAACCCGGTCAGTAACCCCTCTCCGAGGCGCTGTAACTTCTAGAGGAACCTAAAAAGAAACCCAACCAGCCTGACGCATGGGACCGAGGATAGGGAGGGACCACCTGCAGCGAGACGAGGACAGCCAACCCCGCGTAGCAGCGCGAAGAGAACGAAAACCCTCTTTCACCAACGGTCCGAGCCGAGCTGCCCACATGGTCAAAAAGAACCAGAGCGGCCCGCACCCATGAGACAGACATATGGGGTCAGGCGCAGCTGAAGCGGAGACGTCACCGCCGGGTGCGAGCGACGACGGTGAAAAACGCCCTGACATCCCACGAGCGATTGGCCACGATTACCACAGCCCATGTCCGACCCGCGCTGGCTTTCCATCGACAGAAACGCGCACCGACCGCGTCGCTGCGAGCCTGGCCCACGCGTACGAGTGGCCCACTCGTCAGTTGCTCCTGAGCCGAAACCGTGGCGTACAAATGAACGAGCGGCGGGATGTTTACCAGGTCGATGATAATCACTATTACCGCTGCCAGCGAGGACAATCATGCGCGCAGGATGATTTTCAAACCGCGATGGCGCTGAAACGGCGGGTAGTGTAGGAGGCTTTATATGTTCCGATTCATAATACTGAACAACAATTATTCTTTTATGAACAACCCCTTTGCAACAACATTGTGCAATGGGCTAGAGTGTGTAAAACTCTAAAATGAATTATGAAAGTAAATCCAGAGGTAATATATTATTATCATTATTCATAACATACATCTCATTCTCAATGAAAGTACGGCCCTTATGTTATTCATAACCCCGAACATAAAAAGTTCTCTTATGAACAACCTTCTTGCAAGATACCTTATGCAATGGGCTAGAGTGTGTAAAACTCTAAATGAATTATGAAAATAAATACAGACGGTAATACACCGATGGCAGGTATAGTAACATTTACTATGTTCCCTGTGTGTATCTCAACCTCATTCCTGGCTAGTCTTTCAGGCCATAATAGTTCTTACATCGAGTTGCAATAGAATGCAATCGAGCGAGTATCTTTGTGATTAACTCACAATACCCAAGAATTAGTGATTAACATGTTTAACCATAATTCCCAAGAACTATATCTTTGACCAGCCTTCCATACATCAATAACTTGTATGACATTCATACATGAGCTGGATATTCCAGTCTTCTCTCTTATTGCCTTTATACTTCTAACAGTTTACCTTTTAGTATTTCTCCTACTCTCAGAAGAAGCACTCAACTTAAGAGTGGCGTTAGCCCCGGACTTCCTAGGTGTGTAAGTCACACTAACACCCTTCGGACACTTCCTTTCTCTTTAAGTTGTTGTTTTATTCACCTTTCATCACATGACAGGCGTTCTTCTGGATCCCTCTTTTATCAGTCTAATGCATAGTAAACTCCTTTACTAATAGTTTGCAAACAAACACTGCTTTGGATATCTCATATCTTTCAGCCTTTGTCTGTCTCTGAAAATGATTTTCAGATTCCATGAATATCACATAACTATCCAAACTTTCGAAGTTCAGGTCTCATGGAAGCAAACATTTTGCACTTTGACCGTAACGGAATTCAAGCTTTTGGATCGAAGGACGAGAGTCACATGATCCATAGCATTAGCGGGAGAATACAGAAAGTATGCAATAGGACAAAGTCCTTCTCGGCACTCTTGAGGACAATCCTCACATTACGTTACCAACCATAAAGTTTTAACCAGATATTTAACAGCTATTCAATTTTAACAGGGAAGGTGGAAACACGAGCCATTATTCTACAACTATTATGCAAACCACACTTAGACAGTGTTCATAATTAATTGCACTGAGAATTAAACAAGTCAATTCAAAAGTGCGCTCCCACTCAAATCAATATCTCTCATAATTGATTGTGAGTGATTCAAGATCCGCGTTTTGATTATTCGTCATTGATGTTAGTCATCACTGATGACGAAAATCTCAACCGGTAGGCCAACCTGCCAATCACATCTCTATGTGACTCTTGTTCATCTTTCGATGCGCGTGTTCCAAGCTCAGGACGATCCTGCCATGAACATCAAGACAACCAAGTGATCTTGCTGCGAGGTCTGACCTCACCCGCCCCATACTTCTCAATTCGTTCGTACCCATGTTGGCATGGCGCACCCCGAAAAGACACATATTTCGGACGGTGCTACACTTGGGAGAACACTAACTACTTGATATTTTAAGTGAGAGATCACCCTAATAAAAGCGACTACCGCGCAATCAAGAAGGGTGCATCATAAGGGATAAACATCTCAGGAAATTCATAATAGCATGATATGATATAGCCCTTTCTGACGGAGAAGTCTTTCATTTCTTCGTCTTCGGCATTCGCGTCGGTGTTCACCTTCGCGAAGATTGCCACCACCTTGTCGATGCACCAGATAATATTGCTATATCTATAGCTAATAAAATAAGTGCTTTACACAAGGTTGACACGCAGGTCATTAAAGTGCAATCATATGGCTCCAGCCATCATGCCGAATCATGACACGCATGTCATGTTAATCAATTTACATTATATAGTCATCTCATACATAATCAAATTATTATGAACACTGCTATACCACATCACATGCACATGTAAACCATCCTGCAAAACCAAGTTAGACGTCTCTAATCGGTTCATGCAAAATATTATTTTTCGTGGCTTCTAAGGTTTCGAAACAAACCGAAGCTACCAACGTCCATCATCAAGTATGATAATTCAAGTCGCTAGATTAACTTTCCAGGGTGTATGAAACACGAGATAATAAAATCTCGAGCCCCACACTGAACTTCATCATACGCATGACCCCCGTGCAGATCATATCTGCATTGCCCTTTCGTCTGCGAAATTTCATCTTTCTTTTTAACTACGGTAGAATTCAATGAACTGTTAGCACTTCGTTGATCAATCAGGATCGCAGATTGCCAGAACATTGAAACTCCACCATGCCGTTATCAAGATCAGAAATATGCAAATTCCAGGGAAGCAACAAGAACATCGGGTAACAGATTTCATCTGCTACCCGCACAAATAATTTTCAGTAATAGATCTCATCTACTACCTAATTATATTGTGCAGCACCCATACATCTCCATGTATTCTAGAATGCAACCTGCATCTACGCATAGCACGGCTCATAATGCCACTGTAGGGGAACGAAGCAGAAAACAAAAAAATTTCGACCTACGCACCAGCCCAGGACCACTATGGAGACTGCATACAATGTTTGATCTTTTCGTTACCGATTCGTAGCGCAGCGGAAGTAGAGTCGATGACGATCGGCGATGCAGATCCCCGTAGCTAGGATTTACAACCTCCTAACCACGAGGATGTACCCCCTCATCTGCCCCTCGGACAACCCTCCGAGAGGCGGTCGAACAGTCCCCCGGACAGTGTCGCCGACAGCCCTTCGGGAGGACCCTCAAAACTCGGACGGTCACTTGGACAGCCCTTCAGGAGGCACTCTCAAAACAGCCCCTCAGGCACAAAGATTGAAACTACGACCTCTCTACGGGGTAGCACACATACGGTGTCATCTATCCGGCAGGGCTTTGCCATCCAGAACTAGTTCCCACCGGAACCCAGACAGCTTTTCGGCTCTACGAAACTCTTTTCGTGGGAGGGAGAGAAGAAGCCAGATAATGCATGGCATGTGTATGAGAGCAAGGGATGAGGAGAATGGCAGCCCCTTCTCCTCCTTTTATAGGCCAAGGCAAGGGGTGGGGAGGTGGAGGAAATACCAAAATACCCATGCTACATGTCCCACATGAAGGGTAAAATGGTAATGCAAGTGGGGCCCCCAAGGGGGACACCACCATGGCAGCCCAACACATTGTCCCCCCCCATGGGGGGGCCCCGCCAACAAGCCACCAACATGTCTCCTAGAAACATGGATGCTCCCTAGACAAAAAAGCGACCAAACAAGCAACCCCCGATCCGTGGGATCTTGTCCCCTCGCGCTGAGACAAGATTTTTTCCGCGAATGTTTTTTCTGAAAAAATTCCGGAAGGTCCCAGAACATTTCTGGCACCCTCTAAAATTATTCTGGGCATGTTCCGAAACATTTCCGGTATGGTGGTTTTCATCAGAGAAAAGCAACAACAGCGGTTATGGCAGCTCCGGAACATTTCCGGTTTTTTTCTCCGAAAATTCCCAGAAGTTCCCAAACCAATTCTGGCACCCTCTGAGAATTTCCAGGTGGTGCCGAAACCCTTTTTGACTTAATAGTATATTCCGAAACAACTTTTCGGTTTTACCGAAACTCTTTCGGTGTTCTCTCTCCGAAACTCTTCCGTTGCCTCCGAAACTTTTTCGGTAATTTTCTCTCAGACTCCCTGTCTAGTATTCAACAGATAGATGACCCTTAAGCATGTGACCCTATAGGTTCGGTGAAGTATAGACATGACCGGAACTCTTTCCGATCTATGATCAACATCGGAGCCGTGGACACCCATATTGACCCCTATACCCACACGAATAAATATTCGAGTGAACCTCCAGTTGCCATGTGCTATTCCTGTTGCTTCGTGATATGTTACAAATACCCGAGGTGAGACATGTTGGCATCCCTGTGGATCAACACCTTGTCCACTATGCCAGTTACCTCGTTATCGGTATTGTTCTCTTTTCTCGTTCCGTGTTCCGGCATCCCTGTGACCAAATCACAAAGTGTCTGGCCAGACGATGATGGATACCATAACACCGAGACGGCCCAGAGATATCTCTCCATCGCCGGAGGAGCAAATCCCAATCTTGAGCTATCAAGTTACTTGACATACTTTTCCATGAACCCGTAAGCCGCCGTAATAGCCACCCATTTACGGATGACGTTTAACAAACCCCAAAGTTCATGAAGCAAGCATGAAGAAACTCGATACTCTCATGGTCTAAGGAATCATGCAAACATTAACCATCTCTGTGTTATTAACCATTAACTTGTGACGAATGTATCTCATAGCATAACATCAATTCGGGTTGATTCAACACAAATGTTCTTCTAACATTGTGCCCTCAAAATTGCTGGCATAGACATGCCCATGATCAGGAAAACAGAACCATCATGCAACACTTGAGCAAGTCATAGAGGCTTGACTAGGAATACATTTTATCGTTTATTATCCCACACGTGCATATGAGTCTTCCTCCAAGCCTCGTTTTTTGCAGACTTGAGAACCATAGCAGTTATAGCATGGAACATAAACCTAATTATGAACAGGGAGATAAATAATAGTATCTATTATTGCCTCTAGGGCATATCTCCTACAGTCATATCATGACACCATGCCAAGTTTCGTATTTTTCACACTTCATTTACATTTTTTAGATTTAAAATAGCACTAAACTCCATGTTCGCAATTGATTCTTCCCACATAGATATTTGAAATTTATATTCATTTCTTCCATGAGGCATGTAAATATACCCAATACACTAAATATGATTTTTCAAATCATTTGTTTGTACTGTTTCATCTACTCGTAGTTCAAATTTGAATTATATCAATTAAATGACTAGAAATGTAGTGAATGACTCAAATATAGTAAATGAGCTCTGAAAAGTGCCCAATTTTAACACAGAGAACCCTATGATGTATGTTAAGTGTAGACAAAAATTCAAGGTCATATGACAAAAGAAAATGTCAGTTCGCCTCAAACTTGGTGCATTCACTCTCGAAACCACGATCGTTCCTCGAAGGTTGTTCGATTTGCAAAGTTTGTGCATCAAAAAAATTGTGAAACATTCTCAATTTTTACCACGGCATACTAAGGTCATATCATGACACCATGTCAAATTTCATATTTTCCAGACTTCTTTTACATTTTCTATAATTAAAATACCTATGAACGCTATATTCGTGGTTGACTCTTGCCACATATATCTTTGAAATTTATATTTATTTCTTGTATGAGGCATACAAATAAACTCAAGACACTAAATATGATTTTTCAAACCATTTGTGTGCACTGTTTCATGTAATCATAGTTCAAATTTGAATTATATTTGTTAAATGCTTATAAATGCAGTTAATCACTCAAATATAGCAAATGAGCACCGTTTGATGCTAATTTAGTCCACCGCGTTTTCATTGTACAAATACACAGAACCTCTTGATATTAATTTTATTTATATATTTCAATCGAATAATAAATATGAATTGAAATTTTTGTGTAAGCATAGTCCACACATTTTTTCGAGTCCCGCCCATATTTCCCTCCATCCTCCCACGAATTTTCTTTCCCACCCATAGACGCGCTCGATCCTAACCCTAGGCATTTCTTCTCCCACTCCTCCTTCACAGCCGCCGCCACTCCTTCTGCCAAACATTCCTCAGATCCACCGCTCACCTCCGCCCAGAGCCACTCCACCCGGCACCCAGCCCAGCCCCCACCTCCTCCCGCTCGCGAGACGGCGGCGTGAAGCCTCGCTGCCTCACTCCCCGATAGATCGGTGAAGGGTAACGCAGCAGAAAACAAAAAATTTCCGCCCTACGCACCAGCCCAGGACCACTATGGAGACTGCATACAAGGTTTTGATCATTTCGTTACCGACTCGTAGCGCAGCGAAAGTAGAGTCGATGACGATCGTCGGTGCAGATCCCCGCAGCTAGGATTTACAACCTCCCAACTGCGAGGATGTACTCCCTCATCTGCCCCTCGAACAGCCCTCCGGGAGGCGGTCGGACGGTGTCACGGACAGCCCTTCGGGAGGACCCTCGAAACTCAGACGGTTACTCGGACAGCCCTTCGGGAGGACACTCGAACAGCCCCTCGGGCAAAAGGACGAAACTACGACCTCTCTACAGAGTTGCACACATACGGTGTCATCTATCCGGTAGGGCTTCGCTGTCCAGAACTAGTTCCCACCGGAACCCAGACAGCCTTTCGGCACTACGAAACTATTTCGTGGGAGGGAGAAAGAATGCCAGATCATGCATGGCTTGTGTGAGAGCAAGGGAATGAAGGAGATGGCAGCCCCAACTCCTCCTTTTATAGGCCAAGGCAAGGGGTGGGGTGGGATGTTGAAATACCAAAATACCCAAGCTTCATGTCACACATGAAAGGGCATAATGGTAACACAAGGGGGGCACCAAGGGGACACCACCATGGCAGCCCTTGGGTCGGCCCACATCTTGTCCCCCCCCGTGGGGGGGCCCCCCAACAAGCCACCAACATGTCTCCATGAAACATGCATGCTCCCTAGACAAAAAGCCACCAAACATGCAACCCCCGATTCGTGGGATCTTGTCCCCTCGCGCTGAGACATGATGTTTTCCGCGAAACTTTTTCTGAAAAATTCCAGAAGGTCCCAGAACATTTCTAGCACCCTCTAAAATTATTCTGGGCACGATCCGAAACATTTTCAGTGCGGTGGTTTTTATCAGCGGAGAGCATCAACAGCGGTTACGGCAGTTTCGGAACATTTCCGGTTTTTCTCTCTGAAAATTCCCAGAAGTTCCCAGATCAATTCTGGCATCCTCTGAAAATTTCCAGGCGGAGCCGAAACCCTTTTTGACCAAATAATATATTCCGAAACAACTTTTCGGTTTTACCGAAACTCTTTCGGTGTTCTCTCTCTCGGAACTCTTCCGTTGTCTCCGAAACATTTTCGGTGACTTTCTCTCAGACTCCCTGTCTAGCGTTCAACAGATAGATGACCCTTAAGCGTGTGACCCTATAGGTTCGGTGAAGTATAGACATGACCGGAACTCTTTCCGATCAATGATCAACATCGGAGCCGTGGACACCCATATTGACCCCTATACCCACACGAATAAATATTCGAGTGAACCTCTAGTTGCCGTGTGCTATTCCTGTTGCTTCGCGATATGTTACAAATACCCGAGGTGAGACATGTTGGCATTCCCGTGGATCAACAAATTGTCCACTATGCTAGTTACCTCGTTACCGGTATTGTTCTCTTTTCTCGTTACCGTGTTGCGGCATCCCCGTGATCAAATCACAAAGTGTCTGGCCAGACGATGATGGATACCGCAACACCGAGAGGGCCCAGAGATATCTCTCCATCGTCGGAGGAGCAAATCCCAATCTTGAGCTATCAAGTTACTTGACATACTTTTCCATGAACCCGTAAGCCGCCGTAATAGCCACCCATTTACGGATGACGTTTAACAAACCCCAAAGTTCATGAAGCAAGCATGAAGAAACTTGATACTCTCATGGTCTAAGGAATCATGCAAACGTTAACCATCTCTGTGTTATTAACCATTAACTTGTGACGAATGTAACTCATAGCATAACATCAATTCGGGTCGATTCAACACAAATGTTCTTCTAACATTGTGCCCTCAAAGTTGCTGGCATAGACATGCCCATGATCAGGAAAACAGAACCATCATGCAACACTTGAGCTAGTCTTAGAGGCCAGACTAGGAATACATTTTATCATTTATTATTCCACACGTGCATATGAGTCTTCCTCCGAGCCTCGTTTTATTTGTAGACTCGAGAACCATAGCAGTTATAGCATGGAACATAAACCTAATTATGAACAAGGAGATAATCAATAACATTTATTATTGCCTCTAGGGCATATCTCCTACAATCGGTCGCGCTCTCAGCAACCCCGATGTCCTCGGAGGATGACGACCTCGCTGGATCACGGGCATCTTCCGCCACCTCCGCATCGACAACGGCCTTGACTTCTGTACGCACGGCAGTACAGGAGGATCGTCCTCGATAGAGGCAGCCCGACGGCAGGCGACGATGCAGGGAGCAGCAAGCAAGACCTGGTTGGCTCGCTGGAGATGCTTCTTCATGTCCATGATCTACTTCAACTCATTTGCTTGTGTGAGTTCGATCACTGTTCTAAATTTCCGTCCTGAATCCAGCGGTGAAGAGCCGGTCCCTCTTATATGTTAATTATCATGTTTTGCAGCACGGAGGACAGATCTGGTCTGTACTCTACTGTTTAGGTCTTTTTGAATTCTGCTAGATCCCATGATATCTGTTCATGCATGTGATGTATCCTTGCTGATGGTTCTGAAATGTACATTACCTGCTTGTAAAGAGATGTATCTTTAATTAATTACCATACTTCTGTTGCTGTGAATTGATCAGTAGTGCAAACAATTTCGCAAATGCATTGGGGATTCTTTTTTTTTTTGCTCTGTTCCTACAGAATTTAGTATGTTTAGCTTTGCACCTTTGACACTATTTGACCCCCCTTGTGCATTCTGATGGACGGTCTCTCTATTTTCCTCTATGCTAACTCTGGTTCATGATTGCTTAACATTTGTTTCTTATTCTTTCAGACTGGAGAGCTCTTTTTGTAGAGTTTCTCGCCCTGTTCTTCATGCTGCTGCAACAGTAGTCCAGGAAATGGGTAAAAGCAGATCCACTGCTTACTATTTGGGTGCTTATGACGAGGGAGACAATCTTCAAGCTTATTCAGATAATGTCAAGTCTCTTGATATTGATCTGAATGATAACTCACAACCTGAAGGTACTATGATTCTATCATAGAGTTGTGTTTCAGTTACTATTAACACATTGAAAATCATATGCACTTTACGTTGATTATAACTAGAGTTATTAATGGTTATCGAGCGATCAGGGTCTCTCTGCTTCAAGACGAGTACTCTCTTGTGCCATGCGTGCTTCCGCCGTGGCACGACAGGTAGTCAATCACCTGCTCGTTTTAACTGCGAGAAATTCATAAAAGAACTCCTTAACTGCTACTAATCTCCCCTTACGTTTCAGTTTGCATTTGCTGGTGCATTGCTTGGACTGAATTTCATGGAAACATACAAATGGATGAATTTTGTGATTGGAAACAATTTTGTGGCGCGTGTCATATATATACATGGTGACGAATTGATCATTACTACTAAGATTCCACACATAAATAAAATCAAGGACTAGGACTGGTGCTATTGATCTAGTCAGACACTCAGACCACCTTGTTGTACTGTACTTCGCAGTTTGTAGTTTGTTAGTGTGTACTGCTTGTGCTGGAAGAAGATGTAGTATGTGTATTCTGTGTTAGGCAGTGGCGTTCATACAAGTCATGTTCCGTTCTGTAATGCATGCTCTTTATTTCTTGAATCATGTCCATCAGGTTTTCATACTGGTACATTTCTCTGAAGATGAAATCGTGTCTATTTGCACAAGTACTATGTTCATAGCAGTACATAGTTTATACTGCTACAAATTGTTGTGGCTTAGCATTGTAGTATCTCTTATTCAAGTTATTGTTCCTTGACCAAGGAAAACATTTTTTTCAGGCAAGAAGGATGGCATGGAATCGACAGATGATCCGGTTAATTCCGTCTAGATATGGTGAATGGGTACGAATCTACCAACCAGCTTATGTATCTCTGGGTACTATTCTCTTATGTAATGCTTTTTTTCCTTGTCATGACCACTCTTTTTTATGTTCTGTTTCAATTCCCTGTTTTCTATGGCATCAAAGTGCATGTCTATCTCTGTAGCATGTAATTATGCAGCGTGGGCTCTTAGATATCGACTGTTATACTACCTCCATTCCTGAATATAAGATATTGGGCAGTTTAAATTACACTGCCCCAATGTCTTATTATATTTAGAAATGGAGGTAGTACATAACTAGCTTCAGGAGCTTGTTGCATTTGATCAGAACATGTGTTTCTATTAACATGTGCTTTATGGAGTTAACTGCTACCTGACTTTGTCTCAGTTCCAAAGTTTTAGATAGCGCGAGATATCGGCGCTATCTCAGCCAGGAAAGGGGCTGCGCTACGATACGGTGGAATGCCGCTCCAGTGCCTTCGCGCGCTAATAGCGTCGCTAAGATTCATTTAGCGCTAAATTTCAGCCACGGGATAGCGTTAGCGTCCGGCTTCGCTCCAAAATTTTCAGCCCAAAATTGAAATATCCGAGCGGGCTAAAGCCCAAAACTCGTTCCCGATATCCCCCTCCTCCTCCTGTGGATCCAATCGAACCCTACATCCCTACCTCATTCACCCCGTTCACTGAAGCCAATGGCGGCGCCACTGGCGATGGGCGATGGCGACCAGCTGCGGACGCTGACGGCAGGCTGAGCAGCTCGCGGCTTCCCCTTCTCCCGGCCTCCCTTCCCCAGGTCGCCCGCATCCTCTTCCCCAAGTCGCCGGCCTCCCCTTCCTTTCCTTGGCCGCCACCGGCCTCGCCCCAGTTCGCCGGCCTTGCCCAGGTCGCTGGCATTCTCTCCCACAGCCCTGCTGCATCAGCTTCACTGCTTCATCAAACCTCACCCGGATCCGGCCTCTACTGCCACCATGAGCTCGCAAATATAGGGTAAGCTCTCTGTCTTTAGTTCTTCACTGCATAATTGTCACGCAGATTGAAGTGGACATTTTGCCTGTAACTTAAACATATAAAAGCATCATGTGAGAGTATCAGTTTTGAGATTGATAATTGATGAATTGTACTACTATCATGGACTGGTGGATTGTATTACTGTTATGAACCATGTCCTGCATTTTGAATTTGTGACGCGTTGGTAACTTGTTATATACTTGTATGTGGCTGTTCTTTGCTTTGCATTATGATTTATGCCTTACTGGTTGCTGCTATAGTGTAGTGTATGCTATTCTTCTATTGATTTGGCTGGATGCTAATTGATTTGCTGGTTGCTGCTATAGTGTGCTGTCAATTGTCAAGTATATGTTAATTTGCTGCCTGATTAATTTTTTTTTTATTAATTTATGCTGAAACGCTAAATGGGGCTTAGCACGCTATAGCTGCGCTATAGCGTTTCACCCATTTTAGCCGAGCTGACGCTAAGAAGCTTAGCGCGCTATTTAAAACTTTGCTCAGTTCTACTCCCTCCGTCACACAATATAAGATCATTTTGCAAGTTGTTTTAGTTTGCAAAACGATCTTATATTATGGGACGGAGGGAGTAGCATTTATGGTTATGTACATTTTCTTTTGAATGCGGAGATATTAGAAAGCTTTATCAATTGAATGACATGATTGACCTGTCAAGTAGGAGTGATGTGTTTGTTGTGATGATCAATAAACATGTGCACGTGGACTCCTAAAGTGACCAAACTAGTAATTGCGTGTATTGAATCTTCTAACACTCCGTGGCCCCCTTAGATATGGATCCACATCCATGCATGTAACGCCCCCTCCTCAGTCTTGTTTTTTAATTGGCAATGTGATGCTCAATCTGATCTTTGTTGATATGTTATTTTTCTTATTCCAGATCTAGTTTGCACTGTCCAGGTGGATGCTTCTTCTGAGATCATGTCCAGGTAGCAATGCTCTTCCTCTCCCATTTTGTTTTACAAGAAATTTAATAACAATATTCATGTGAGTGCTCTTCATGGATTGCTTGTTCGTATGGTGTTGTTCTGTGAAGATAGTTTTAATAAAAAATGAGATCACTTCAAAAATTGAGTCTGATTGTTACTCCTTAGATTCAAACTGATGAATTATGTTTAGATTGACATATGAGGTAGTGTGTCTGCTTATGCATACTTTCATGGCTGCCTGTGTTGTTTGCTTTGAGGTCAACATCCACCTAGTTTGCAATGATAAGTTTGGTTTGGTTTATGAGCTTTCTGCTGTGTTGTGCTGCTCATGGCGTTGCTGTTTATACATGATTCCCATCTGTTGACCTCGGGGTTATTGTTTATTGATCTGAGTGAGTTTTTTTTTGCAATGTGTTAGGTGTTATGTCTAGCTCCTAACACATTGCAAAATTTCCAGAGGAGTATGTTTTAACGTCTCGTGTGTTTTGATGTGGATTTAAAAGTCAATCACTGAATATAAGACATCCATTTATCTTTTGTTTCCTTATATTTTGTAAATTGTATGTTTTCTCATGTTTGATCTTTCAAAATGCCAGGATGATGTATGAAGTACGTACATGCTACTAAGAAGAAGCAGAGGGCAGAAGAATCTTTGATTCTCATTTGATGTTATGTGATCATTTGATTTTTGTGTCTTTTTCAATCTTTGTATGAACAATTTTCGTATGCACATTTGCACTTGTTAGTCCTTGATGTGTAGAGGTGTTGAGGGATGATGTATTGTATTTGATGTGATACCTATTGCTGAAAAGAAGATACATTTTTTCCTAATATATTGTATATCATGTCATTCATTTTATTTATGGGCTTATCTCGAAAATATTCTACCATACTATTTTATTGATGGGCCTATCTTGAAAATGTGCATGCTCTTCTGCTGCTCAGCTGAAAAGTATTGGGCAAAATTGACAACGGCCTTGAAAACAAATGGGCCTAGCCCATGTAGGCTAGGTATGTGGGCTGGGCCATTGAAATTTATGATGATTTTATTTCGTCACAAGCATTGCCACGTGGATGCCACATCAAATCTTAGGCAACTGGGTAATGACCTAAATTTTGGT